>CM076614.1:9970486-10570486 GCA_038502775.1 Hippodamia convergens | reverse complement strand
GGGTTTATAATAGTGGAGACGGTGCAGCGGATGATGCTCAAGCTTTGAGGCGACGCCATAACCTAACTACCTAACTGCGGGTTGCGGTTGTGCAAGGTTTGGGAGTTGTGTTGAAATTTTTTTATTTCGGTGTTGTTTGTGTTTTCGGATTTTTTTCTTCCTTCATCGAAGGAAATCCTTATTGGCGTCTATTGATACACGATTTGAACGTTGATTTCAGGTGAAAAGAAATTATTTTCAACGTCGATATAAAAATAATCGTATGGATATAATGAATCTTTGACTTATGACAATGTCTAGTTCCAATAGAGTGGATTCTGTTTGAAATAGATGTCGAGGTTATAATTCAATTTTTATCCTTTTTTTTATTTCTTAATCATTATGACTTAAATTACTTCTTTCGATCTGTCTATTTAGGCGTCTATCTCGTAAAACGATTGATTCTCTTATTTTCTTGATTTTTTGTTAATTGTTCAACTTTTTTGATCACTGAGCATCATGTTCATGTTTAGAAAACCGACGATAAAGATTTCTTGAAATAATATCCACAGACATTTTGAATTTCAAGCCATTATGAAAAATCTTTTCAATTTCTTATTTTGGAATTGTTCAACATGCACAAGTTTCTAACTTTTGTTGTAATATTGTACGTTTCTGCATTTATAAGTAGTTTCATTGGTGTGCTTAGCTTTGTTTCCCGAGTGAATATTTTTATCATCAAAATTCTTATTCGAATGTAGAAACAATTTAATGGATGATGGATTATAAGATAAATGGGGGAGAATTCTACCGAGACATTAAAGAGCACCACTTAAATGCTGAAACTTTCGAAATTACTCCAGTTTTCAAAATATCTTTTAATAAATGATAGGAGAACTTTAAGAAAAAGGCTCATTTTCTACTTCAAACCACTAGGCGTTTTATTCGACTGATAACCACCAACATAATGAAATAATTTGAGAACAATCATCATTGAGATGTAGGAAATTATTAATTATCATTCCGTTGGCAGAGATGCTCTATTTTTCGTATCTATTCTTGAACTCGGTTACAGTTGTAGCATCCACGATAGGTATCTATTGGCAATCGGTCCCATTTGTTGAATACTTCATTGGAAAATTGATTTTTGTATATTAATGATCGACCTGTGGAATAATACACAGAAAAATTCGTTTGCAGGGTCGATTTCGTTTGTGATTAATTTTATTAATTCATTGTTTGATATTCAATTTTTTCTGAATTTTGTGAGTTGACGAAAATAAAAAAGTTTGTTTTTTATCTCAGTAATCAATAAAGTTTCGAAGATATTGAATTGAAACTTGCTAATTCATTGTAGAATAACGACAAGAATGTTTATGCAGAATCTTGCCCTTAACAAGATTCTGAAAGTGTCTCCAGAAAGAAAATATTAAAAAATTAGTTTTATTTCTAAATAATTAAAAAAGTACACAGAACCGCTTGGGGTGATACTGGGTTTTTAGTAATATAATGACGATAGAAAGGTTTATTCAATATTTCGTCAGAATTGTTTCACTAGAAAAAAAAAATTAAATGTTGGTTATATTTCTCAATAATTCAAAAAGTGCCGAACCAATCGAGATGGTACTTTATAAATAGTTATATAATAACGACCGAAAGATTTCTTCGAAATTTTGTCAGGATCGTATCACTAGAAAAAAAATTTAAAAAGTTAGTTGTTATATTTCTCAATAACCCAAAAAGTTCCGTACTGATCGAGATGCTACTTGGTGGTTAGTTTCAAAATAAGGATAGGAAGGTTAATTCAAATTTTTTCACAGAATAGTATGACTAGGAAAAAAAAATGAAAAAGTTACTTAATTTCTCAATATTTCAAAAAATGCCGAACCGACTGAAATGGTTCTTGGTGGTTAGTTTTATGATAACGATAGAGAAGTTTATTCGAATTTTTTTCAGAATCTTATCACTTGAAAAAAAAAATAAAAAAGTTATTTTCTCAATAATTCGAAAAGTGCGGAATTGATTGAGATGGTACTTGGTGGTTAGTTTCATAATAACGATAGAAAGGTTTATTTGAAATTTTTTTCAGAATCGTATCACTAGAAGAAAAAAATTAAAAAGTTAGTTATATTTATCAATAATAGAAAAAGTGCCGAACCAATTGATAATGTACAGGGTGATTGTTTATATTTTACTCAATAGCTATCTCAGTTAATATTGTTCGTATAAAAACATTTGAATGGGCAAATTTGAAGTATTTTTTTCATGGGCATTCACAATTAAGTACTAAGAAATTTATAAAGGCATCGAAAACCTGAAATTTGTTGTTTTTCAAAAGGTACACCCTGTATTTTATTTTTCTAATCGATTGAGCTCTTTCTTCTGATTTCAAATATATAAACTTTTTTGAGGTTAATTGGCAGTTTTTGAAAAATATAGATAGTTTATTCTAAATCCAAGGCAGCTGTAGAATGCCACACGATAACGATGCAATTTATTTATATCAAAGGAAACGTGGTTAAAAAAAATAATTGAAATTTATTTTATTTATATATTAACTAAAAGTTGGATTAAGTGTTCAAATTACCCTCATATATGTCTACACACAGTCGATATTTTTTTTAATTCATTTTTTTTATGGTTTTCCGTACCATTTATGGAAAATATTGAGGTTTTCAATTATTTCTCCTCTATTCTGAAATTAATATCTCTAATAATTTGTGGAGGGGCCATATTCACTTTATATTTCAAATATCCCCATAAAAAAGTGTCCAAGGAGGTTAAGTAGGGACTAACAGGAGGCCATAAAATAGAACTTCGATATAAAGAAATCACAGCATTCTCGAATGACCTTAAACAGCGGCCTTAGATTAAGTTGAAAAAACTATATTATCCAAACACTGCCGAAATTAACCTCAATGAAGTATATATATTCGAAATCAGGTTTTCGATGCCTTTATGAATTTCTTAGTACTGAATTCTGAATGCCCTTGAAAAATACTTCAAATTTGCCCATTCAAACGTTTTTGTACGACCAATATTAACTGAGATAGCTATTGAGTAAAATATAAACAATCACCCTCTACTTGGTGGTTAGTTTCATAATAACTATAGGAAGGTTTATTTGAATTTTTTTCCAGAATAGTATGACTAGAAAAAAAAATTTAAAAGTTAGTTATTTTCACGATATTTCAAAAAGTGCCGAGCCGATCTAATTGGACCTTGGTAATTAATTCGATGGATGTTAGTTTCAGAATAACGATAAGAATATTTTACGAAATTTTGTCACTACAAGACTAAAAAGCAGCTTCGATATCTTGGAGTATATAGTGACTGTTAATTTTGTTGACAATTGTGAATGAAGAGATCGGAGGTCTCCTACCTCGATCAGCTGCTATTTTACAATGCTATTTACAGGTCAAAAGGGGGCCACTAATCATTTCCTTGAGCGTACGACAATCGCAACCTAACACCGATACATTTCCATCCACAATTAACGAATTCTCGGCGTTCTGATAGCTCGTTCGTTATCTCTGCCACGGTTGCCATATATTAGGTAAGCAACTTTTCGTTTTGCACTACTTAAGCTAGCCACGACGCGCCAACTCGACTCTCGTCGTTACACCAGAACTGGTAGAGTCCCACACACGTCCCAAGAGAAAGAGACGGAGACTCCTTCGCTCTTGTGGTAGAAGCCAACGTTCTAAGATAACCCAGACTCGGCTCTAGAACGTCAAACGACGCGCTTGCTGTGAACGGTTCTTTCATTAATTTTTTTTTGGTATACGTGTGATCTTTGCATGTGCCACGAGTAAACATCGAACGACATCCGGGTCCATAAGAAGTGTTAAGTGGTTCTAGTTGAAAATGGGACGCAGACAAAGGCAAGCGGAACCCCTGCCAGAAAGGGGACCCGGTAAGACTCGAGAAGACATATGTTTCGCCTTAACAGCTTCTGGGGATCGGGGAATTGAAGAAGGAAGAATGTTGGGGTGGTCTATAAGGTTCTCAACCTGCCTCCGTTGATAATTCGACGTCTGGAATTGTGAAAAAAAAATTGAGTGAAGAGTATTTTTTGTCGAGTTCAAAAATCACGTATACACCTCTTTGTCACCACGTGAAGGAACAGAACCAGTTCTTGAAAACATTATCATAATTCCGAGAGTTTAATCCTCGCTCTTAAAACAAATCATTCGTGTTTTTATCGGAATTCGAAAAAGTCACGATAAATCAAAGTGTAATATTAACTGCAATGCGTTTTTTTCAATAGGCATGCAATCTTGAATTTATAACCTCCATAAAAACTCCCACCATTCCATTAAGTGTTAATTACAGTACGTTTATTTGTCCACATTTCGACGGTTATAGTTGCTATAAACTGAAAATACCAAAACCTCCAGCTGTCAAATTTCTTCTTCTCCACTGTGATCATCTGGTGAACTTTCAATTTTTGACATCGGATTGTCTTATTATGCGCGAAATTATTGCGCAGATGCGTGATTTAGGTTGGACAGCTGTCGTTAACCTCACTTTGCGAAAGCGAAAGTGTCATTGTCGGTAAGGAAATAGACAAAAGGATCCAATAAAAGTAGTTGCTTCACTAAAAAGAGCAGATATAGACAGAGTTCATGTGTTGATGGCTTACGAAATGCTTTAATTTTGTCAAGATCGTATGTTTAGAAAAAAAAATTTAATAGTTGTATTCCTCAATAATTCAAAAAGTGCTGAATTGATTGAGATGGAACTTGAAAGTTAATATTATAATATCGACACAAACGTTTATTCAAAATTTTGTCAGAATCGTATCACTAGAAAAGACAAGAAAAAGAGGTATTATAAATACATTTTCATCGACAACTGAAATACGAAATAACGGAACTAATTTCATTAAAGATATTCTTGAGGATGAACAATATCCAACTAATTTCATAGAAAGAACTATTTCGAATTTAGAGAGAACAATTTTGAGTCAAAACGATAATAACAATCAAGAACCAGCAACAAACCGTCAAGGAAAACCAATTTTAATAAATTTGATTCTTTATATTCATGGACTTTCAGAAAAAATTAAAAGAATTGGTTCTAAATTCAACATAAGAACTGTTTTCAAAACAAAAAATGATTCACGATCTTTATTAACAAAAACTAAACCTTTAAATGAGAACCAAAAATCAAGAAACTGTGTTTACAATATTCCCTGTATTTGTGGAAAATCTTATACAGGATCTTATCAATCTTATCAAGACCATTAGAAATCAGAGAACGTGAATATAAGAATAACATAAAAAATCGAGATATTGGTAGATCGCAGATAGCAGATCATGTGTGTTCCAATACCGGCAGTCACATGATGGATTGGAATGGCACAAAAATTCTAATGAAGGGACCTGATGGTTATAAAAGAAAAATCAAGGAGTCAGCTTGTATTTTGTTGGATGAGGCTAATAATCTCGCCAATTGTTCAGTAGGAATAGATCGAATTCGGATGGATTTATTGAAAAAATAACTGGTTTCAGGGAATTTTGAAATAAAATAACGATATCAACATCTAGTAATCAATATTAATCTATGTTCATCATATAGTGACAAATGCCAATCAAAATATTGTCACGATTCTACGAAGTCGAATGAGAACTAGTAATTGTCTGACGAAGGAGTCTGATTTAGACTCCGAAACTTTACGCTCAAGAGTTCAAACTGTTTTCTTTTTGTTCATTGTTGGGCAACAATTTATTCTCGTAAAGTTTGCGCTTCTTATTGCTCAAATTTTTACGCAGGGGCTTTTCTTATATTATTCAAAAAATTTTTCTAATTGTTTCCTGTTTCAGAGAAAGGGAGAGAAAACCCAAATTAAGTTTTCAGGAAAATGCAAAGACCTCCCAGACAATATTTCAATAGATACCAGAAAAAAGTTATATTTCTCAATAATTCCAAGAGTGCCGAAGCGAGTGATAACTCATAATAAAACTAACATTTGTATGTAGGACAGTAAATGCACCGTTTTGTTTAGTTTCACAATCTTTTATCGCAAATTGTCCAGACCTTGCAGTTTTGAGTTTCAAATGATAACATATAGAATACCGTTTTTCTGATTCTGTGTCGAATCAGTTCATTCTGACACATCTTGTAGAATATAATCATGCTAGAATATTTTATTCTAGCACAGTTCTCATGGTAAACTTCAAATTTTATTGATTACATGTTGCCCCTCTGCCACGGATTTATGATAAATAAACAGATATCAGATGATAATCTGTCAAATTCATGAGGGAGAAAACAGTTCTGCCAATAAGTATTTTTTAATACAAAAATCACTACATTCGAAAAAATAAATATCAAGATGAGAAAAAACAAAGAGATATTCGACCTCGAAAATGATTCAACTTTAGTTGATCTTAAACTTGAAATAAATTCTATGCAGTAAGAAGTGAACAAAACACCGTGAATGAATTTTTTCGAAACTAACATTGAAAAACAAATTCAATGCAACAGATAATCAATCAACTTTGAAATCTTACTGTGGAAGAAAATTGGAAAAAGTATGGGGGTTCCATTCAAAAAATTTCGTGGGGTTGAATTTTAAATTGAAATGCTTCCTATAAGTATATACATATTCAGAATTAAAGTTTTGTAAGGTTGGAGTATAACAAAAACTTATCCTGATAAAAAGTCTAGGAGTTACCAACACATTTGGACCTTTCTTTTTGTTACATTTTATTATTCTTTCAGTTTTGTGATTTCATGTTCCACTCCCTTCTGTATCAATGCAAAAATTGCTCATTTTCCGTTTGCTAAGCATTTTATTATGCTTGAATTACATTGCGAACATTATCTGAACCAACCATTCCCCGCAATATCGAATTCATTAACGAAGATATCGATTTCTCACATCGGCTGTTGCAATAAAAATAACCTCGGTTCGGTTTAATTCACAAGTTCAATATCAAAAGGATATCCCGATCTGTTATTATTCATACCGAATCCACAAGGTCAGATCGGTGTTGCAGTTTTCTTCAACAACGTATATCACTATCAACGGAAAATAGCGCTTTTTAGATGGTCGTCAGACATGATATAATTGTTTATACGTTAGCCCTCGTAAAATCGATACAGCCATCAAACCGAAATAGCATTGAATAACTCCGGATAAGTACATAAACAAATTGAGTTTACTCACAATACGTGAGTGATCTTTGAGTCTCTTATCTTCACAAGAGTTTAGAAGCGCATCATCATGAATTTCGGATTTTCTCGGTTAGCAAATGTCACTTTCCCGGGTAGCAAGTGTCATTTTCCCGGTTAGCATGTGTCACTTTCTTTATATATTACACTGCGCAAAAAAATTAACGCACATTATGGAAATCTCAAATTTATTCTACAACTGAAGGTGTTCTCAATGATAATTATTTTTATCAGAATTATGCATTGATATGTTATCCACTTTCAACGTTTTTCTTCAATACAGATGTTTTTTCCCAGCAGGAATAAAAAAGATGATATCATCAGATTTTGAATGTATTGGCTCCATTCTAAAATCAGTTGTTCTCGATCAATTCTAGTGATCAATAGTTTTTCTTTCGTTTGATTTTCTACACTCGATCGCTATGCAACGACTTGGACTTACACAAGAATTGCAGAAAGGTTTCCCATACAAGTGTGTCCAGAATGTTGCAGCCATTCAGGGAGACAGGTATGAATGTCCGAAGACCAGGACAGGGTAGATCACGGGTAACAACTGCCATTCAAGAACGTTACTTGAGAGTTTCTTCGTTGAGACAACGGTTTGCAATCGTTCGCCTCCTTCAAAATAAGCTTGAGCAGACTCATTGGGTGCAAATTAGCACTCAGACAATAGGAAATCGCCTCAGAGAATATGATTTAAGACCTCGTGTCGCGGCAAGAGGCCCAGCTCTTACCCCAGCCCATCGAAGGGCGCGTTTGGATTTTGCGAGAGAGCATATCCATTGGGAAGAGGCCGATTGGGAAAGAGTTCTCTTCACAGATGAGTCTAGATTCTGCCTCTACCATTGTGATCGACGTTCCCTTGAATACAGACGTCCACATGAAAGATATGCTCAGTGCAATTTCCTGAATACTACTGGTTTCGGGGGAGGATCGATTATGGCATGGGGTGGAATATCTCTAACTGCTCGCACAGACCTAGTGGTCGTTGATAATGGAGCTATGAATGCTGATAAATATATAAGGAACATTCTTGAAGAGCATGTAGGGCTATTTGCCCCATACATTGGTGAAAATTTAATTTTTATGGACGATAATGCCACCCCCATCGTGCGCGCTTCGTTCAGGAGTACCTTGAAGAGGTTGAAGTCTCTCGAATGGAATGGCCAGCAAGAAGTCCAGATCTCAATCCGATTGAGCAGGTTTGGGACAACCTCAATAGAAGGCTGAGAAGTTCAGAAAATCATCCAGCTGCTCTTAATGACTTAGGAATTCAACTCGGAGAAATCTGGGAAGGATTAGATCAGAACATTTTAAGATCACTCATTTTGAGTATGAACCGTCGTTGCCGAGCTGTAATTGACGCAAGGGGTGGAAATACCAAGTATTAAATTACTCATCAGCATTTCAGTATTTTGAAAATTGTTCCTTTCTCTTCTTTCACATAAGATTCGGTGAAATCCTGAATTTTTCTTCCATTTAATGTGTCTTGTTTCGTTCAAAACCTTCCCGAGGGAACATAAAAAAAAAGTTATAAAGTCAATGTAGAGTTAACATTAAAATTGATATTTTCAGAATGTGCGTTTATTCTTTTGCGCAGTGTATTATATACAGGGAGAATCTTCGACTCGTTCACTGTATACCATTTAATGGAAACTGGACTATCTCGGCTATTAAGAGACATGTGGTTTTCGCCACCCTGAGTCACTTCTTTGTTAAAACTTTTAAATCCGCAAACGAAAATATTCCAACTACTTCTGTTTCTAAAATACAGGGCGAAAACGAAAATTCGTAGAAGATTACCCCATCAATGAAAACCTTCATTATGAAAAACATTTCCATTCGATAAAAGCATAAAAAATAAAAAGAAGATTGAAACAAACGACTCAAAATACTACCAGGAAATAAAAAAGTACTGAAGTTGTACAGACAAACGTAGGAAGTTATTAAATAATATTAGGATACATAGTTTATTTGGGAAATATTAAAAAATTCTTGTCTCGGTGTGTACTGCCAACTATAACTTCTGAGATAGCAAGCTTAGATCGTACAAACAGAAGCAGTGACAACAAGTTCAGGATGGGAACGTAAAAGGAGCAATTGTTTGTCGGCAGGTGAGGTCAACAATGCGCGAAGGTCGTTGGGTGGGTGTAAAATGATTAAACATAATGCGATATCTGCAACGTATCAAGTGTTCTAGCGGTTGTATCGATTACCGGGTAAGATGAGCATGGGAATAAGGCGATGTGATGATTTTAAAACAACGAGGTGCCTGAAACGTTCAAGTTTAATATAATTTATGTTATACCAATTGACATAAGCTATTATTTTGGATTGAAATGGGAAACAAGTTTCGAGGCTATAACAATAACTCACATAACGGTGAAATTTAAATAAGAAAACAAGTTTTGCATGGAGGAAATGCATCTGAAACTACAAAGAAATTAACGGGTATACTAGTGACAGTAGCTTGTAACCTCAGAAGAGAAAAAACAAAGAGACTGAACGAACTTTTTAAGTGAAGAAGGAATTGAAAGAAATTTTAACAAAAAAAACCGTTTTAAAAAAGAACTCCAAAACAGATTAATATGCACTGAAAAGAAAAAAAAATTATTGCGTTTTCACCATGCAAAAATTAAGGTGGGTACTAACAATTATTTCAAAAGTCAGTGTCAGCCAAGGTGGGTGTTAGAGTATTACATACTTAGTTGGCCGACACTGAATATTGTTAGTAATTAACAATAGGTAATCAAATTAACTTTCATTTGATGTATCACAACCCATATATTCCATTTATAAAAATAAAGTAGAGCGGTGAGGGACTTAGGGGGTGAGAAATATCAAATTTAAAAAATTATACGATGAATTGCTTTTGAAATTAAAAATCGACGGGTGCGAGGATTTTCCCTAATACACTGCACAAAAAAATTAACGCACATTATGGGAATCTCAAATTTATTCTATAACTGAAGGTGTTCTCAATCCACTTTCAACGTTTTTCTTCAATACAGATGTTTTTTCCCAGCAGCAATAAAAAAAGATGATATTATCGGATTTTGAATGTATTGGCTCCATTCTAAAATCAGTTGTTCTCGATCAATTCTAGTGATCAATAGTTTTTCTTTCGTTTGATTTTCTACACTCGATCGCTATACAACGCGAAACACGCAATTTGACCCAAGAGGAATATGCCCAAGCGGTAGTTTTGCGAGAAGAAGGGTAGACATACACAAGAATTGCAGAAAGGTTTGGAGTTTCCCATACAAGTGTGTCCATAATGTTGCAGCGATTCAGGGAGACAGGTATGAATGTCCGAAGACCAGGACAGGGTAGACCACGGGTAACAACTGCCCTTCAAGAACGTTACTTGAGAGTTTCTCCGTTGAGACAACGGTTTGCACCCACTCGCTTCCTTCAAAATCAGCTTGAGCAAACTCATGGGCTACAAATTATCACTCAGAGAATATGATTTAAGGCCTCGTGTCGACGGGCGCGTTTGGATTTTGCAAGAGAGCATTTCCATTGGGAAGAGGCCGATTGGAAAAGAGATCTCTTCACAGATGAGTCTAGATTCTGCCTCTACCATTGTGATCGACGTTCCCTTGTATACAGACGTCCACATAAAAGATATGCTCAGTGCAATTTCCTGAATACTACTGGTTTCGGGGGAGGATCGATTATGGCATGGGGTGGAATATCTTTGACTGCTCGCACAGACCTAGTGGTCGTTGATAATGGACCTATGAATGCTGATTAGTATATAGGGAACATTCATGAAGAGCATGTAGTGTCATTTGCCTCATACATTGATGAAAATTTCATTTTTATGGACGATGTCAGACCCCATAGTGCGCGCATCGTTCAGGAGTACCTTGAAGAGGTTGAAATCCCTCGAATGGAATGGCCAGCAAGAAGTCTAGATCTCAATCCGATTGAGCAGGTCTGAGACAACCTCAATAAAAGGCTGAGAAGTTCAGAAAATCATCCAGCTACTCTTAATGACTTAGGAATCCAACTTGGAGAAATCTGGGAAGGATTAGATCAGAACATTTTAAGATCACTCATTTTGAGTATGAACCGTCGTTGCCGAACTGTAATTAACGCAAGGGGTGAAAATACCAAGCATTAAATCACTTATCAGCATTTCAGTATTTTGAAAATTGTTCATTTCTCTTCTTCCACATAAGATTCGGTGAAATCCTGAATTTTTCTTCCATTTAATGTGTCTTTTTTCGTTTAAAACCTTCCCGAGAGAACATAAAAAATTAGTTATAAAGTCAATGTAGAGTTAACTTTCATTAAAATTGATATTTTCAGCGTTAATTTTTTTGCGCGGTGTAATTCTCTGTACAAAAATTATTGACGAGTTACGATACTTTTTTGGCACGCTCTATAGAAATTCATGTGATTAAAGGCTATGCAAAATGCAAACAAAAAAGTTAAACGAAAAGTGTTAGGAGGTGGAAGAACTGCTGACTTCGGTCAATCTTTTTCTATTTGCCGCTTGATCTCAATGTTACCAGAAACGTACTATCTTGGCAAAAGACATTGGGCCGTCCTTCATCAGCTGTTCTACATCGACAACTGTTAGATGACGTCACAGCCCTAAGCTCGCCCCATTGTAGTTTGACAACGAGGGGGAGATCAAACCACCCCACGAAAAATAGGGTGGACTACCACGTGACCTACCCCAACGCTTTCGTTCCAACATTTGTTGGCTTCTTTTATTTCCTATTCTATTGAATCGCACGCGTCGACGATAAAACCTCAGTTTGGTACAGGCGTATTTTCGTTACTCATCGCTCGATCACTTATTGGTAGTCGATTGTTGAGCGCTGTTCTCATTTTCAAACCGGCATTCGGAAAATTCCGAGCACAGATAGATCCAGTTGCTTGCCGATTGTCCTCGTGCTGTGTTTGTGGTGTTTCTCCAAAGGCCTTAATCCTCCAAAGTTGGCGGACATCGTGAGCGAGAACAGGAGCAGCAATGGATACAAGTTCGTTTGCCGTTTTTTTTTATTTCAACACTATTCTTAGAACGTGTCGAATTTATGCGTTTATAGACGAAATGTGTCAAGAATGATAGCGTCTATTTTTAGACGTCTCGTTTCGATTGGAATTAGAACGTGTAAAATGTGCTGTTCGATATTTTTTTGTATGTTTCGAAGAGGGTTTCTTAGTGGATGAGTGCCGATCGAAATATTTCGTTACGACGTGTTTTTCACGATTTAACGTGACGTATGACGAAAGAATATGCTTGACTATAAAACACTGTCTTCAAGTGATGACTTAAATGTGTTACTAAGCACAAAATTGTTTAGATTTCTAGGAAAAATTGCATGGGTTAATCTAAAAGTGGTTCACTCGAACTATTAAAAGCTCAACTTGAAATGGTACTTTACATACAGAGTTCTGATAAAGTGAATATCTTTTGAATAAAGAGGTCATTATTCATGAAATTTTGCAGGTAATTGCAATAGTGCAAAATGCATCTGATGTACAATTTTTTGTTGATGATATAATTCCGGTTGCACCGGAAATACCCTTAACTTTCTTAATATCCTGTATATCTTTGCAGATGTTGAAAGCGCTTGGGATTCAGAATGCGCTCATATTGGGTTTTGTGTAAAAAGCTTTTTAATCAACTTGGAATTATTGATGACCGTGAATTAATAAGTGGAGTGCTCTTGGAAAGAGTGACTCAAGAATTGTTAATAGAATAGACCATTGTCAGGAGGTGAACAGCGGGCATTTTGAGTGTTTGATTTAATTTTGTTCAGAACATTATTCTAATTAGTCCGCAGTAATAGTATTTTCGAAAATACTCCCAAAATTCAAATCAAAATTCAGATTAGTGACTTTTGTATCTTGGCAGTTGGTGTGACTTACAAAATTTGACAGATTACGGAATTTGAATTGATTTGATTTGAAAATTGAGACGATCTGAGGTCAGTACTGACAACCACAAAACGGAAAATATAACTGAAAACAATGCTTTAATGAGTTTCACTACAGCACTACTTTTAGTACTGTAATGAACTCATTACGATACTGAATTTTTCTACACTTTTACCTAGTATGTGCGCATCAGCGCATTCGAAATCCCGAGCTCTTTCAACTTATGCAAAGATATACAGGAGGACCAATATACATTAAAAAAATTGAGGGTATTACCTTATCAACCGAAAGTACCTATATTATAAAAAAAATTCAGAAGCATTCAACGCTATTGCACCTATGCAAAATTTCATAAATATTGTCCTTTTAGTTCAAAAACTACTTTACTTGCTTTCATATTTTATCTTAACCCTGTTTTCTATATTTATATTTATTTATTTATATTTATTCATTCATGTTATTACAGTGGAAATGACAAAAGTAAAAAATCGGACTATTTACACACGTCAAAACATTTTTTTAAATCACAAAAGTGATATTTCAAAATATATAAAACAATATTATGAATGATATAAGAAGTAGTCCAAGCAATGATATCAAACAAGCATTAAACTGATATTTGTAAATGAAAATCTATATAAAACTTCAACGGATTCTTTTATGAGAAGAGAAAACGCACATGAGAATATACCCTCTTTAAAAACTTTAAAACTCTTAAAAAAATCACATTTTCGAAAATATCTAATTTTTTTATCATGCTCATAATACAAAATTAAATCAAATTTTCCTCCATCGACTTTCATAAAATAATCTTGACTGAGACTGAAAACCGTTTCTAATATGGTTCAGCATAATTGGAGTTATTTGACGACACTCATTTACAATTCGTTGGCCTAGTTTGCTGATTCATAAGAATTTGAGTTAATTAATGGATTTTTGTCGAAAATGGTTCATCAAACTTACGTTTTTCTCACACCGTTGCAAAGAGGCTTCCAAGATCTTTCAAATGAAATATAACTTAGCCCCTCTCCCCTATTCAATTTTGAGGGGTTGAAGCACCCCCTCTTTGGGGGTTGCTCGCTTAAGCCTCAAATATACGTCAAAAATGTATCCAATCATCATGGGATAAGAATATATACGGGGTGGCTCGTCTGAGAACAAACCCCCTGTATATTTACTTATTCATCAAACCAAGTATGAAAATAAAATCATAACAAACCTTAAATACTTGCCTGTCTTCAGTTTTCACAATAATCTCTTTCATCCAGCATAAATTTTCCAAATAAAGAACTAATTTGAATTTTAATGGTAATTTTTTTTTTGGATGAGTAAACATTATCAGAGGTATTATTAAAATGTAGTACTTTTTTCTATTATTCAAGTCAGTAATAGGTGCTATACCAAGATTATCTAAATACTGTTTATCCAGTTGTTCCCTCTGATAATGTTCCTTGTTTCTTTCTATTGACCACTTCCTCACGAATTTCTACAATCTTCTTTCTTTTCTTTGCAGTGGAGAGCCTCATATACTGGAGGGATCCCAAGAAATCCGGACCCGTATTCGGCGGTGTACTTTTAGTCCTTTTAGCCCTCACATACTTCTCCCTAATTAGTGTAATAGCCTACCTTTCGTTATTGGGATTGACTGGAACCATCTCTTTCCGTGTTTACAAGAATGTTGTGCAAGCTGTACAGAAGACAGGCGAAGGACATCCTTTCAAGTGAGTAAATCCTCTAGGTGGCACTTTACAGGTACCTAACCTAAAACATACTAGTTTGACATAACCTCACCTGATTTACAGCAGTCCAAACCAATCCTAATGTAACCTAACCCATCAATCATACTTGTTGTCACCTAGCTGGTGTAGTTGAGGTTATAAATTTTCTTTTTCTTCCAGAGAATTTTTGGAGTTCGATATGGCATTGCCCCCAGAGAAAGTGAAGGAAATTTCAGAAGTTGTCGTAGCTCACGTGAATGCCGGACTCTCTGCCCTCAGGAGGCTATTTCTGGTTGAAGATTTGATCGACTCCATCAAGTTTGGAGTGTTCATGTGGACCCTAACCTACGTCGGTTCGTGGTTCAATGGCATGACCCTGGTTATTCTTGGTTAGTGCTTTTTTTTTAATGTATTTCGAGATATTCAAGTGTGATCTATCAGGTATATCAACTGTGTTGTTGCAAGTTGTTGAAAGAAGGCATTCAGAATATTTCTTAATAAAAAAATAATTAGTCAAAGCAAAAGAATTAAAACTATGGAAAAAGAAAGGGGATGATGAAATAAGACGATTTAACAGTATAAGGAAAAATTGCAGAGAAGAGGAGAGATGAAAGAAGAACATTAAAATTCCTTTGAATAAATAGAAGTCAACACTCTGAATTAAAATACTTGATAGATCATTCCGGCAAAGCGTACTAACGATTGATAACTTGTTCATATAATAAATTTTTTTTTTTAACAATGATTATTGTTGCAGCATGGGTCGCCCTTTTCTCACTTCCAAAGGTCTATGAAACCAACAAAACCCAGATCGACGCCAACTTGGAGTTTGTAAAATCAAAACTGGCAGAAGTTACCTCTAAGTGAGTAATAACTTATGACTACTATTGTTATTTTTCGTAAAATTTTTTTATGTTCATTACATGAAGTATTTCTTTTTGTGATTAAATCAAGGTGAATGTTTAACATTATTTCCTTTTTACTTTGATATTTGATCGATTACATTCTTGAGTTGAAAAAAAACTTTTTTCTCATAACATTTTTTCGGATTCAGCCAAGAAAAAAAGATGTAGCTATCTTAAAGTTTCATGATGAGTTTTGCCGCCCCTGGAAACATACCACTTAAGTTTTTTCGAGCACTAGATCTACCGCTTGAACCGTCGAAAAAAAATAGCGGATATTTAATTTGTATTCAACCAAATTTATTTTTTTTTATTCACTGATATGGATTTTTGCAAATGATAACTTACTCGAAAAATACGGATTCAACGAAGAATAATTTTAATTTCCAAAACGACCTATTATATACAGGGTGTTTATTGTTAGTCGAGGCCCCACCCCCTGTATATTTCTTATCCTATAGAGATTGGAAATAATTATAATGAACCGTCTTCAAAAAAGCTCAAATGAGCCACCTTGAATATTTGTCTTATATTTACAATGTATAAGCCCATTTTTACAAACTTGAAAAATGTTGAAAAACACATTTTTGAACAAATTTAATTGTTTTATCATGCTTACAATCAGAGAAATTGGATCCGCGTTTTTAAATCAAATGTTCAAATTGAATTGAAAAAAAAATGGTTAAGACAAAAAGATGTTAAAATATTTATACAAGTCAAAGACTCATCCTGTATAATTTTGGGGTTATTTAAATTTCATTTTCAACAGGTTTGTTTTGCCTTTATTTTTTATGATTTCAAGGCTTCATTTAATTCAATAGGCTTTCCATGCATTTTAAAATATGTCCGATTTGAATGATTTGAAAAAGTACTGAAACACTTCTAGAAGGAATTTATTTTTCTAGTAAAAAATAGCCTATGTCACTCAGAAATAAGGTAGCATTCTAAGGGTGGAGGAATTTCTGAAATCGGTTTAGTAGTTTTTTTGTTCATTTATGACAAAAATACAAATCTTAATAATTTTTTATGAAAGTATAGATTGAGGTTAAAATGTTACTAATTTGGCTTTTTCCTTTAGGGTGAGGGCAGCTGTTCCTCTGGGCAAGAAAGAAGAGAAGAAGGACTAAAAATAAGTTGCTTATAAATTTATTATTATTATTCATGAACAAATTTTTTAAAGTAATGAAGATTTTTACTGATTGTCTTGTGATTGATCTACTTTGAGGGGTCAACCTTGACGAATTATTTCGATTTTATTTCCCCTTTTTCATCCTAGAGCAAATTATTTTGAATTGATGTAACACAAATAGAGTAACTGTACATAAATTAACTTTTATTTCTATTGGATTCGTCCAATATTACAGCACTTGAATGAATATTCAGATTTTATCTATGATCCTATCAATGCAATTGTAGTGTATCTGTATTGTATTATCAGGAAACTTATTTATAGAGATTAAACTCCAACTTTGAGTCTTTTCTTTTAGTTTTATTTTTCGTCAATCTTACTCATTTATTTATTATGCTTCTCAGAAGGGAAGAAACCCAATTCTCCTAAAGATACAAGGAAATTTGAAGAATTAAACGAATTCTTTTTTTTTCGTGTTTCGACTGGATAGTGTTGATTCTAGATTTGTTTTGGCGGCTTTTGATGGAAAAATATGTATGTAATAATAAGAAACAACTTGGGATATTTATGAATGCAAAGATCTATATCTTTAGTAAAATTCAAATTGTTAATTTTTTCTTAAAATTAAGAGACCACTGTATATTAAGAGGCTAAATATAAGAGTAAGTATGCAGTTGTTGTTCAAATAGAGTTCAATATGTGTTTAACTATTTAAATCAAACAGTAGAAAGCCCTATCGAATTTTTTCTATTGAAAGTGCGAAAATGAAATTTTTCGTCATTCCATCGTAAAACAACATTTGAAGCAATAATTTGCTGTTTTTTAATTTTGTTTATATTCTGAATGATTTTTTCATGCTGCAGCAAAATTTTGTTTTGCACTCGACCATTTTGTCATACTGTGTCTAGAGTTATGTCTTTCTAATGGGGCAATTGTGAACACTGTTCCCTTATTGAATGTCGCTAATGTAAAAGCTGTTATTGAAGACCTATGTTTTTGTTGAAGTGAAATCTTTTTACTTCCATGTGAAAATGTTTTTGATGATGCGTACTTTTATAGCTTTGTAATCGGTTTTTACTGATTAAATTTTGTTTGTGATTCTGTTTTTTCCGTTCACTCCCTTCATTATTATTATTATGTATAGAGGTTATATTCTTACAGGATAGGGCAATGGGCGATAATTTGAAATAAAATTGATTTTTTTTAATCAATAACTCACGATGAAAGCAGTCAATTAATCTTTCACATTTCTGGCGAAAAAAAAACGGATATTCATTCCTCAATATTCTATTCTGATAAAGGAATGTGTGATACTTTTCCGCAAACTCAAAAACAATAAGAATGTCAAGAATACCATTAATTATTGTTTGAAAAACTATCAACTCAATTCATAAACCAGAATTCAAATACTTAAATTATCAAGAATCTGTCATAATTTGTAAATAGCGCCTCCTACAGTTGATTAAACGAAACATCGCCCATATTCTCAAATTAGTGAAATAAAATCTATTCAGTGCTTACAAACCATGTATTCCAAAATCTAATCCCCTTCTCACTTGAATTTAAATATGATTCAACATGAATGTGCAACAAGATTAATATTGGATGATCTATGTACCCTTTGCGATTTCAACTACTGATGAATTGTTATGGTAGATCACTTGTACTGAAAAATCACTTCGATACCACGTTCATCACCTAATTTGGAGACTTAATCACACTTGTCTTTCGAAATTCCTTCGATATTCAAAATCCACAAATTCTTGCTCTCTTGTCATGAGGGTTCTTCAAACCAGATACGACCTTCCAGGTGATGATTTTTCGGCACTTCAGATGTCTGAAGACCGCTACGGGACCCCAATGAAAGGAAATCATGAACACTTATTATACAAATTTTAATATCAAAGTAATAGTTATATACACTTCAACAATTGCATGTCATAATAAACACAATAGTCAAAATAAATAATAATAAATTTACAATTATAACAAAGATAATGTTCTTCATTACTTTCAGTTACAGCGAACTATCAAAATGATGTCTTCGTAGCACCATAAGCATCGGGCATCCTTTCAATGGTATATTTATGCTGGGAAACGTACATTATAGGAACTCCTGGAATTTTTCTTATTCTCTTCTTCAAGTCTTTATCGTTGGTAGCAACTATGTAGCACTTGTGTTGAGTGACTCGCTGAACGATACAATCATCAGCATAAGTGCCTTTGTGAGTGCAAGCCAGCCTTTCGAATCGGTAATCTTTAATGATTTTTAGAGCTACTTTATATTTTGATCCTAGTTTCTCAATCTCAGCTAACACACAATCAGATATATAAGGAATACATTTGGCATACAAACAGTCCATCATATTTTGAATGATATCTAGCTTATTTTTAATGGAAAAATTGATAAAATTCGTATCTAATATTATGTGATAGGGTGGACCCAACTGAGTGTTATATTGGAAAAATAGAGCAGAGCTCACTTGAGGTGCTTCATTCACTTTTACTTTATTCTGCTCTTCTCGTTCTCGCCTAGCTTTAGCTTTGGCTTTTTTTGAGGGTTCTCTTCTCTCTTCTCTAATTCGTGAATCGCTAGGCTTTAACATAGTTTTCATTTTAGCGAATCGTTTCAGAGCGATTTTTCTTTGTCTCTTGGATTGTCCCTACAAAAGAAATAAATGAATTAGGAAATATACAGATGATGGGATAGAAATAGAACTTACCATGTTTAAAACTTTGTGAAAACTCTAAATTATTCAGTAAACAATAATAACACAAGCGACATGGACTAAAAATGAATGACTGAATCACACTAATCAGAGGACTGCAGCTCTAGTTGCACGTTGCACAGAACACAAATGGATAATGGACTGACTCCTGCAGACTGCAGAACTACACAGAACACAAATGAACTGATTGAGACTAAGGAATTACTAGGCAGAGAAAATATACATACTGTTACTAGGTTATGTTATTCTAACCAAGGAATCGCTAGGTCACAGAATATCTATCCTTACCCAGAAGCGACAGCTCGAACAAATTTATTGGGGACAAAATTACGTGCGCATGTCCCAGATCTGGTGGTATATCTGTCAAACTCAGCTTCATTCCTTGTTAAATTGCAGTGTTGCCGAACCTACCGATTTTTCGTTAGATCTACCGACTTCTCGTTTTATCTACCGATTTTTCGTTATATCTACCGATTTTTCAATTCAATTTCGAACATTTATTGTTGACCTAAAAACATATAAAAAACTGGCACCAGGGCCTACAAAATACTATAGTTCAGCCTGTTCAACTAAAAATAAATTTTGTAATATTAATAAACTATATATTACAAACAAAAAGCTAAATCTCACTGAGGAAATGACAGAGGTTACGGCACATTTTTTGGTAGTATCAACTTTTACAACTTCAACAGAGACTTGATTATACGAATGAATGCTGCCGGATAGGTGAATGTAAACATTTTGTTTTTCTTGCCGAGTTTCTTCTTAGGTACTTTTTTTTCCTGCTTCATATCAATAGAAATTTCTATTTTTTGTTAGTTTTGTATTCGATTTTAGATTTTTACTTTCTATATTGTATATAAGTTTGACTTGTTCAAAAAATATAATGTTCTTAATATTCATAACTTTAGTTCCTTCTTATAATTGTTCTGTTGGTGTGAGATAGGGGTACTGATATAAATATTGTCCTGACAATTTTATTCTGCATCCGTTGAAGTATTGTATGAGATATCCTGTAGCTGCAGCCCAGCAGGAAACTAGGTGTAATAGATGTGGTTTTATAAAGCTGTGATAGAGTAGTTTTCTAGTGTTATCATTGAGTTCTCGGGGACATCTTCCTATTGCACCTGCCATGGGGGTAATGTTATTCATTATATTTTCAATATGATTGATTATTCCAGGTAAGATTATCCTAGATGACAAGTCCCAAATACTCATACTCAGTTACCTCTTTCAGATACCATTCAGGCTTGTTGAAACATTATTTGGGCTGTTTCCATTATCTATAGATAATGGAAACAGCCCAAATAATGTTTCAACAAATACACCATTATCAAGGAATATCTCGTTCACAATCCATTCAGGCTTATTGTAATATAACTCACATTTTGGGTGTTTTGTTTAATTGTCATATATACAGTCTTATCGATATTTATACTTAATATGTTAGTGTACAGCCACTTGAAATTCTTTGCCAAATCATCATTTATATTCTGTTCACAAACTCTTGAGCCTGGGCCAGAGAATACAAGCGCTGTGTCATCTGATTACATAAAATAATGACATTTCAGATTCAGAAATTTGAACATATAATAGGTACAGTAATGGTCCAAGGACCGATCCCTGGGATACACCAGTATTGACATTCTCCATATCACTTTGCAATATGTCTTCGATCACTCAAGTGTGATTTTACCAAGTTGTACCATACTCCCCTAAATCCCATTTTTTCTAACTTATTCGTCATCATTATTCCTGTGTCCACTGTATCAAAAGCTTTTTTCAAATCTATGAACTTCTTGAATATATATTTGAAGATAGATCTTCCGAAATACCGAAAGGTGAGAAATATCTATTCTCCAATCTCATAAATATCAGGTCATGATATTGAACCTTTCAATTAGATATTTCTTTTAATTAATTAGATGCATAGACACGTTTTGAAATTAAAAGTATAGGGAAAATTGAATCGTTAAAAGCACACTGTCAAATACATTGCAAAAATATGATGAACAATCGTTAAACAAGAAATCATATAGTCATAAAACTACTTGAAATTTTCAATGTTCATCTAACACATCAATATTCTATCCAACCGAAATATAAATTTGAAAAGTTCAAATGAACCATAAATGGTAATATTATATCAAAATATATTTTGGTATTACTCTAAACCTTCATTCCATTCAAGAATCTTTAAGAAAATAACAACGTTTTGAAATTAAGCGAAGAATTGTTTTTTGTTTGCAGTGTATAACTCAGAGCTCAGTGCACACTTGCACACTTTTGTTTGGCTAGTGTTTGTGGAAGTGGTTACTCAAGGTCATTGAAAATTGACCCCTAAAAATACGTGAGCTGTCGCTTCTGGGTAAGGATAGATATTCTGTGGCTAGGTTAGATCCATAGAATCTTTTAATTATCTTCATCTATTCGCTGAGGAACGCAGTATATAGACCATAGATATAGATCTATATCTATGATATAGACGCAATTGAATGCAAGAATAAAATAAACGTTGATTTCTTTTGTACCGTCCTTTAAAGGTAATTTTTTGCAGTATGATCGTCAATTTTACTAAACAGGAAATTTTAACGTTTAGTTAACTGTTTAGTTAGTTTAAACAGGGATCTGCGCAAACTAAAAAGATTCTATGGATCTAACCTAGCGTTTCCTTGGTTAGAATATCATAACCTAGTAATTCCTGTCACATCTACTTAGTTATCTGTGCTGTCACATCACTCATATGATACAAGGAATATTCCCTGCATCACTCACATCACAGTCAGTCCATTTGTGTTCTGTGCAACGTGCAACTAGAGCTGCAGTCCTCAGTTCAGTCCTCTGATTAGTGTGATTCAGAGATTCAGTCATTCATTTTTAGTCCATGTCGCTTGTGTTATTATTGTTTACTGAATAATTTAGAGTTTTCACAAAGTTTTAAACATGGTAAGTTCTATTGCTGTCCCATCATCTGCATATTTCCTAATTCATTTATTTCTTTTGTAGGGACAATCCAAGAGACAAAGAAAAATCGCTCTGAAACGATTCGCCAAAATGAAAACTATGTTAAAGCCTAGCGATTCACGAATTAGAGAAGAGAGAAGAGAACCCTCAAAAAAAGCCAAAGCTAAAGCTAGGCGAGAACGAGAAGAGCAGAATAAAGTAAAAGTGAATGAAGCACCTCAAGTGAGCTCTGCTCTATTTTTCCAATATAACACTCAGTTGGGTCCACCCTATCACATAATATTAGATACGAATTTTATCAATTTTTCCATTAAAAATAAGCTAGATATCATTCAAAATATGATGGACTGTTTGTATGCCAAATGTATTCCTTATATATCTGATTGTGTGTTAGCTGAGATTGAGAAACTAGGATCAAAATATAAAGTAGCTCTTAAAATCATCAAAGATTACCGATTCGAAAGGCTGACTTGTACTCACAAAGGGACTTACGCTGATGATTGTATCGTTCAGCGTGTCACTCAACACAAGTGTTACATAGTTGCTACCAATGATAAAGATCTGAAGAAGAGAATAAGAAAAATTCCAGGAGTTCCTATCATGTACGTTTCCCAGCATAAATATACCATTGAAAGGATGCCCGATGCGTATGGTGCTACCAAGACATCATTCTGATAGTTCACTGCAACTGAAAGTAATGAAGAACATTATCTTTGTTATAATTGTAAATATTTATTTCGACTATTGTGCATTAGGACTTTATGACATCTGATTTAATTGTTGAAGTTTTTAAAACCAATATTTTGATATTAAACGTTATATAGCAAGTGTTCATCTTTAATTTAAAATTAAGAAAGTCAGTTCTTTTTTTCTCTTCACGCTAAAAAAATGTTGAGTGCTGCAAGTGTTCAGTTTTTTTTTTTTTTTTTTTCAGTACAGTGCTTTGAGCATGAGGTTAATTAAATTATCAAACATAAAGAGGTAAGTGTTCTACCATACCAATTTATCAGTAGTTGAAATCGCAAACGGCACATAGATCATCCAATATTAATCTTGTAGCACATTCATATTGAATCAAATTCAAATGCCAAGAACATAAGATGTCTGAATTCATGGTTAATGCACTGATTATACTCCCCGTCAATAAATTCCGGACAGGCAAAATTTTTGTCAAATTCAACACCCTGTATCTTTTTCGTGGTTCTCCCATTTTGTTGAAATTTTCACCAGGTATAGTATTGGGTCTAGTTATATTAACCCGAAATTTACTTTGCAAAAATACCTGTAGTTTATCTGTTATACAGGGAGAAACGAAACCTGGTGAAAATTTCTACAAAATCGCAGCAACACGAAAAGAGATGCAGGGTGTTGAATTTGACAAAAATTTTGCCTGTCTGGAATTTATTGACGGGGAGTATATTTCAGTTCGCCAACTTGAGAATATGAGCAATTCTTCGTTTAATCAACTGTAGGTGGCGCTATTCACAAACTACGACAGATTCTTGATAATTCAAGTTTTTGAATGTATTCTGGCATACGAATTGAGTTTGTGATTTTTTCAAACAATAATTAATGGTATTCTTGATATTTTTGTCATTTTCATTCAATTCGCCAGAATATAGAAGGAAATATCCGAATTTTTATAGTGCTATAGTAGTTTAAGGTATTTTCGATTAAGGAATGAATTGATTCAGTAAAAGATATTCATTGAAATCAGTTTTGATGACGAATGGACTTCTACTTGAAAATAATTCTTCCAATCTTCATTGTCCTTTACTCAATATTGGTGGTCCCTCGACCATAATTTATATTTTCATTTGGCTTTAACCTTGCCACAAATTGTTTTAAAAAATGAAGCAAACATTAGCAGAAATTATCACAATTTGGTGGTGGTATAGAAGTAAAAAAATCGACTCTAGCTCAAAACTTTGTGTAGTAATGAAGAATGTTCCTCTGTCCTTTAATTTGGGGGATCATCAAACTGCATTATTGTGAAGTTTGAAAAATAGTCACAATGAATATATTATAGATTTATTTATTTGGGCTAACATTATCGTATTCTCAACATCTATACGTAAAGACATTATTTTTTCTACACATAATTATGCTTTGAAGCAGGAAAAAAAAGAACCAAAAAGAGCAAACCGCAATTACCCAAGTACATTATTAAATAATATTCAGTTTTCCTTGATATTGCAGAATAAATCACATTTCAACATCACTTCTTATAAATAATAAATTTGGTCATAGTTAGTATAATCACCTTTATTACTAATAAGATTTCCCTAATTTAACTGTTAAAAACAGCCTGCTGTGAATAATACAAACGGAGTGTACATCTCTAAACCGTACACCTAAAAATTTACCTAGAAAAAAGTTACAATCGTTAGAAATACAAATTGAAAACCTTTCAAATAATTCCTTTGAAATCGTTTTATACTTTATCCTAAGTAAGATTAAACATTAATTTTTGAAAGGTACAGTTTATTAAGGTGTTGGTTGCTTAATTCAAGTGAAATCCTTTTTCTTTAGTAGCTGCTAAAAGTCTCTGTCTCAGTATGTCCTCGGTTGGATAGTCAGGTAGCTTCAAGTAATGGACACAGGTGTTTACAGACGGATACGAACCCTCTCCGGCATCCACCTTACGTACTATTGTCAGTCGAGGATACAAATTGGCCAAACCACCTGGCGGCAAAGAACTGCATCCCGTTGTAAACTGCAGAAAAGCTTTCCTTTCTTCGGCCGACATCTCAACCAAAACGTTCACGAATCTCAGGAAACCAGGACTGAAATAAAATTGAAAATTCACACTGCCCAAAAAAAAAAAAAGAAATGTGTAAAATAGAAAAAGAAAATTCTTTGCCTTTACGAAGGCACATCGAGAACATTTTTGAAACATAGATGAATTCAAAATAGTAATCATCGAAATGAATACCATTTTCAATTCCCAGGCTCAGAGATCTTTTATCATGAGGTTGGAGAAATGATATTAGATTTTGTCACTGAGATGAGAGACATACCGGTTTCGGCCTTGTTGGGCCTCATCAGTGTCCCGCACATGATAAAAGATCTCTGAGCCTGGGAATTGAAAATGGTATTCATTTCGATGATTACTATTTTGAATTCATCTATGTTTCAAAAATGTAAAATAGAAGTTCAGTTTGGTACAAGTAAACGGACATTTTTCAAAATATTTCATCAATCTAGTTCGGTTTCTCCCTAAATTTACTACAATTATTTATTAAAACAGATATCAATAATTTTTATTGATAAAACAAATACATACAATTTTTAATAAAATGAATACTAGAAGGCTGTAAGTATATCTTGTGTATATTCAACATGTCCAAGAGTTCAATATTAGGTTCATGATTTTTCTATTTTAGCAACTGCAATGTTGGAGGTGGCTGGAGCACTGTCAAAGTTGTAGCTCTACCAAAGATTCCAAATTAAAATTTCATAAGTTTGTTTGAGTTTCATAGGTTCTCTAGAAATAAAATACTTGCTAAGAAATGGTAACATTCTCTAGGAATGGAGCAAGATGCTCATTCATTAATTTCCAGAGGAAGGGAATATGCGGTTTACATTTCAAAAGGAAATGAAGAGAACTAAAGTTCCTACATTATTCCTGAGAAAACGTATGATTTAACGTAAGCTCTAAGTTTTCATTTACATCTATCCACTCACTAACATTATGTTTATTAGCAGGTCAAAGCGAAAGCATTTCGAAGATGATAATATAAATGTGGTTGTGATGGAATATGAAACACAGGATGTGGATTTTTCAAAAAAAAAAAAAAAATACATTACAGGCAGAATTATTTTTTTTCATCGAAGAATTTTAGCAATTTTTTTGTATACTGTTATTTATTATAGATCAATTGTTCTTTTGTTTTTCATCTTTATTATCTTGGATCTCCAACAAATCAAATAGTGTTGTGAACAAATTAGGTTATATTAGCACCACATGAAAAAGATCTATTGAACATAAACCTTTTATTGATCCCTAATTAGTAGTAGTTTTTTTTGCTCCAAGGATTTGTATGAATATAATAAAAGTTGAATTCCAGGAGCAAAAATTAAATTGTAAGTACTGATTTTCAAGTTGAGCGAAACCTCACTAGTGATATCTTTGGTGACTTGTTCCTCCAACTCATCTAGTTGATTATTCTTAATAACAAATGATCAATGGATCCTATAAAATGAAAATTATTATATTCATGGGTATATTGGCGTTCAGATGATTTTTTTTAAAGATTCACATCGGCCATCACAAACACATTTATATTATCATCTTCGAAATCTCTTTCTGTTTGACTTGCTAATAAACATACTGTTAATGAGTGGACAGATGTAAATGAAATTTTAGTGCTTACTAGAAATCCTCAGGAATAATGTAGGAACTTTAGTTCTCTTCATTTCATTTTGGAATGTGAAATGTAAACTGCATATTCTCTTCCTCTGGAAATTGATGAAAGAGCATCTTGCTCCATTCCTAGAGAATGTAACCATTTCTTAGCAAGTATTTTATTTTTAGGGAATCTATGAAACTCAAACAAACCTATGAAATTTTAATTTGGAATCTTCGGTAGAGCTACGACTTTGACAGTGCTCCAGCCACCTCCAACATTGTGGTTGCTAAAAATCGAAAAAACATGAACCTAATATTGTACTCTTGGACATGTTGAATATACACAAGATATACTTACAGCGTTCTAGTATCCATATTATTAAAAAGTGCATGTATTTGTTTTATCAATAAAAATTATTGATACCTGTTTTAAATCGTTGTAGTATATTCAGGAAGAAACCTAACTAGATTGATGAGAATTTTGAAAAATGTCCGTTTACTGTAGACGATTGGAAAAATTTCAAAATAAAAATTTTGAAAAAAGTAAATAAATAATGACAATCGACAACTACGATGAATGTCATTATGATTAATCTCACAATGTCGCCAACCCGAAAACACTTGAAAAAGCTGCAACCGATAGCTAACGAATATGGTCAATAAGTTCGAATACTTTATCCGAAAACTTCGGAGTCCAACTCACCTGTCTTTAGTGTATCCCAACTTAGGTTCCGTGTAATTAAGCAAATCTTCCCTGGTCCATTCCGGGTTCTGGTCCCCGCACAGCATTATTCTCAGCTCGTCCGGGTTGAAAGCGGCCAGTTTTTCCATGGGAAAGACGTTGGTGAAGCCTTGCTTGAAGGCCTCCATCTGTCGGGCTATGCCTTTTTCCAGGCAGAACGAGGAGGTCAACTCGACGTACTCCTCTATGTTCTCGATGTTGACTTCTATGTCGGCACCACTCGGGACCAGTTCGACAGAAGAATATCCAAACACACTGGAGCTGGGCGAGTAGGTGAAGGTCAGGGCTAGATCTTCTAGGAGAACGGCACCGGAGGAATGATTGAGACATAAATTCTAGAAAAATTAAAAAAATTTTATTTTTTGCTAGAGGGCAATTTCGGAAACGTAAACGAAGACTCAGTTACGACAAATAACACTGTAAATGGAAGAATTATGGACTATAGACGAAATAAAACATACATTAATAAAAGGAAAAGGTAGCACGAATATTTCAACAAAAAGAAAATTTGAAAAAAAGTAAAAAAATTAATATGTACTACAAAGTAAAAAATTAATTGAGTTTTCACCACTTAAAAAATTACCTAACCTCTTCAAATCTGAATTCACATTCAGCATTGTATGCTAGGTGGTGAAAACGCCATATTTTTTTTTTACTTTTTAGTGCATTTTGAGTTGACGGTTTTTTTTAGAAAAATTTTTTCATTTCCGGTGAATCACCAACTAATTTGTCTCAATATAATAATAATAAAAATATTGTTAGACCTAATAAAGGGGCTGCTCATGAAAATCTATAAAAATATTGGCAATCCTCTTTCGCTTTATTTTAATAAGATATCTACTGCCTTAAACTAATGTGTTCGAATTTTCTAAGATATATATTTTGGTGTATTTTTGCAGTTCTCATAGATATTTCAGATATCTCTAGACTCCTCACATGGAAAAGATTACTTGCTTCAAGATTGAATATTCTCATGTTTCTCTGTGGTAATAAATACTGATTTAGTATATTCTCATGTGCATCTTATTACTTAATCAATTCATCTCATTTCTCAACTATTCACTTCTCATAACACTTGCTAATTATTGTTCTCGAGTTTCAGATGAATGAAAATCCTTAAACGCAAAGGTGAATCACGGAATCAGTCTTCTCTCTCAATGAAACCAAGTGAACTTCTCTGAAGAATTTGAACGTTCAAGTAGTTTAAACATTGAACCTGATTGACAGCCTCACTCCCTGCTTTACCTTGAGCGGTCTCCTCAAATCTTGTTAAAACCATTCAACTGGTATGATCTCCTCATTATAAATAAGAAATGAATTTCATTCATCTGAACCACTTAGCAAGTAAGATCTCAACCGTAAATGTCGTCTCAATTGATTAATAAGCATTCTCTTATAGATTATAACTATTGATTTCTCAATCATGATATTCTCACATTGTAATAATCTCAATGAAGAACATACTTAGACTATCAAGTTTTCAATACACTATCTCCTCTAAGACCTAATCTCACTTTTATTACAACTCAGCCTACTCTAATGATTCGACCTTCTTTTTTTCTGATGGAATAACGAGGCTCTCGCAATCAATTTGGATTGCTCTATCACTGTAAACGTTGAGTTTAATTTTGAATTAATGGAACTGTCTCAAAGTCTAAGTCTGACTTCATCTGACCTCTCATTTCGAACATATCTAGATTACCTCTGTTTTTAGTTGAATAATTCACTCTGAGTTTATAGATGACTCTAACATTTGTATTAACTTCATGCAGGTGACTTTAAATGTTTTTACACTACCATCTCCAACTCAATTATCTGGATACAGTCCTTCACAGCAATTTAACAAAATCAGAACGACCCCGATTTTGAACAACCTACCTCAGGATATCATTATCAGAACCTGACCAAATCCTCATTAAACTACCCTTGAAGTACACCCTTTTAAATAAAAATCTTTCAACTTGAAAATGAGTTATTCGTCTATTTGTCTTGCACACGACCGAATCGAAATGAGAAAACACTGCAAGCACCAGCTTTCGATAAAGTTCAAGAAGTCGGTTAGAATAAAGAAACTGAAAAAGCAATCAATGATTAGTTTTTTTTTGGATCCGGAAAAATACTGAAGAAGAGAGAGTGAGTTTTTTTTGTGTAGCCTACCTGAATTTGATGGGACTTCATCTCTGGCGAAAGGTTGATGTCCTGGATGATCTTCTGCTTCTGCTTGATGAGATCGCGCATCTGCTTCATGAACGTGGCCCTGATCGGGTCGATATCGTACAGATCCTCCTCGTCGAGGATGTTGCTGTACCAAGGCTTCCTCTCCTCAACCGTCGGCTTGGGAGGGTCCAATTCGAGCTCTTTCTCGCTCTCCTCCGATATGAGACTCGACGTCATTATGTCCTCCTCTATCACCCTCTTGGAGCCTGCAAAGCCTATCCTCTCGTTCACCGCGCTCAAGATCTCCCCGTGGCACATGAGCTTGAGGAAGTTCTGGGAGAGCGGCAGGTCGACCAGTCTGTTGTCCTGCAGCACTTTGGCGAGGAACACGCCCAGGAACCAGAAGTTGCGGGCGGCCTTATCACATATTTCGGAGTTTTGGGGCAGAGGGGCGGGGAATAGACCTGAAGGGCGGCGCACGTAGTACCCGGGGGGTTTTAGACCCTCCCTAGGTCCACGGCCTCTTGAGAGCTTATGGACTCGTCGTCGCAGATCCACATCGCCAGGTCCCTCCTTTGGAGATCGGCCGCCACGAGGGCGTAAAATTCTAGGGTGGGGCCGAGCCGGTGCCTTCTTCGCCCGTGAATTCTATTTCGAGTATCGACTTGCGGCCGCAGTGCGTCTTCATCACTTGGTACGCCCAGTCGAAGAGATCATCACCTGAAACAGAGAAGAATTAGGTTTGATCGCGTTAAAACCGTGGCGCCCAACGTGGGGCTTTGAACAGTTTAATCACCTCTATGGAAATTTTAGAAAGAATGATTTTCTTCAGGATATAACCTACTATAAAAGATGTTCTTCGAAATTGTCAGGGCGATGTCAGGAAAAATAGAAATTGCAATGATCGAATCATGTTTCGATAACAAATCAGAAACAGGTTCAGCTTTCATAGATTTATCGTCTGCCTACGACACGGTATGGAAAGACGGTTTGATCTATAAATTTTATACACATCTTAAATGTGGAAAGATGATTCGACTATTAGAGAATATGTTGTCGGATAGAAGATGTTTTTGTTGATGATAACAGTAGTAACTTCAAAACTTTGAACAAGGGGTTACAGTACACTGCGACATTATGGTCTATTGTGCCCCCTGACAAAGCTTTACAGCTCGCCTTCCAGTCCCAGAGATCTTATGAAATGCAATATCTCGGAAGGCTTCAGAGAGGCTAATTCCTCACTCCTACAGATCTCTTGATCAAAGCATTGTTTCCTTTGGCTTACAATGCCAAAGCATTCTGTGACTAGGTGAATAGGAGTTTCATCCTCCTCCCAACAGAATCTACACTCGTCAGTGTCCAATTCGCCCATTCTCAGCAAGTGCTTTCTGAGGCGACACTGCCCTGTAGGAAAGCCAGTGAGGTGTAGTTGGTTCTTACTGAGATCCAAATATCTTTGGGATCTTGCAGTTTCAAAATTCCGAAGAAACTTTTTGGAGTGATCCAACCCTGGGAGATTCTGTAAGAGTGTTTCTCTTTCAGTTTTCTTCTTCTCTAGAAACTCCTTCTTATATGTACATTTTCCTATACCACAGAAAGTTTCTGAGCCAGTGAGTGGTTTCCGAGCACCCTCTCTGGCAAGTTTGTTGGCCTCTTCCTTACCTGTGATTCCCAAATGACCAGGAACACAGATAAAAGAGACCTTATTTTTCTTGCCTACCTCATTGAGTTTGTTCCGGCATTCCCATGTCGACTTTGAGTCGATGACATAGGAGTTCAGTGCTTTAATAGCAGCTTGACTATCTGAGTGAATAGCTATGTCGCAATTCCGATAGTTTCTCTCTAGATTAATATCTAGACATCTTTCAATTGCTAATATTTCTGCTTGAAGAACACTCACACAGGAGGCTAACGATAGTGCACACTTGGCTTTGGCCCCGTGGACCCCAGCGCCAGCTCCCGTGTTGGTTTTAGAACCATCTGTATACCATTTAACAGTATTTTCTTTGAAATTTTGGTCGGTGTATTCCCTTTCCCATTCATCTTTTTTGCATAGCATCGTACTGAAGTTTTTCTCAGTACTTACTTTCTTGACCATTACATCATTAGGAAGGTTCGCAGATGAGATGTAGTTACTCAGAGAGCTCCAGACTCTCTGACACCTAATTCTCTCATTACCTGCGCCTTCTCTAGGTATTCTGAGGATTGCCTCATGGGCCATCTTGTCAATCACCAGATGTAGGGGTGTGAGACCTGTTATGATCTCAAGTGCTCTGGTTGGGCACGTTCTCATGGTCCCCGTGATGCACACACAGGCAAGCCGCTGTGCTTTATCGAGCATTTCCTCGTACTTGTCCGACTTGCTTTAGCAAACCAGACTACTGCCCCATATGTGATTACAGGTCCCACAATCATGACGTACAGGGTGGGCATATTTCGATGTTTTAGCACTACAACTTTTGAACCAGAGGAGATAGACAAAATCTGATACCCCATTCTCGATCTCTTTTTCGGAGAAACTGACAAGAGTAGTATTCATTTTTGGCTGCCTTGTTTTGTTTTCGAGTTATAAGCGAAAATTGGAAAAATGGTGATATCGGACAAAATTTATATCTCCGCCAATACTGATGATAGAGCTCTGAAATTAAAACATTATACAGGCACTTTTCTACGTAGAATCCAGTGGCATGCTCCCCTTTTTTGCTGCATTTTTAATTACGAAGCTATGACACAAAGTTATGTTTTTTTGAAGAGGCCATTTTCCGAAAGCTTAATTTTTTCTGATTTCAAAAATATATAACATCGTATGGTTCGTATCAATAAATCAATATGAGTATAGAAATTGGTCAAGAACCTGGATTCATCTGAGTCTCAATACTTTTTATGGTTTCAATTGTCGATAAGCACGAAAAATTTAGTATCGTATAATTACCACAATTTCTTTCTAGTAGTCTTTTCATTTCTATGCTCTTGTTATAGGAAGTTACATTTTTCTGTGCTCATCAACAGTTGAAACCATAGAAAGTATTGAGACTCACATGAAAATAGGTTTTTGACCAATTTCTATACTCATACTGATACAAACTTCACGATGTTATATATTTTTGAAATCAGAAAAAATCAAGCTTTCAGAATATGTCACAGAAATATAGTGTTTCCACTTAAAAAAATAAACTTTCGATCATAGCTTCGTAATTGAAAATGGTGCAGAAAAGACGAGAATGCCACTGGATTCTACGTCAAAAAGCACCTGTAGAATGTTTTAATTTCAGAGCTCTATCACCAGTATTAGTGGAGATATAAATTTTTTTCGATATCGCCATTTTTCCAATTTTCGCTTATAACTCGAAAACAAAAGCAGGTAGACAAAAATGAATAAAACTCTTGTTAGTTTCTCCGAAAGAGAGATCGAGAATGGGGTATCAAATTTTGTCTATCTCCTCTGGTTCAAAAGTTGTAGTATTTTTGTATTTTTGGGTTACAAGAACAATTCCTGCCGCATAGACGCCTGCACGCTATAAGAGCCTTAATAGCTCTACTAGTAGCAATACATATATGTATGGGTAATTCCCAGATATTTGACTTCAGACTTCCACTCCAGGATATTTCAGTTCAATGATAACGATTTCATGGCTGGAAGTTCTCTTTTCCAAGCGAACGGAATTACTGTGACCTTGGTTGGGTTAATATTCAATTCCACTGACAAGCACCATTGCTCAATGATTCCAAGGCCATTCTGCAGTATATCGCAGAGGGCGCCTTCGAATTTGCCTCTAACTATAAGTCGAAGCCTAACAGCGTGAGCCAATGGCGCCCAACGTGGGGCCTTTCTTCAACAGTTTACTCACCTCTAGGAACTTTAATTCTGTCATGCTTCAACCTCCCCACCCTGAACTCGTGCTGGTCGTCTCTTCTAGGCGACAAACCAGGCGTCCTCTGCCTCTCAAGACTGACGTCTCTCTGCGTCTGCAACCATACGATGCTCCTGGACGTGCCGAAGGCAGTGCAGTTGAAATATAGCTGCCTCGTCTCGAACGGGAACAGGAAAGGACAGGACTGGTTCAGCTCCTCGCACCAAGCGGGCAGGCTGGAACTGGAGAGCACCAACGGGTCCTGGATCTGTTGCAGCAGCTTGTTGGTCAGCTTCTTGCTGTTGAACTGATTGGGCGAGTCGTTCTCCCATTCTATCTCCGCTTGGTTGAGATCCGAGAGGCTCCTCCTTTGGCTGTCTGAGGTGGAGATTACGTACAGGTGCCTGAGCAGCTGCAAGACGTCCTCTACGGTGCAGTTTGATATGGAGGGGGTTCCAGGTACTGGAGTACTAGGGGATAAGGTGGTACCGGCGATCGAGCTACTGCCGCTTCTGCTGTATATGGTGACCACAGGCGTAAGCCTGCCTTCCTCTTCTGTTCCTTGTCCTTCGTTGTGCACCTCCTTGTATATTATTCTGAGAGAGAGAAAGAGGTGAGTGTGAGAATACTACAATAGGAAGAATTTTCGGGTGAAAAGTCTCAGTCAAAGTCCTTTATTGAAAACAATTTTGACAATTCTCGGAATATTAAATTAACGCAAATTATGGAAATCTCAAATTTATTCTACAACTGAAGGTGTTCTCAATGATAATTATCTTTATCAGAATTATGCATCGTATGTTATCCACTTTCAACGTTTTTCCTCAATACAGATGTTTTTTCCCAGCAGGAATAAAAAAAGATGATATTATCAGATTTTGAATGTATCGGCTCCATTCTAAAATCAGTTGTTCTTGATCAATTCTAGTGATCGATAGTTTTTCTTTCGTTTGATTTTCTACACTCGATCGCTATGCAACGCGAAACACGCAATTTGACCCAAGAGGAATGTGCCCAAGCGGTAGTTTTGCGAGAAGAAGGGGAGACATACACAAGAATTGCAGAAAGGTTTGGAGTTTCCCATACAAGTGTGTCCAGAAAGTTGCAGCGATTCAGGGAGACAGGTATGAATGTCCGAAGACCAGGACAGGGTAGACCACAGGTAACAACTGCCATTCAAGAACGTTACTTGAGAGTTTCTTCGTTGAGACAACGGTTTGCAACCGCTCGCCAGCTTCAAAATCAGCTTGAGCAAACTCATGTGGTGCAAATTAGCACCCAGACAATAAGCGTCTCAGAGAATATGATTTAAGGCCTCGTGTCTCGGCAAGAGGACCAGCTCTTACCCCAGCCCATCGAAGGGCGCGTTTGGATTTTGCGAGAGAGCATATCCATTGGGGAAGAGTTCTCTTCACAGATGAGTCTAGATTCTGCCTCTACCAATGTGATCGACGTTCGCTTGTATACAGACGTCCGCATGAAAGATATGCTCAGTGCAATTTCCTGAATACTACTGGTTTTGGGGAAAGATCGATTATGGTATGGGGTGGAAATTCTCTGACTGCTCGCACAGACCTAGTGGTCGTTGATAATGGAGCTATGAATGCTGATAAGTATACAAGGAACATTCTTGAAGAGTATGTAGTGCCATTTGCCCCATACATTGGTGAAAATTTCATTTTAATGGACGATAATGCCAGACCCCATCGTGCGCGCATCGTTCAGGAGTACCTTGAAGAGGTTGAAGTCTCTCGAATGGAATGGCCAGCAAAAAGTCCAGATCTAAATCCGATTGAGCAGGTTTGGGACAACCTTAATAGAAGGCTGAGAAGTTCAGAAAATCATCCAGCTACTCTTAATGACTTAGGAATCCAACTCGGAGAAATCTGAGAAGGATTAGATCAGAACATTTTAAGATCACTCATTTTGAGTATGAACCGTCGTTGCCAAGCTGTAATTAACGCAAGGGGTGGAAATAGCAAGTATTAAATCACTTATCAGCATTTCAGTATTTTGAAAATTGTTCATTTCTCTTCTTTCACATAAGATTCGGTGAATTCCTGAATTTTTCTTCCATTTAATGTGTCTTGTTTCGTTCAAAACCTTCCCGAGAGAACATAAAAAATAAGTTATAAAGTCAATGTAGAGTTTATTTTTTTGCGCAGTGTATTTATGTCGTAATTTTTGGTCCTGATGAATATTCTGTTTTCTTGTGTTATAAGATGTTTGGTTTATCTATGGGAGATGATTTCCCTTCATTAAGGTCCTGTAGCGGTCTTCAAACATTGGAAGTTCCGAAAAATCATCACTAGGATGGTTGAGCCTGGTTCGAAAGAACCCTCACGATCAGAGAGCAAGGCTAATTCAAATTTGAATATTGGAGGAATCCCACATGGCAACAGAGGAACTTCTTCGTGAAGGAGGACAATTGAAAGTTATGTACTCATTGATTTTTCACCTAGTCCAAATTACGGTTTAGCTTGTTGTTATATAAGTTTTCTCATGTTTAGCAATTCAAAAAGGGGAAAATGATTGGGTTTTTTCATTTCTTTCAAACATTGTTACATTTCTGTCATAACTTACATATGAAGAAAGAATTTCTGCAATGGGTGGTTAATTTAAAAACCATCTAATTGATTATAAATAACCAGTTTTTTCTGTTTTTGTCTTTTTTGTTTCTGCTCTCCATAGAAGAACTACATGAAGATGTTCTTCTGATCACGTAGATGTCCTCCAAGATCCTCTGATATGATATTTTTGGTAAATTTTTTTTTGACACAGGTGAGGTCAGCGTTTTTTTCTCTGGGGTTTTTTCCCTTTCCTCATTTTATCATACAATAAACCTGTATGGTTTTCCTGTGTTGCACTAACCCCAGCTAGGTACTTTTTTGTTTCAATATATATTGTATTATTTTAGCTCCCTCAATCAAAAGAATACATATATATATTATATATATATATATATATATATATATATATATATATATATATATATATATATTGAAAACTGCCAAGCTTTCGGCCATTTACAGGGCAAGTCAATTTGTACTTAACCGCATCTAGAAAAACGGAAAAAACAACCATGGAAATACATCTACACATCAATATGTTTACTCGGTGAAATCGTTAAACAATGAATCTCTGAACAAGCAAAATGAAGTCTACAATAATGAAAAAAACAGGTAAATATATTGATGTGTAGATGTATTGTCCATGGTTGTTTTTTCGTTTTTCGGAGGATGGCCATTTCCGAAAGCTTTGCAGTTTTCAATAAAGAACTTTGACCGAGACAAAAAGAAACTTTTCACCCGAAAATTCTTCCTATTCTACTAAATAAAGTCGATATATTTTTCATGTGATTTGATGGTGAGAATACTCTCTTGAATAACTTACGTATAAGTGGGCTCCCATATCCTCCTGATCTTCTCTTGTTTAGTGCCAAATTCTGCCATCTGCATCAGCTCTTGCACCGTGCTGAATATGGTGGCAGAAGGATCGGTCAGTTCTACCTCGATGTCAGGAATGCCCGGCATGTTCGGTCCTCGCAAAACCAGGTGCAGCTTGGGCTGCGGCAAGATGTCCTGCTCCGAAGAGCAATCGCTCTCCTCTGTTCGGGAGGGGGTATTTCGAAATCTGTCGAAAACAAAGACGTGGTCAAACAAGAAGAGACACAAAAAAAACACGTGTGTGCTATTGCATAGCATCTATTCAAAAACACGAAGATAATAGTGTTGATTTAAAATATTTTTTTTTATTTATCTTACAATACATGTAGGATATTCAGGAATGTTCACCATTGAAACTATAGGTTTATGGTAACTGAAATAAGAAACATAAGTTTGAGACTTAATGTCTTCTAAATATCTGGAAAATACTGCGTCAATAGTGGTCCCATATTTTGTTGATTCTTTTGGATCATTATTCATTTTTAAATTCAATTTTTCCGAAAGAAAATTTGTCTACCGCTATAATTTTTTATCAGCGAAGTTGATGTTGAAATCGCCAGACAAGATAAGTGGAAATTTATTACCATTTGTACCAAGTATTTTCGACCCTTCTTCAGTGTACTCCAGTAAATTGCGATGGATAAAATGCTCTACTTCGTCCAATTTTGGATTCGAAGAAATGTAAATTGCTACCATGACTATATGTAGGCCATTTCTAAGTTTGTATAAGCATGCACAAATATCTCCAACAAATGAGCGTCTAACATTAACATCGATAACCTCTTCAAGATTTATTTCATTATTCAGAGTCATAATATTAGTAACATTATTACTATTTTGGTAAATAGTATTAAAATTAGGTATTTCAATCGGATTATCACGCGTCATGCATGTTTCGGTAATTAACATATTGGTTTGTCTCGTAACTGAATCTTGTAAATCGTATTTGTGACTATGTAGATTTTGGCAATTGAAAGTCATTATTGAAATGCCACTTCTATTACTAATGAAATCTAAGACACTTTAAGCTATCGTTCGAACACTATTTGAAGACAGTCTTTTGAATTCTTGCAACAAAGATGTAGTCGATGCAGTTTGCCCTCGATTATGATAAAACTTAAATGAAGAATCATCATTTTTTATCGTAATATACAATTTTTCAATATTAGTCACCCGAGAGAGCGCAACATAGACGAATTCCTAAGAATGTGATTTACTATACTCATATACTATTTCGTCAAAAGTTCCACTTTGCGACTTACATATGTAAAGTTAGAACAAGAGCTGAAGTTAATGGAAAATGTTTGCGTTTGGCTATACATTTTCTATCCGATGTTAATGAAATATTTGCCGTTCGTAATTCAATGGGAATAGCGAGATTGCCGACTCCATTTTGCACTGCTGGAGTAGCTGCACGCATCCGTCTAGACATTCGGGCCTATTCTGTTTGCGTATTGTTATCAATCTTGTTGTTATAGTCATATTGCTACCCTCGTAATTTATGAAAATATGGCCATGATATTACGTATTCTGGTTTAGAGCGTTATTGCAATATTGGTTATGAATTTTGTTATAGCAATATTGCTATCAGGGTCTTCAAGAATCGTCGATTTAAGATCTGACAATCTGTTTTTTACACAACGATAGCAATGTCTTCATCTTAGCAATATTGTTATGAGCAAACAGAATCGCACTGATGGTGAAAGAATTTGAAGTGGTACACTGTACCGCTTCAGTACAAAAGTGAGGCGTTTCTTACAAACTCAATAAACGGTACAAAATAATGAAAGTGTTGTTTTAGGTAAAGAAAGGAAAATTCTAACCTGTAGTTTGATTGACGTTTGTCCTCCCCGGTCTCGGGTCGAAGGCCGGTATCAGGGCGGAAAACTGCCTCTTCAGGACAAACTCGTCGTCCCAGGACCTCCTCTTAGCGGGCCTAGCCTCGAAACCGTCCTCTTCCATGAACGACAAGAGGTTCCTCGACACCATGACTTCCTCGTAGTCAGCGTCATCTTCGTTCTCGTCATCGTCATTATCGTCTTCCTCGCCCATTTCCTCGTCGTCGTCCAGTTCGGCCAACAGCGTGGGGGCTCTGCACGACTCCAAGAAGTCTTCCAGGGACACCTGCTCGCTGTCGCTGCTGGTAGACGTCAGACTCATCGTGAAGGCCTGGCTTAAACCTAGGGGACAAGAATAATATTTAGCACTTTGATAAATTCAGAACAGTTACAGGTGACCAAAATTTTTTAAGCCTGGTTCCAAGAGCTTCCAAGCACTCAGAGGATGTAAACAACACGTATAGACCAATTGCAGTCATACAAGTTTTCTTGGACTTTCCTCCTTTAGATATCTTTCTGAAGAGCGAGGAGGCTTAATGGCTCTCAGAGTTCCGAGGACTGAAAACTGGCGATTACACAGGACACCTTAGCTTTCTAAATGAATATAAGGAACTCTCACGATATTTCTAGGCGACCAATGGGTTAGTACAGGTACTTAAGGGCCGTCAGAACACCACCGTGTGTTTAACTCCCATTGTGGAGGATTTACGACCCTCTCTAATTATAAAACCAGCAGAAAGTAGAAACGTCTCTTGGGAAAGTCTAATTTCAAAAGATACACAAAGTGTATGCCAGGTCAGACGACTTTAAGCCCCTCCTCTGATATAATCCAACCCCTATCATATCCTTTCTGTCAAAATCTGTCGCGACGCGCCTGTGCAGTAGTTCAAATGCACTTGGAATGGCCGTGACAATAACAAGTGAACACGACGGCACTACGAATCTCTAAGAACCAGGCTCGACAAGTTAAATTACCAAAAATTTTTTAACCCATTAATGTCCACTGCACCCACTTAAGTACAACAAAATATTGCGACTTTTAAAACATCTATTGTCAAATAGCACAAGTATACAGATGGTTCTAAAACCAACACAGGAGCTGGCGCTGGGGTTCACGAGGCCAAAGCCAAGTGTGCACTATCGTTAGGTTCCTGTGCGAGTGTTCTGCAAGCAGAAATATTAGCAATCGAAAGATGTCTAGATATTAATCTAGAGAGAAACTGTCAGAATTGCGACATAGCTATTCACTCAGATAGTCAAGCTGCTATTAAAGCACTGAACTCCTATGTCATCGACTCAGTCAACATGGGAATGCCGGAGCAAACTCAATGAGGTAGGCAAGAAAAATAAGGTCTCTTTGATCTGGGTTCCTGGTCATTCGGAAATCACAGCTAACGAAGAGGCCAACAAACTTGCCAGAGAGGGTGCTCGGAAACCACTCATTGACCCAGAACCTTTCTGTGGTATAGGAAAATGTACCTATAAGAAAGAGTTTCTGGAGAAGGAGAAAACTGAAAGAGAAACACTCCGCCAGAATCTCCCAGGGTTGGATCACTCCAAAAAGTTCCTTCGGAATTTTGAAACTGCAAGATCCAAAAGATATTTGGATCTCAGTAAGCACCAACTACACTTCCTCACTGGATTTTTTACAGGGCATTGTCGGCTCAGAAAGCACTTGCTGAGAATGGGCGTATCGGACACTGACGAGTATAGATTCTATGGGGAGGAGGAAGAAACTCCCATTCACCTAGTCACAGAATGCTTTGGCATTGTAAGCCAAAGGTAACAATGCTTTGGACAAGAGACCTGTAGGAGTGAGGAATTAGCCTCACTGAAGCCTTCCGAGATATTGGATTTCATAAGATCTCTGGGACTGGAAGACGAGCTGTGAAGCTTTGTCAGGGGACACAATAGAACATAAGGTCGCAGTGGACTGTAACCCCTTTTAAACTATCAACTATCAACCTTCTGTCGGATCGAATTCATAGTTTTTATTCATTCAGAGCTTATTCTTGTTGAATTTCTGTTTTCTATGATTTATTTTGAGTTTGAAGATCAGCAGTCAATACATTTTTTTCCTCTTTGGATTTCCATTCTGACTGTAATCTCGTGGAACTTAATACAACAGCTACCTCCTCGTGGTGAGTTCTGAATTATTTGTGACAGAAATATTTAAAAAAAATTGGAAGATAAACGAAATGCTGTATTGTTTTACCCCCTATAGTTCTTTATTTCATTGTGCATTGAAAAAAATTCGGAATTATTTCGAAAACAGTGCGAATTGCATAAGAAATGCGTATGCTCCCTATATCTACGCGTGCTACCTGACACTTCGATGGTAACAACGGCAACGTCTAACCGCCCGGATTGTCGGCGGCGACACAACGAATCTCTAAGAACCAGGCTCGACAAGTCAAAGTACCAAACCTTTCTTAAAGAAAGGTGGAAATTTCCTAATGATAGAAGTCACTTACCTTTGGCGGCTCCAGCGGTGGTGGGGATGCCTCCAGCCTGATTGGCCGTATTGTTGCTCGAAGACAGACTCGGGTAGCTCTGCGCCGTACTCAACAGCCCTCCCGGGAAGTTCGTCGACAGTGCCAACCTCACAAGGCTCGACACAGAGTTCGGCCCTCGCGGGAATATCGACGCTCCAGTGTTCTGGTTGTTCTGCACGTTTGCGCACATGATGTTGCCTGAATGCGCGCCTCCGCTCGAGTTAGAATTTGCCGTAGACACCGAGCCGAGCGTCCTCCTCCTAGCCATGGCTGCGAACGTCTCCAGAAGGCCAGCAGTCGACGATGGCTCCATCTGACTGTTGGACTCTGCCGAAGTCAGGTTCGGTACGCTGACGCTCATCGGGTTGTTTACCACGACAGAGTTGTTGCTATTGTTCCTCGCGTTGTTGCTGTTTGTCACCTCAATCTCTTTATCGTCTGGACCGCATTCGTCTGTTAATTCCCCTGTCTCTTTATCCAAATTCTGGCTGCAGGCGGATCTGTCGTCATCTGTCTCGGAATTGCTGGATATGGATATCCTCACTGCGGGGGCTCCCCCCTGGGAGGGTTGCGTCAAATCCCCGGACAAATAGCTGTTGGTGTTGTTCTTTAAAGCGTCCGCCATCTCTTTGGCGCTCACGCTCTCCACAGCATCCACGAAACTCTGCAGTAAGGACGGTTGGGTCTGCCCTTTCGACCTGTTGCTCGGAGTTTTAGCCGCAGGGAGTTTCTGGGACTCGGCAGAGCCTGCAGGTTTCTCCTCGAGACTCTGACGTTGCTGCATCTTCTTGAAGTTATTGGTTTTCGTCTCGCTGAGCGTCAAGCTCTCAACAATCGTCGCCAAATCGCTGGAGTTGTTAATGGCGGAAAGATCGTGATGCGGGTCTCTTAAAGGATGAACAACCACCGATAACTCAGAGTTGTTACTTGCGGCTTGGCTCTCAGATGTCACAGACACTAAGGCTTCGTTCCTCGCAACAGAAAGCAAGCTTTCAGCGATTGTTTCCGCAGCCTGCTTCGCGTTTAGATTGTCGGCAGACGCAGCCTGCTCCGTAGAGGCTACAGAAGTCTTGACGTCCGTAGCTTCTGGGAGGCTCGGTGTTGAACTACTCTTCCTGCTTGTCAGTACGCTCTGTTTGTCTTTCGCCTCCTTCGCTTTGGGAACTTTCGACGAGCAAGCTTCAACCTCGTACCCCGGAGCTAACTTCAAATCGTACTTGCCTTGATAGAAGAGAAAAAAAAATCACTATCGAATATAAGAACAAAAACAGAGAAGTAAGACGGATCATCAAGCATGAAAAGGAACAATTGTGGGGAGTGCAGTGAGGTGGAGAGTTTGATGGGAGGATCCGAAAGCATCGAAATATGGCGTATGATTAGACGGATGAAAACAATTTTATGAGGAATTGCTCGTGGAAAACAGAGTCGAACGTATGTCCACGTCCGAATATTTTTTCATTCTGTGAATGGCGTTTTGAACAAGTCAATGTTGACTGGAGATGTGCATAAAAATCTGCGGAATAAATAAAGACGCCAGGCGTCGCGGCGCTATCAAAAATTTTTTCTCCAGGGACATACCTTTTTTATCATGTCATTCGAAAGATAATTTCATGCGGAACTTTTTTTCCGAATACAATTTTTATACATTTCTAACCGTCGGCGATCTTCTTCTGTATTGTGGTACTATGCCTTTATTTGGAGACATAGATATGATTTTGTTATTTGAATTCAAGAAGGCTAGTTTTCTAGTCAATGTGCTTCTTCAAATAAGATGAAATATGTGGCTTCAGCAAGATGGGGCTTCATGTCAAAACGCAGCCATTGTGAAGAGGTATTTAGATCAAGAATCCGAAAATAAATAGATAGGAACCAATGGACCCATCAGGTATCGCCCGACCTAAAGCTCATGGATTACTTTCTGAGGGGTACCCTGAAAATATGGTATACCAAACTGATTCTAATAACTTGGACCATTTGAAAATAAAGATAAGAAACGCATGTGCCCAAATAGACCCTTATATTTTGACCAAAGTAACTTATAATGAAATAGGGGAATGTTATAATTTATGTATGGATCATAATGGCCAGTATATAGAACATATGATTCGAAATGTTTCGTTTATTATTAAAAAAAATGTTCATTGTTATAAGATATAATATTCAATGCATATAATTAAAAAGAAATAGTTTGTTACAGAACCTCCGTCATTTTACGAAACAAAATCATATCTAGGTCATCTAGCCATTAATTTTAATATATGAGTTATATCATTTCGCCATATCATTATAAGTTACTTTGGTCAAAATATAAGGGTCCATTTATTTTAGAATTTTTGATCTCAATATCTCTTCACAATGGCAGCGTTGTGACATGGAGCCCCATCATGCTGTATCCACATATCTCATTTGAGGAGGCAGATTGTTTACAAAACTAGCCTTTTTGAATTCAAGGCACAAAATCATATCAATGTCTCCAAATAAAGGCATTCTACCACAATACAGAAAAAAATAAATGGAATATAATTAACATAAAACACGCTGCAGATCGCTGACGGTTAGAAATGTATAAAAATTGTATTTGAAAAAAAAGTTCAGAATGAAATTATCTTTCGAATGACATGATAAAAAAGGTATGTCCCTGGAGAAAGAATTTTTGATAGCGCCGCGACGCTGGCGTCTTTATTTATTCCGCAGATTTTTATGCACATCTGAAGTCAACATTAACTTGTTCAAAACGCCATTCACAGAATGAAAAAATATTCTGACGTTTTCGAGAAAACTGAGGTTACCAAGATAAGTGAATCACCCTGTACCTTAGGCTTTAACATTGTATAATTTTTAATTATATTGTGTTGTAGTTTGTATCCCGTAATATAAATATATACTTGCCTTCAGCTCCCATCCTGTAAGAGTTGGAACCACCGTGGTCCCAAGTTACATCGATCCATCCGCTGTGTATCTCTCCAGTGACCGTACCTTCTCCAGGAGGGTTCCCGTCTTGGTCCCTCCATTTCCAATCTATGCCCCGGATCACTCTAGCCCCTACCACCACGTGTTTTAGCAGTTGTGTCTTCAATATTCTCCTCTGTTTCCTCAGGTGAGCCTCAGCGTCTTTCATGGCTCTGCCCAGATCGTCGCATACGCTTGTGACTGTTCCGTATATTTCAAACCCGGACAAACTTAGATAGTGCGTTTGACCCGATGCGTTTTTGCCGGCTTGCTGGATCCTGACGTGCCTCCAACCTTGGTATTCGTCTGAGGGTAGGTCTGTTATCGGCCAAGTATTCGTGGAGCCTGGATCGTTAAGCGAATTATCATCCGTATGCGTAGATAAAGTAGTCCAGGTTATACCGTCTTTCGACATCTGGAACAAGAAATTCCTCAAAGCAGACCTTCCGTAACCCCTGGCATGTCTCAGGGTAAACGCAGAGGGTACGAGGTATAACCCGAGATCTATACTGAACCAAGATCTCTTATCATCGTTGGTGTGGCAGTTTAAAGCCGAACTATCTCTAGAAAGAATGTCTTCGACCCTTCCGTATGGTAAATTCCTACCATCAGAACTTGTAACCGTGACCAGACCGTATTGTGCTGGATTCACCCAATCAGTCGTTGTCTTCCCGTTTGTGCCTATGAAGTATATCACTCCGTTCTCATCGAAATCGAAGCTGTGTTTGAAGCTTTGATACTTGGGTTCCTTCAGTTTTTTCAGAAATTGAAAAGTGTTTCTGTCGTAATCGTACCATTGCTTTGCGACCATCTTCAACAAATATTTCTCCAACTGGGCGACTGTGCTCAAAGGTTCCATTTTCAAGCCTCTGCCCGATCTATCAATAAGGGAACTTTCCCCGGGTGCTTTCTCTAACCTAAACCTTAATTTTCTAGTTAAAATTTGAAGACTGTGTCCGTACCCCGGACTGTCATATAAATAAATAGGTAACTTTTCGATACTCTCTAAGACTGATATCAGTTTGTGGACTAGAATGGTGACCGAGGAATGGCCATCACAGGATTTGTTTTTAAACGATTGCTTGAACAGCTGTATTCTCTGCTTCTGGTACTTGTTCATCTTGCTTGACTTCAAACCTTGGTCCCAGTAACTCGTAGAGAGGAGAGACAGCAATGCTTGGACCAAGCCGGAACTTTGCAGTTCATAGGCGCTCACAACGCCATCTTCCTTGAGTATGTGCGTTAGTTCGTCTAGGGCGTTTCTTAAAATTTCCTTCCAAGAATTGCCACCTTCTTTGTTGTTACCATAAGAACATTGCTTCTGACAAGCCCTCTCTATTTGAGCTACTATGCTGCCGAGTTTGGCCACTACGCCTCTGGGTTGAGCCTGCGCGACTCTGAAGTACTGCTCGTATATCTGATAAGCCAGATATTTCACTTTAGTTTTCGTGGCTTCGGTTTTCGACCTCAACTTCTTGCCTTTCTTGCTTGTCCAACCGGCTGAGAATTCTGGACCTGCGGAGGATTTTCGTGTCAAAAACAGATTCAACACTCGTGTCATGAATATTTGAAAATATTTCATACCACATTTTGCAATAAAACTGGAGTTATTTTCTATTTAATGACTTTGTGATCTAAGCTATTTTTTGACTCTCCAAATTGAAACCTAATAAAACTGATTTCTTAATAAAACTGATACATACCTAGACTAGTTTCTGCGGTGAATGAATGTTTGGTGCCTCGGTTGGATTCGAAAATGAACCCCGGCAAGTCTTCCCTAAGTATCGTGGTTTGCTGTTGCCCGTCTGAGTTGTGGATGGTTATCTCGGACTCCTTTCGACATGTGAGCGACCAATTTTCTACCACCAACCTGGTTTGACCGGGTTTCGAGAGGATCGGAATGGAGTTCGAAGTGTTCTTAACTGCTGCTTTGGCCCTCTGGAGTTTCTCCAAGAATTCGCCTCGATTTTCTGGAATTAAACGTGACCCAAACATTTTTTTTTGTGTGTGAGATACCGTTAGGTTTTGTAGATCCGAAGAAATAGTGTTCAATTTGAATTTTTTTTAGTTGAATTCCTAATTATTATTTGAAAGGTAATTTTGCCCCTTAAGTAGAATTTTTGTTGTTTTAAGCATACAACATTTATATTACCCTGTCAATGCATCTATGCTTCAATGAAAACATCAAATTATAATCGCATAATACAGAATAACAAGAAAAAATTCAAGTTTCATTATTGAAAAAAAAACCAACCGAAAGTTTCAAATATACAGTTCGAGCTGATTGGAATATAATTTATATTTCTCCTTACCTTCACCAAGGAAAAAAAAAACTTATACAGTAAATTTTGTGATTCAGAAGTGACTTTTCGGAATACCTATCAATAATTCCTTATTTTTGAAGCATTGGAGCCATCTATTGTACGTTACAATACAAGAAATGCTTGTTTGAACAGTTTTTCGGATTGATTTGAAAGATAACGAATATTTTAAACACTCATGGGCTCCAATATACGAAAAAAAAAATTTATCTCTCCATTGAAACTTTCTTTTTGTCTCTACAGATGAAGATTTTGTCATGCAATATTGAAAGTTTCTCTAACACATTTCAGTTAGTTGCAATTCAACAAAATCGGTCAGCTGAACTCTAAAACTTTTATGTGAAGTAACAGAACTGCCAAAAATATCTAAAGTTTAGATAGAAATGACTACTTTTGGATAATTCCTTCACTGACCGATTAGAGTGTAAGGACCTGCAGCATTAATTTATTGCATTTAACACGTGCAAAGAACACCGAGTACTCTCTTCAACTCTAATCTTCAAAAACTAATTAATTAACATCTATAATCATCCAAGCTGCAAAAGTATCGAAATAAGTTCTGATAAGCGTCGATATATAAAGCGGAATAAAAAAAAAGAATGCCCAAGCGCACACATAATAAATTCCAACAAAAATCGAAAGCGCTTACCTTCAGTCGACATGGAATCTCCAGAACGTCCTTTGCCTATCAAATACAAATTCAATCAACAATCACATGTGTTATCTCGATGCAAATATTCATATGATGCAGAAATGACAAGCAAATCAAACAGCACAAAATAAGACAAAGCGACAGAACACAATGAAGGCACCAAATGAACAATATTTATATAAAATGCAGATCAAAATCGTATTTTTTTGCATGAAGTATTTTATTTCATTCGCCACTTTTTGTTTGTCATGACATAAGAAAAATTTGTATCTATTGATTAAAGTTGAAAATGGATTTTTGAAATAAAGATTTGAAAATATTTGTTTGCAGAAATCAAGTATTTTTAAGTATGTATTAAGTTTTATCTTTTTTTCCAGTTGCAGCTAGCTTAATGGGCTTCTTTTCTTTAAGTTTGGATAATAAAGAATAAAGGCTGAGAAAAAAGAAACAAAGCAAATCTCACCAAGTAAAATTGAGAAGATCAATAAGTAATTTGTAATGGTTATAGAAGATTCGTTAAGATCAAGTTAATCGCAAACAAGGTTTCAATTGATAGTATTTGATGTTATTCTTCAAATAATGATTGATAACTAGTAAAATAAGCCAAAGTAAGCTTTCCTCCATGTCTTATTCGAGATGGTGTTATTACACGACATGCCAGATTGTGCAGAACTCAAAAAATTTACCAGATGTATCAGCTCCACCTTCAGGAGATCCACTAGAATACATCGTAGCCAATTTACCATCTAGTATAAATCTGAACCAACCATTAGATCCGTTCGACAGCTCCAGAGCAGCTGCATCAGACCAAATATACAAACAATCTCTACCTCGACATATTGACCATTCTTTCCAGTGGTAAGCCTTGCCCGGCAATATCTCTTTACCGTCTTCCACCTGATTCTGCTCAGCATTTTCTACGGGAAACACTTTTTTAATCAATCTCGTCGTTCGAGAATGAAATCGAGAGAAATTTACCTTCGTTATTTTGGTTGTTATCCTCGGAATCTTGAGAATCGAAGGGCCCGGCTAACGTCTGGACCTTGGAGAATATTCCCAATCGAGCGAAATGGTCCAGGAACAGTTCTTGAGATTTCGACATGAGATCTTGGATGATGGACAAGACAACCAAGTGACCATCTTCATCCTCCTGTAGAAAGAAATATCTTCAACATATACTATTTGATTCTATGACATTACACTCGAATTTTGACAGCGGAAATCGGCCATTTTGACAGGGAAACAACTGTCAAAATTGGAGGTTATACACTGCGCAAAATAATTAACGCACATTATGGAAATCTCAAATTTATTCTACAACTGAAGGCGTTCTCAATGATAATTATTTTTATCAGATATATGCATGCATATGTTATCCACTTTCAACGTTTTTCTTCAATACAGATGTTTTTTCCCAGCAGATTATCAGATTTAGAATGTATTGGCTCCATTCAAAAATCAGTTGTTCTCGATCAATTCTAGTGATCAATAGTTTTTCTTTCGTTTGATTTTCTACACTCGATCGCTATGCAACGCGAAACACGCAATTTGACCCAGGAGGAATGTGCCCAAGCGAGAAGAAGGGTGGACATACACAAGAATTGCAGAAAGGTTTGGAGTTTCCCATACAAGTGTGTCCAGAATGTTGCAGCGATTCAGGGAGACAGGTATGAATGTCCGAAGACCAGGACAGGGTAGATTACGGGTAACAACTGAGAATCAAGAACGTTTCTTGAGAGTTTTTTCGTTGAGACAACGGTTTGCAACCGCTCGCCTTCTTCAAAATCAGCTTGATCAAACTCATGAGGTGTAAATTAGCACTCAGACAATAAGAAATCGCCTCAGGGAATATGATTCAAGGCCTCGTGTCGCAGCAAGAGGCCCAGCTCTTACCCCAGCCCATCGAAGGGCGCGTTTGGATTTTGCGAAAGAGCATAACCATTGGGAAGAGATTCTGCCTCTACCATTGTGATCGACGTTCCGTTGTATACAGACGTCCACATGAAAGATATGATAAGTGCAAATTCCTGAATACTACTGGTTTCGAGGAAGGATCGATTATTGTATCGGGTGGAATATCTTTGACTGCTCGCACAGACTTAGTAGTCTTTGATAATGGAGCTATGAATGCTGATAAGTATAAAAGGAACATTCTTGAAGAGCATGTAGTGCCATTTACCCCATACATTGGTGAACATTTCATTTTTGTGGACGATAATGCCAGACCCCATCGTACGCGCATCGTTCAGGAGTACCTTGAAGAGGTTGAAGTCTCTCGAATGGAAGTCCAGATCTCAATCAGATTCAGCAGGTTTGGGACAACCTCAATAGCTGGCTGAGAAGTTCAGAAAATCATCCAGCTACTCTTAATGACTTAGGAATCCAACTCGGAGAAATCTAGGAAGAATTAGATCAGAACATTTTAAGATCACTCATTTTGAGTATGAACTGTCGTTGCCGAGCTGTAATTAACGCAAGGGGTGGAAATACCAAGTATTAAATCACTTGTCAGCATTTCAGTATTTTGAAAATTGTTCATTTCTCTTCTTTCACATCCTGAAATCCTGAATTTTTCGTCCATTTAATGTGTCTTGTTTCGTTCAAAACCTTCCCGAGAGAACATGAAAATAAGTTATAAAGTCAATGTAGAGTTAACTTTCATTAAAATTGAGATTTTCAGAATGTACGTTAATTTTTTTGCATACTGTATTAACTAAATTGGTACTCACATCATTGTCCAGTACGGTTGCTATAACTTCGACCAGCTGCGTCGTAAAACTGCTTTTCGCCTCGCAAGAACAGTTCATATCCTCCAAGAGATCCGGCTGGGCGTAATGTATCATCTTCTTTATTAAACCAAGGCTAGCTTTGCGAACAGAAGCCAACATCGTCGATTGAAACGTCAGACAGAAGACCGGTAGGAGCCTCTCCAGATAAACCGGAGCCATTTCTGGGTCTCCTTTGGGTTCCGAGCTCTCCTCAACGTCTGACTCCGACTTCCTCTGCTTGTCCTTCTCGAGTGGGATCATCCATTCCCCAGGCGACTGGAGGATGGCTGCCACCTCCCTGTGGCCTTCGTCTGCTCGCTCCCTAGCCTTGTCCAGGGGAGTTTTGCCGTCTTCGTCCCTAAGGTCAGGGTTGGCCCCGAAACGCAGCAGGACCTTGGCTATGGCAGGTCTACCGAAGCAAGCTGCGTAGTGCAGGGAGGAGCTGCGCTGCCCTTTGTTCACGTCAGCCCCCTTTTCGCATAGGTACTCCACCATTTCTTGGGTTCCGAAAGCGGAGGCCCAGTTCAACAGGGTTTGGCCTACGTCGTCCATGAAGTTTACCTGAATCAGAAGCATACGTCAGATCCTAGAAGGTTTTTATTCAAGAAGAGAGGGACTCTCTCACTTGGCTATTCGTTCCTCTCAGTTCTGCTGTTGACAGAACTTAAACGATCTCTATGTACATTTGAACTACTGTCAAATTCAACGAATGGATATAGTATATAACATTACAAGCAAGGTAAGAGGGTTTTTACTGGCGAATGGAGGATATAACTGTTACCTCCTTGAGCCAGTAAAACCTTGCGTGTATTGTTTTATATTTTATTTGTTTTTCATTTGTAAAAAGGTTAGATAAATTCCAAAAAAATCTCAAAAATTTGTCGCGAATGTCGTAAGCTATGGAAGCGTTGCCATGAACATGTCTGTTTATTTTTCTTTACATTTGTTTTGGCGAAAGCGGAAATGAATGTACAAAAAGAAATTATTGAGGCAGCCATCAGTGTAGCATCAAGTTTATTACCTGCAAAATCAGCTTCAAGGTACGAGCGAGAATACGACGACTTCAAAAAGTGGCAAAACAAAAATAGTGTCATTGGGGTAACTGAAGATGTTTTGTTGGTCTACTTGAATCAACTATCAGCTAGATTCAGCCCTAATACTTTATGGGCAAAATGGTCCATGCTGAAAAGCTGCTCAGAAATGAAAGAAAATGGCCCTTCTAATTTCAAGTGTTCATTAGGTCACATGTATATTTGTGACTTTTTTTCCTCTTATAAAGTTCATTTAACTACTTTATTCTCGCAGAAGAAAGTAAAATAATTTTCATTCTGATTGTATTCTTGTGGAACTCAATACAACAGCTACCTCCTCGTGGTGAGTTCTGGATTATTTACGATAAAATATCAAGAAATTATTCGCCGATAAACGAAATGGTCTACTGTTTTCCCCCCTACGGTTCTTCATTTAATTGCGAATTGAAATAAATTCGAAATTATATCGAAAAACAGTGCGAATTGCACAAGAAAACCGTATACTTTCTATATCTACGCGTGCCACTGGACACGTTGCTGGTAAAAACGGCAACGTCTAACCTTCCGGCCTGTTAGATTTAGTAGGTCGTGGTTCTCTCTTCTCTATCTGATCTAACCTAGCACTTGAGATACTGCCGACTGCTATCAAAACCTCCGAAGTCAAAGTTTACAAACAAAACTATGAGGTAGGATCCCTCTGGTAGATGTTTACTGACAGGTCGGAGTGGTCTGTAAATTTACTTGCTCGGAAACCAAAATTTACAGACGACGTTCTTTTCGTTAACATTACTAGACAGTTTACCGATAAGTGAATAAAGCGGCCCTTATACTTATGTCGATAAACTAGAATCATTATGATGAAATTGAGTAGGGTTAAAAGAATCATTGTGTGCCAACTTGGTTGTTCAACACTATAAACTTCACGAGGAAGCAAGAACTTTAAATTTAGACTGTTTCCTATGAGGCCATGTTTGTGCCAACAAACTGAAAAGTGCATGGAGACATAGAAACTCGTTGTGGTCATTAGAACTACTAACCTCGACCCCACCGGATTCGATGGCTTCAATAAGAGCGTCTGTATCCTTTGATCTGATGCAGTCAATGAGTTGCCTGTGAGATTTTTCAGCCGCAGAATCCATCCGTCTGATCCTCGGCATCAACTGACCGGATGATGATGAACATCCGGACTTCCCTATGGTGCTTCTTCCTTCAAACAGGAGGACCAAGAGCAGATCCACGAGTCTCATCGAGTCCAAGGTGCATCTTTCGTCTCCCTTCAGCGATTTTTCGATGGCGTTCGGCAGTTCTGACCTCAGTAGGTCGTGGGTGATAGTCGGTGAGCCTCTGCACAACGTGGATAGCAAACTGATGATGGTCGATATCGACGCAGAAGTCCCCTTGTTGTCTGTTGTGGCTGGTGAAGGGTTTGGTAGGGATGTTAGCTTTCCGGGTGTTCCTTGGGCTCCTACAGACATCGAGGGTCCAGGTACGTTGGAGAGTCTGGATAGCAGTTCGTTGACTAGGCCTTAAAACGAACATGTTGTTGTCATCGGAATAAAAGAGTTTTATAAGAGTGTTAGTGACCTTAATATATAAAAATAAGTCGGCCATTTTGTTGGTTACACCATTTATAACTCAAGATTGGATGAACTGTTTGTTATGAAAGATTTTTTGTTGGATTCTTCTACGGCGGGGTTAACATTAAATACATTAAAAACCTGAAAAATTTTATGAAATGGAAAAAAATAGGAAATAATTTTCCTTCTTGCGAATAACGTCAATAGGTGTCGCTACGGTACATTTTTAATAATATTAACGCATCTGTGTCCATGTGTTATTAAACCTATCTTTCTTCCGAACAAATTCGATCTTTTCTTAATGAACAATTGTCGAGATTATTAGCCTCATCCAAAAAAATACAAGCTGACTCCTTGAATTTTCTTTTATAATTATCGGGTTCCGTTAGAACTTTCATGCCATTCCAATCCAGCATGAGATTGCCGGTATTGGAACACACATGATCTGCTATCTGCGATCTACCAAAATCTCTATTTTTTATGTTATTCTGATGTTCACGCTTTCTAATTTCTAAGGGTCTTGATGTTTCTCCTGTATAAGATTTTCCACGAATACAGGGAATATTGTAAATACAATTTCTTGATTGTTGGTCCTCCTTCAAAGGTTTAGTTTTTGTTAATATAGATAGTAAATCATTTTTTGTTTTGAAAACAGTTCTTATGTTGAATTTAGAACCAATTGTCTTAATTTCTTCTGAAAGTCCATGAACAAAAGGAGTCAAATTTATTAAAATTGATTGTTTTTGAAGGTTTGTTGTTGGTTCCTGATTGTTTTCATCGTTTTGACACAAAATTGTTCTCTCTAAATAGAAAAAAGTATTTCAAATTTAGAGAGAACAATTTTGAGTCAAATCAGGAATCAACAACAAACCGTCAAGAACAACCAATTTTAATAAATTTGATTCATTATGTTTATGGACATTCAGAAAAAATTAAAAGAATTGGTTCTAAATTCAATATAAGAACTGTTATCAAAACAGAAAATGATTCACGATTTATATTAACAAAAAATAAAAATTCGAATGAGAACCAAAAATCAAGAAATTGTATTCACAATATTCCCTGTATTTGTGGAAAATCTTATGCAGGAGAAACATCTAGACTCTTAGAAATTAGAAAGCTTGATCATAAGAATAACATGAAAATAGAGATATTGGTAGATCCGCAGATAGCAGATCATGTGTGTTCCAATACCGGCAATCACATGATGGATTGTAATTGCACAAAATTTCTAATGACGGAACCTGATAATTATAAAAGAAAAATCAAGGAGTCAGCTTGTATCTTTTTGGATGATGCTAATAATCTCGCCAATTGTTCAGTACGAATAGATCGAATTTGAATTTATTGAAAAAAAAACTGGTTTCAAGGAATCTTGAAATAAAATACGATAACAACATCTAGTAATCAATATTAATATATGTTCATCATATTTTAACAAATGTCAATTAAAAAATTAAAATATTGTCATGATTCTACGAAGTTGAATGAAAACTAGTAATTGTCTGACGAAGGAGTCTGATTTAGACTCCGAAACGTTGCGTTTCAGAGTTCAAAGTGTTTTCTTTTTGTTCATTGTTAGGAAACAATTTCTTCTTGTAAAGTTTTGGCCCCTGACAAACTAGTGCTCAAATTTTCACGCAAGGGCCTTTCTTCTATTATTTAAAAAATTTTACTAATTGTTTCTTCTTTCAGAGACTGGGAGAGAAAGCCCAAATTAAGTAATGAAAACTCTTTCAGGTATTTGGATAATTAGTATATTGATCGATATTCCTCTTTACATCAAAAAACAAAGACGTTTTGGTCTCAGATCGGACCTTTATCAAGTATTAATGATTTTGTAGGAATTGAGTCATCACAATGAAATATGTAAGTCTATCGAATTAATAACACTCAACAATCAAGTTTTTCACGTTTGTTGATCTTTGAGTGTTATTAATTCGATACATTAGGGTTCTATTATGATACATTAGATAATAATATAAGTAAAGAAATAAAAACTATATGCATAATTTCAAAAGAAGCACACAGTGAAACAGACTAACATATTTTATTGTGATGACTCAATTCCTGTAAAATCATTAATCCTAGATAAAGGTTCGATCTGAGACCGAAACGTCGGTGTCTTTTGATGTAAAGAGGAATATCGATCAATATACTAATTATCCAAATACCTGAAAGAGTTTTCATCACTATATAAAATGGATGATAATGTGAACCATAGCCCAAATTAAGTTTTCAGGAAAATGCAGGGACCTCCCAGACTATATTTCAATAGAACGATACTCTGTTCAAACCTAAGCGAGAGCGGTTCGCGCAGCGGTAGGAGGGCTTTCGGATAGTTACTTTCCGTCCAGAGTCGAACCGAGGAGATTTCATACAATCGTTCAGTTTTAACTGAATGGAAAGGACCCAAATCTGGTGTTTCCCGGAATCTTGCAAGATTCCGACCCAAATCTCTGAAACTCTGGTGCTTCCTGGAATTACCTTGCCGCAATCTCGACCATAGATCCGAGTACGATCCTGGCAATCTTTTAGGGCGGTCGAAGGGAGCGTTGTTATGACCCTTTGACCAATACGAGCTTTATTGTGGGCAAACCAGACGATTCTGTTTGTTGTTGTTGCTCCTTCTTAAATTTGAACAGAGTATAGAGCAGTGATGCCAGATGAAGACAATCTAATATCGTAAGATTGGTCGGTAAAAATCGTGAGAAATCGTGAGATCTCGGGTGACGTCAGCTTTGAAGGTAAAGCGCGCCCAAAGTTTTAAATATTTGAATATTCTAATTGCTCTAGCTTGATTAATTTCAGATTTCCTTACCTATATGCAGGGAATACTTCTCAAAACAATGTAAAAATTTTCTACTTTCGCCAAATTAGAGAGGACTTCAATGTTAAGATAAACATTCTTGTGAATATATGAACCTACCTATAGGTACATAGTACGGGTGATTCCCCGTTTTCCCAAAGCAGTCGCCTCACGCCTGTACACGCTATCGTAAAGATTATAGAGTATACTCTAGAGTACACCATAATCTTCGCGCTATCGTTTTTATTAGTTCGATACATTTTACACAGATGCCGTGAATGTGTTTAAATATGAAAGAAAAATGTATTTTTCAGGCATCTTTTTGCGTGAGCAGCAAGAAAATTGCCGAACAAGGGGAGTGGAAATGTTGTTCAAAATTCGTGAGATCTGGCGCAATAATCGTGAGATCATGAGATATCATGCAAAATCATGAGCACCCCTGGTATAGAGGTTGATCTGACCTACCGTATTGGGCCAAGGGGGCGGGATCCACCCCCCTCCTACTGAACCTATCAGCGATCGAGGCAAAGCACCTCAACGCTCCGTCAGCCACCTGCTGATCCTCCTGCTGCAACAGCGAGCTCAACGCCTGCACGCACGTGTTCAACTGCGGATCAGTCGGTTCCAGCTTGGTGCACAGCCTGGACACCAGAGCCATCGCCGAATGAAGGGTGTCCTTGTGCAGGCGACAGCCGTGGTCCCTCACGAAGGGCAAGGCCGCCGCTAGCCCTCCGGCGTCGAAGACCGCGGCCACCTCTCTGGTGCAGATCAGCTCGAGCACCTTGACGCACTGCTCGGCCAGGTCTTTGCTGGTGCGCGAGTTCAGCTCGGCCACGACCAGCCTGTTGCAGATGGCGCGCACTGCGCCGTCTATGGAGACTATGCGACGGGTGCATTCCGCCGAGACGTCCAGGTAGTAGGTGATGGCTCGGGCTGTCACCTCGAGGATGTTCTCGGGCGCCTGGTCGTCCAGGAAGATCCTGATCAGGGCGGGGAGGAAGGTGCGTGGTGGACAACTGCGAAAATAATAATAATAATAGTTTTTTATTCTCATAGTCATTATATAATAATAATATTGAGGGTTCTTTATTGTCATGTTTCCACTACAACAGTAACAAATTAAAAATAAAACAATTCAAATGCTTCAATAACAATATAGAACAAAGAGAAAAGAAATCATTGAAGGCTGTACCTTGTACATGATTTCAAAATACCAAAAATATTACCATTCATAAGCATCAAATAAGCAACTATCATCTCAACTCAAAATAATTTCCTGTTGTTTTTCAAATCGATCAATTCATGACAATATTCCCGTGGAAGAGCAAGTATCCATCCTTTAACTTTGTTTTTAAAACCCACTATATTTACAAACAGGGTTCGACCGATATATATCGCCGATATTTATCCTGATATATATCATGATATATATCGATATTTATAAGGATTGATATATATCAAGGATATTTATAAATTTACTTTAATTTGCTAATGTGCTTAAAAAGTTCATAATCAATCGCAATTTAAGAGCACACCAATGTCACCAATGTATACCGACATACCGACCGTTTGTACGATCGAAGAAGCAACGTATTTTCGGGGAATCCAGATAGTGATGTTATAACTTCGTCGTAAAATCGTCATTGCACATTGCACTATTCATTGTGCTCTTGTTTTTTTTTTAATTTTTAAACATAAAGCACGTTCACGTATACAGCTGAAGTGAAGTTTGCAGTATGTAATAGCAATTTGAGATTGAAATGGGATGAGGCCACTGCATATGCACAAAAAATTTTTAATAATCCGGATAACGAACTTTTTTATAAATTTATCAACTAACTTTTTTTGTTTTTTTATGTTTTTTTAGAATCTTGATTAGTTTTTTTGATAAATTTGGTAAATTAACTTCTAAATACGTTTGATTTATTGACTTATTTGAAAAAAATTTGAAAAATTGTTCGTAAAAATAAATTTCAGAAAGTTGATATATATCGGATATATATCGATATATATCCGATATTTTGATATTTATATAAATATCATGATATTTTCGAACCCTGTTTACAAATTCTCTGAAGTTTACAACACCTCATCAAGGAGTAAAAAATTCATTCAAATTCAAATAAAGCTGGGTGTGTCTGGTGCAGCTTCTTGTGAGGTATTGGTCGAAGTAGTCGCTGTTCTTTTTTATAAAAAAAAGACATCTGTATATGTACAGAGCAGGCACTGTCAGCAGTCCATTCTCCTTAAATTTTCCCCGACAAGTCTCCCTGTATTTCATTTTTAAAATCCATCGATAATGTGTTTATTTACACTGCGCAAAAAAATTAACATTATGAACATCTCACATTATGAAAATCTCAATTTTAATGAAAGTTAACTCTACATTGACTTTATAACTTATTTTTCATGTTCTCTCGGGAAGGTTTTGAACGAAACATTAAATGGAAAAAATTCAGGATTTCACCGAATCTTACGTGAAAGAAGAGAAATGAATTGGTTGAGGCTTTCGCGGCCATCGTTCAAGAACATGTCACATAGAAATGATCAATTTTCAAAATACTGAAATGCTGATGAGTGATTTAATATTTGGTATTTCCACCCCTTGCGTTAATTACAGCTCGGCAACGACGATTCATACTCGAAATGAGTGATCCTAAAATGTTCTGATCTAATCCTTCCCAGATTTCCCTGAGTTGGAATCCTAAGTCATTAAGAGTAGCTGGATGATTTTCTGTACTTCTCAGCCTTCTATTGAGGTTGTCCCAAACCTGCTCAATCGGATTGAGATCTGGACTTCTTGCTGGCCATTCTATTCGAGAGACTTCAACCTCTTCAAGGTACTCTTGAACGATGCACGCACGATGGGGTCTGGCATTTTCGTCCATAAAAATGAAATTTTCACCAATGTATGGGGTAAATGGCACTACAAGCTCTTCAAGAATGTTCCTAATATGTTCCTAATATACTTATCAGCATTCATAGCTCCATTTTCAACGACCACTAGGTCCGTGCGAGCAGTCAAAGATATTCCACCCCATACCATAATCGATCCTCCCCCGAAACCAGTAGTATTCAGGAAATTGCACTGAGCATATTTTTCATGTGGACGTCTGTATACAAGGGAACGTCGATCGCAATGGTAAAGGCAGAATCTAGACTCATCTGTGAAGAGAACTCTTTCCCAATCGGCCTCTTACCAATGGATATGCTTTCTCGCAAAATCCAAACGCGCTTTTCGATAGGCTGGGGTAAGAGCTGGGCCTCTTGCCGCGACACGAGGCCTTAAATCATATTCTCTGAGGCGATTTCTCATTGTCTGAGTGCTAATCTGCACCCAATGAGTTTGCTCAAGCTGATTTTGAAGGAGGCGAGCGGTTGCAAACCGTTGTCTCAACGAAGAAACTCTCATGTAACGTTCTTGAATAGCAGTTGTTACCCGTGATCTACCCTGTCCTGGTCTTCGGACATTCATACCTGCCTCCCTGAATCGCTGCAACATTCTGGACACACTTGTATGGGAAACTCCAAACCTTTCTGCAATTCTTGTGTATGTCCACCCTTCTTCTCGCAAAACTACCGCTGGGACACATTCCTCTTGGGTCAAATTACGTGTTTCGCGTTGCATAGCGATCGAGTGTAGAATATATAACGAAAGAAAAACTAGTGATCACTAGAATTGATCGAGAACAACTGATTTTAAAATGGAGCCAATACATTCAAAATCTGATAATATCATCTTTTTTTATTCCTGCTGGGAAAAAACGTCTGTATTGAAGAAAAACGTTGAAAGTCGATAATATATGCATGCATAATTCTGATAAAAATAATTATCATTAAGAACACCTTCAGTTGTAGAATAAATTTGAGATTTCCATAATGTGCGTTAATTTTTTGCGCAGTGTATTTATGTATTGTAAGCAAGTTCCAGATTCTTCACATTCAAATATCCCTTTAATAGTTTGTTGGGATAATGAATTCGACAGATACGAGAGGCAATCTGACAATTGACAGATCTATAGTATATTTTGACATTCCTGAGGTTCTGCGTTTTGACAGCCAACCTCTATTTTCGCTGTTTACAATAACTTTCAAGATTCCTCGTATAGTATCCGATGACTCACCTTGTATATCTCCAATTTCAGAGATACGCCGTCATATCTAACGAAACACAACAGGTTCCTATCGTGAAAACGCGTACAAACCTATCAATTTACGATTCGTAATTTTCCCAGAGGCGTTCGATTAATCGCCGATTCTGATTTCGTCGAAAACCGGCCAGACATTAAGTGAATAAAATACCGTTATCTTGAGCGTAACGGAAAGGAACATTCGAGAAGAACGGCTGAGGAGTCAAGCGAGAAATAATGTCAAAATGAACAGAAAATGACATAACCATGTTTGTTCCAGTTTGGTCTTCGCGAATTTACCACGTCAACCAAGGATTTCCAAGATTTATTAAAAAAATCAATAGTATATAGTTTTTTGGGTCGGTCAGAAGAGACTGATTAGATGTATGGCCCGAGTCTCTAGTACTCATTCTTGTAGGGGTCTTTTTAGAAAGTTTGGAATACTGACTCTTCCCAGCCTAATCATTTTTGAAATATGTGTTTATGTTTTTACTAATAGGGATAGTTTTAGTTTCGTAAAGGACAAACATGTTGTAAATACAAGTCAGCAAAATAATCTGTATGTTCCTTTCAAAAGATATGAGCTAGGATGTGAGTCGCCTGATACTTCAGAATTTTGAAAAACCCGTCACAGGGTGTTCCAAATGTTGGTTCAAATATTGGGATCAAGATTTACCCATAACTTTCGTTTTTCAAATTAGAACCCTATTTTTTTATGATTACGTTGGATTGTGGGAAGAAAAATGATGATTATGTTTCAACATGTTAATGCTCCTAAAATTGATAATTCTTGAGTTATTCAGGATTTGCTGATTTCATGTCGTACGTAGCGTCAAATTCATAGAATCTGTTTCATATCAACAATGACCTTGGACATAGAAGTTATATTATTTAAATAACTCACTAGTGACACCTCTTTTCTTAATTCATTTATCATTGTTGATATGGAACCGATTTCATAAATTTGACGCTATGTACGACATAAAATCAGAAAATCCTGAATCACTCAAGAATTATAAATTTTAGGAGAATCAACATGTTGGAACATTATCATCATTTTTCTTCGCACAATCCAACGCAATCATAAAAAAATTGGGTTCTAATTTGAAAAACGAAAGTTATGAGCCAATCTTGATCCCAATTTTTGACCCTACATTCGGAACACCCTGTGACGAGTTTTTCAAAATTCTAAAAATGTACAATATTTCCAATCTTCGACTTCAAAAATGTGAAAACGGTTTGTGCTTAAGATATCCAGATAAGGAATAACAAACATAATGCGGAATACTCTTATCTCCCTTTTTCTTCAGTTTTTTCTCCATATTTTGGGAAATATTATGACAAATGCAACGATTTGTGTACGAATGTATTCAGAATTGCATACTCTATCAAAATCGAAAACACAAAAACAGAAAAAAAATTTTGAAATTTTGTTTTTCACCCCCTGTATAATTGAAAGTGGTCAGCCTCCAAGAATATTTTAGCTCGGTAGATAATGTCAAACAATATCATAATCCCAAGTTTCAGATTTCAAATAGGTCCAGTTCTCCAGAAACGCCTAATAGGCCGTCGAACTTGGTACACCCTGAATTATATTTAAAATTACATTTTAACATGGAAAAGATCAATCAATTCTATTTCCTCCAGAAACACCTGATCATCACGCTAGGGATATATGAACATACACCTGAGGAATCCTTATAACCAATAAAACAGCTTCTGATTCAATCCAACAGATGGCGTTCGAAGAGGAATAATTTCCAGAGAATCGACGAGTTAAGATTGCAAAAAAGAATCTGAATTCATTGAATTTCACGGAAGATCGATATAGGGAAACGAACATTGAGCTAACCTCTAAAAATCGAGCATATCTGTGAGGAAGGTTACCTTTCAAAGCAGCGATCTACATTATCGGACATGAGAAGCAGCATGCACAGCTGCTCCAAGGCGATGAGCTGCATGTCTCGCTCCTCCCCAATTCCACTGTTCAGCCATTCTAACAGTGTCTCCGGATCCGGATCGGCCATCTGAAAAAGAAACACTCTTATGATGAATCCGTCGGCACACCATAGATGTCGCCCTTGTTGAAATAGTTTTTTTCGGGAAAAAAAGGCGACGCCGCCACTGGAATACGTAGGACGCGGCGAAATATGTCGGGATTGGTAACAGCGTCCGTTTTCTAGATACAGGGTGTTGAAAAAAAATTTCATCCATATTTTTCAAATTAAATTGTCTCATATAACCTGCTCCGACAGTCATCTCAAGGTTGAAATAAACATAAGGATCTGGGCTTTTGTTTTCGAAAAAAGCTTGTTTCGATCTATTTTTTATCGAAACATCCAAGAAACTAAGAAACAAAATTATTTTGCTCTAATTCTTAGATGTTTACATCGAAATAATTTTCAAATCATATCGCAACAGCCATAATAAAAATATTTCGTGACAGGGCCCATTTTATTTCATCTATGCTCGAAATTATAAAAACAGGGGGGGGGGGCAGGGAAACTTACTGATGTGAATAGGGCGCCAGTAAGCAAGGCGTGGTCAGGAAATGGTGGGGAGGGTTTTATTCGAAAAGGGGGAAATGATGTTAATCTGGCCAATTATTCAGTAAAAGTAGACCAAATTTGGATCATTTTAAATTAGAAAAACTGATAATTGGAAATTTCGGAATTAAGTTAATCAATTTTTTAGACAAATATCGAATGAGGTAATCATAAATTCACGTTACTTGTTTTGGTAGTCCGAGGTTTAATTGTTCGTTAATAAATTCCAGGAGGAGCCTTCACAGTATTTAAATTTTCTTGTTGCAAATCCTCGAAATCGAGACGTAGATCTTGCTTAGTACAGTCGTTGCCTGTTCTAGAACGTGAGAACTTCCGCTTTCGAGGAATACAAAACTGATTTCCACCGCTAAATGAGGATTTATTGTTCCTGAGATCATTCGAGAACCGAAAGGTGAATCACCTATTCATCTGGTGTGTCGCTAAATTACGCAAACAGGTAGGTAGATGTGGTACAGGAATATACCGAAATGCCGCGGAAAACTGGATTAATTCGGCTTTCAACTTCGTCTGTAACTTGTTAAGAGAAGACCCTGTACATAGAAAATTTTGAGAATTAGGCTAAAAGCGTTGACAATATCTCATTTTGAACAGAAAAGGTTCTGTATACAAGATTGACTGTAAAGCTGGTAATGAACAAGCCAAACAACTTAAAAAAATAACTGGACAACATTTAAATGATTTAAACACAGGCATAAACATTCAATGATTCCAATTTCGAAAATACAGCAATACTTCACACAGAAATTTTGCGAAAACATTCATTAACTCATATATTTTAAAATGAAACATCTCTTTCATAGCTAACATGTTTTTTATTCGACCTGGATAAAATGATGTCTAACCATTTAAAATGGGCTAAGCCGCCCCTGGTAGACTAATAAAGTGTCCATGTTTTTTAAATTTTAAATGGTTTTCTGATACGAATAACTCAAAAACTGTTCATTATGCAGGGCTATTTTTTTGACAATTTGTACCTAGGTTTACCTAGACGTTTGAGGTTAGGTTAGGTTTGAACACCTGTCAACAAATAATTTTCGAAAATGTAGTCATTTTTTGAATGATTGAGAATCAGTTAAAATTTTAAAACGGATATCTGGAATTGAAGCATTGAAATCATGAATCTCTCACTTTTATTTATGTTTTCACAAAAAACACTTGAATTGATGAACTGTCAAATATTTATTATGTTCCTCTTTGAAATAAATTTGACAGTCTTTCAGCTTTTTTCTATGATTATCCCACAAACCCTTTCCTTTCCTATAATCATATACAAAGTTATTCATCACAACAACTTATTGCTTGATAATTAGGAGGAAAATACTAAAAGTATTGATGACAATTACGATGATAATCTTGTCAGGCCTTCAAAGGTACTTGAAACCTTGAAAAAACCCCCAAATTCATTGCAGCCCGAACACTATCACTAAATTTCTAGGTAGACTAGCACTTTGATTATACTGCTCTCGCTATAGATGTATAATTAATTAAAGCAAAAGTAATGAAAACAGAGAGCGATCAATCTGCACTAAAATTTCACGATAGACTTGCCACAAGAGAAAGTGATCAATTAAGGTAAGTGTAACATCATAATATCAAGCACTTTTATTGTTACCCTGGCTCAGATGAAGAATTGTATCAGTAACAGAACTCCCTAGAATAACAATGGATAATTCACTTGATACTTTCATAACTTGAATGACAATTTTTTCGAGTTCAGGTCAATGGCCAATACGATGGAAATCCGAGAGAGATATTGAAAAATAACAATAAAAAACGATGATAATCGAGACTGTACTCACGTGAAATTACGGTAGAAAACTGAATTCTTCTAAATAATGATTGAACCAACATAAAAATGACAAAATGACGTTTGGGTAAATAAATTAAACAAAGGATTTAGTCGCACTACATCACTATGGATTGATGCCCAAAGTGACTTCTTCGCGAATCTTTCAATTATAAAACGTCAAATTAGCAATTACAAAGGTTAGGTCTCAGGTGTCATAAAAGTCTACAAGAACGTACAATAAGGTCACGGATATAACAGTACAATTGATGAAGAAAACGAGATGTCTGAGCTTCTTAAACTAGACCACATAAACAATACTATCAGAATTTCAACTCACCATTTTTTTTCCTCCTCCTTTACGAGTAAATAACACTCGTAGGGCAGACTTCACAACTCTAAAAAATTTTCAAGATGTATTCGTAATCTGAAGGTAACAACAAATTGTAATGTGGTAAATCAATAGAAATGAACTTGGGGAACAATTATGACGGACGGTACACCCACATACAACTAATTAACGAAAAGGTGCAGGGGTACATCAAACGATGGGAATATGCACAAATCACAACACATTTTTCACGTTCACAATTCCATATCAAAGTATGGATAGCACATTTTCAATGTCGAAATCAACAATACTGGGACACCATTACAACTGCATTTTCAGATCTCACCTTTCTTATTCAAATCATCGTCTTGTTCAAGCTGTGTACATTAACCAATCGACTCTAAAACTATGAAAGTTTTTGTATTAGAAGATATATCGCGCTAACAATTTTATTCTCACTTTATTTTTGCTACAGTCACTTAATCGTAAATGTCAAGAGTGTCAAAGTCGAATGTCATGCATTATGTTATTCTCTCCCGCATAGAAAACGCTTTGTTTTGTTGAGTACAAACAAAGTACAGAAAAAATGAGGTTCTAGAGGAGCAATCCCTCCATTATTTCATTGAATATTCCTGTTCCAGTTAAACGATATCACCCTATTTTGACTTGAATTTCAATAGAAGCGTTTCTATCGGAAGGTTCAGCATGTCTAGTTCTGACTTTTCGTACCTGAATGTTGTTCAAAACTACTTCAGGATTGAGACAGGTCTTAAATTTACCTAGATAATGCAGTTTTCAGTTGTATGAAATAATATAAAAGGAAGGAACCAGTTCTGATAATATTGATTCTGTGGTTAGGTATCGACTGTCCGATAGTGTTCTGTGGATGCCCGCCATTTTCAAAGACATCTACCTGACAGTTAAATATCTTCATTTTTTGTACCGGGTTCTTGTAAAATTCTTGCTTGTGTGTTTTATATACCTTGTGAAAATGAGCGAAAATCAAATAATTGAGGAAGACCCTACTGTTGAGGATCCCGATTCAGTCGTAACTCTGAACGAAGTTCTTCAATATGAAAATCAAATAATCGAAGATACCGCAGCTGTTTTGGGAGCAATGAACGATAAAAACTGTTCTTACACTGAAGTAAAGAAATTCGTTACATCCTGACCTTTTCTCAATTATATTTTTCAGGGTTACATCAAGCGTCAAGCGTTATACTCCTGCCTGACATGCATTCCTGAAGCAAAAACAGACCCAACGAAGAGAGCTGGTGTTTGTCTCGCATGCAGTTATCACTGTCACGATGGACATGATTTGGTGGAACTGTACACTAAAAGAAATTTCAGGTGTGATTGTGGCAACTCTAAATTCGGTTCGATGCAATGCAACTTGTGTCCCGACAAAGAACCTTTGAACGACGAGAACCTCTACAATCAGAACTTTCAAGGAACATACTGCGTTTGTAGCAGGCCGTACCCTGATCCTGAGGATCCTATTTCCGATGAGATGATACAGTGTATCATTTGTGAGGACTGGTACCACTCAAGGCATTTGAATGCTGCCGTACCTTCAACACCATTTCTTGGTAAGGTTTTGCAACTTACAATCCTTCTATAACATATTTATTTTTGAAAATTGGTTGTGATAGTCAACCTGAATCAATCTTGACATTGTAGGCAAATTTGACATATGATATATGTCAAAAATGACAGTTGTTACCATGTAACTTGATCAACATGATCAAATCTTAGGTTTTCTAATAAGAACATGCTTTGAATTCTCCAATTTATGTAGTCTACGAAGTTTGTACATGGCATATGTAAATAGTGTTCTAAATTTTGGTTCAGTAGTTTGGAACCCTCAATATAATGTCTACATACAACAGTTGGAATCTGTTCAAAATAAGTTTGTTGAGACAAATAAATGATATTAAGTTCTTCTTTCGGGTTACTAATCTAGTGGATTCAGTGGATATCAACAACTCTTTATATTTCAACATACCCAGAAACAGAAAGAAATTCTTGTTTCATTTCGATTCTGCTAGAACAAATTATTATTTAAATTCTCCGATTCATAGGTGTTGTAAAACTTATAACAGTATTGCTAATTTGACTGATATTGATGTTTTCTCTTCTTTGTTGAATATCTTTCAAAAAATTATTTTACATCACCATAGTATACCTTGTTTTTATTGTGATGGATTCGCTTTTTTTTTCTCATTGGTGTTTTTTCTTGTAAATTTCAGGTTTTTTTCTAAGTTTATATTCTTAGGATGTAACACTTTGATTTGTATTATGATTATTTTTGTATTTGTGAATACAATTGTGGGCTCGTCCTCTTTGTATTCCTTTAATGAATAAAATTAAAAAAAAAAAACCAATAGTAAATGAACAAAAACCCTTACTACAAAGTTTTTCAATCAAGTTTTTATAAATTTGTCTTTTTCAGAAATGATATGCTTCACTTGTGTTGGGGAGCATGAATTCTTATCCCATTACGCTGGCTATTCCATAACGAAAATTCGTGAAGCATTGTCTGAAGAAAAAGAAAAAACTGTTGAAGTAGCTGTGCAAGACCAAGGGGGTTCTAGTGAACCTTCTGCGGCAAAATCAGAGATTACGGAAGAGAAGGAAAATAAAAAGTGTACGAAACCGGTTAAGAAATTGGAGGCAGGCACTCTTTTTTGGAGGGATACTACGTGGAGGGGGACCCTTTGCACTTGCGATGAATGCTTGGAAATGTACGGAGACGAGAATGTCTTATATTTGTTAGATCCAGAGGATTCACTGCAAGTGTACGAGGAAAAAGGCAAAGCTAAAACTCAAGGAATAATAGAGGATCAAGATAAAAAACTTCTAGGATCTATGAATCGCGTTCAACTCATCGAAACTATCGCAGGTTACAATGAGCTCAAGGAAAATTTGGCGGAGTTTTTCCGAGGCTTCGCCGAACAGAAAAGGATCATTAGGGAGGAAGACGTCAAAGAATTTTTCGAGGAAATGCAGGCTAAGAAGAGGCAGAGGACTGAAGTGCAACATTTCTGCAGTTGAATCTAGTCGGCATTTTACGAATATCGCAGTGAATCTCAAACCTTGTTTGTGGATATCTTGTGGTGGATTAGAGTATGTTTTTTTCATCGTCGGAAATAAATAATATCATTAAATGTCGATTTTGTGTTTCATTTCACAGTTTCAGTCAAAAATAAATTAGAGACTAATGAAGAATTGAAGTTTTGTCTCTGAATCAACACGTCATTTTTAACATGCCTGCTAGATAGCACTTTTTGACATCTCAACAATATGACAGAACTATTACAAGTAGGGTATTTCGTTTCGAAATAAATAAGCAAAATGTTTCGTAACAGATATACTTTCTCTGGAAAAATTGATTACGTTACGTTAATCTTGCAAAATCTCAGAAATGAGTGAAAAAAAGAAAGAAAATGATTGAAATCGATAATCCATTTCGGATTAATTTTAATAGATGGCGCTCAGGAAAAACTAATTCTTTTACAATCATACAGGGAATTGTACATTTATGTATGTACAGGATGATTGTTTATATTTTACTCAAGAGCTATCTGCTATCTCAGTTATTATTGGTCGTACAAAAACGTTTGAATTGGCAAATTTGTAGTATTTTTTATGAGCATTCGGAAGAAATGGATAAAGGCATCGTTAACCTAAAAATTCTATGTGAAGTGTCGTTTTTCAAATGGCACACGGAAAATTATAGGTTCTTTTGAAGCTGCTGTAGAACTCCACTCGAGAATGCTGTGATTTCGAAGTTCAATTATATGGCCTCCTGATAGTCCCTTCTTAAGATCATTGGACACTTTTTTATGGGGATATTTGAAATATGAAGTGTATATGGCCCGTCCGCAAAATATTAAAGACATATTCAGAATAGGGAAAGAAAGTGACAACCTCAATATATATTCCATAAATGGTGAGGAAAATCCTCAAAAACTTAAAAGAAAAGGAATTGACTCTGTCTAGAAGTGAATGGGGGTCATTTGAATACCTAATTTAACTTTCAGTTAATCAATAAATAATATAAATATCAGGTGTTTCATTGTTCACGCTTCCTTTGATATATAGATAAACGCATCGTTCTCCAGAGATGCCTTAGATTTAGAAGAAAATATCTATATTTTTAGAGAACTATCAGAGATAATCTCAATAAAGTATATCTATTTGAAATGAGACGAAAATGCTCTACCGATTATAAAAATAAAATACAGGGTGTGTGCCATTTGAAAGACAACAGTTCACCACATAGAATTTTTAGATTACCGATGCCTTAATACAATTCATAGTACTGAATTCTGAATGCTTAATGCCCATAAAAAATACCAATTTGAACTTTTGTGTACAACCAAATACTAACTGAGATAAACTCTTGAGTAAAAAATATGAACAAGTAATCCTACCCTACCACCCTTGTTTATAGACATGTCAAAACAAGAAATCACGTATATAAGCTACTCAGATCGATGACATTCTTGATAGTCTGAAATATTCAGAATTCTGAAAATGCAGATCAGGCTCTGATAATTTCAGTTTATTGCGAAATTCGCATGAAATTCACCCTGTATATGGTTTCCGCAATGTGTGATAATGAACAAGAAAAAGAAGTTTTTTATTTATTTCATTTCAATATAAGAAAATACAAAAGAATAGTGAAAAGAAATCCCTCCTCAATATCACGAAAAATAATATAAATAATATGAAATAAATACATCAATATTACAAGAAACATGGATAAGAAGTCCGTCAAATGAATATTTATTTATTATAGACATATGCCGTCGCGGACTTTTTTATAGAACTTTTTGAGCACTGCAAAATTGTGTGTGACAATAACGTTTCTCTATCTCTTATAGTTACCCAGCTTCAGCCGTAAAAGCCTGAAAAAACCGGGTTAATTAACGAATTTTCCATGAAAACTCGATATTTTTTCTCATGTCTTCGTGATATAGGAATGAACCCTACATGAAAACCAACCAAAAATTTTTTCTACATTAGGTATAGTGAAAGTTTCATCAAAATCGGTCATTTGGTTCCTTAGTCCATAAAGGACAAACAAACACACGGATATTCACATTTATAATATCAGTATAGATAAACATGGGTATATTTATGTACATGTGAATTACAAAAAAAAATAAGTCATCTTCAGTTTACCTGAAAACAAATGTTCAAGTATAATATATAAATACCTACATTTAGAGTATGCATTCAAATGTACATTTTACTGCCCTTTAGATATCTATATATAGCGCGCGTTTCAAAAGGTTAGGCTTTTCTTGACAGGTAGTAAAATTCATCTAATTCATCAGAATAGATCATTTCACAGGAAATTAAAATACATACCTAGATAAAAATTCTAACCGAAAGTTTTAGAGAATGAAAAATGACTCGAATTAAATCAGAAGTATAGATCCAAAGTCATGGGAGAAAAATAAATGATAGCTCATGAAATCTTATCGCCTGAAAATTTTCTTGATGACTTGCATTATCTGAATTCTAAATCATGAGAAAACATGAAATTATATGAAACTGTTGATCGAATATTCAAAATTAGACGTCTCTTCTTTTCAAAACCATTTGGTTGGAAATATACAATGAGGCTTCTCATTGTATCCTGAATTCAAATTTTATTGTAGGCATTATTGGTCTGGCAAACACTGGCAGGGTTTCCTGTAAATAAAAAGGGGGAGGGTTAACAAATTAACTTTAAAAAATACTCATCAGGATATAATATTGCTCCTAAAAAATTTCCTTTTGGATCTCTACACATTGATCTCTGCTGATTTTGAAGGTTTGTTCTGTTGAGCATGCCAAGAAAATCTGACGTTTTGCAAACGTGAACTGTCAATGTTCAAATATGAACCTAGAATCCGTTTTAGGTACTTTAGAAACCACCGGTTACGTCGGCCATGTCATAAGTACCGAAGAAGCTATGATACTCCACAACTCTCTGCTGATCCTCCAGAACGAAAACCACTTCAGAAACACGTTCTTCTGGGGACGAATCACAGGGGTCGAAAAAGACTACTACATCGCTTTTGGTTACGTCTCTGACGCACTTAAAGGAAGAGTGTATTACTACAGCAGAGACTGCACGAACTGGGGACTTTTACCCAACCCTACGAAGAACGCGAAGAAGGTAACCCCATTCTGCAACACCAAGTTCCAAGGAGACCCAGCTCTGGTGATAGATATCTTGATCGAGAAAGAGGAGACAACATGGGACACCATCTTGACCAAACCAGAAATAAAGAAACTGAAGGAAGAAGACAGATTAGCAGCAACGGTCCATATGATAACAAACGAAGCAGCTGTAGTGCCTCGTGGTGCTCTATTCACCAGACCAGATGGTGTAGTGGTGGAGAATCTGAGTTTTGAAGGCTTGAAACTGTTGGATTCTCGAGAATTGAGCTCGTATCAACACTACCGCATGCCTACGAGGAAATGGAACACAAACTTGTTAACCAGAGATGATTACAACTATGCCACAGACTTTTTGGACCCCTTAGATATAGATATACCTGAAGGGTGTTGGCAGATTCAAATTTTAGATGGAGATACCATAGCGATAGTGAGATCTTTGTATTGGCCTGGATTGTATTTTTACCATGTTGTGGAAACTCCGAAGTATGGTTTTGTGTATTTTGGAACCGGGAAGAAGTGTTTGGACACTGCTTTTATGCTTTTACCTTCAACTTAAGACTATAAAAAGATTAAAGTATATTGTTGCTTTTTGTTTTTTAGAGATTGAAGAGAAGTGTAACCTATCGGATTTTTTTGTTTGTTACCTCAGAATTTTTATGATTCTTTTCTTAATTGAGAGCTGGTACTCTCATTCTCATTTGGTCCAATTCTGAGAATGCCATTCAAGAGAAAATCATATGATTATAAGTCCTAAATTTGCATTTAGTATTGCACCATAAATCGACGAATATCTCAATATAATGCTAAGCGATTTCGTTGATCTTGTTTGTTTGGAAAGGGTAGTTTGATGAAAGTTCGGTTAGGTAGCTGATGGTGCCTGCAGCTATGAAGGAATGTTAGAAATGAAAATTACATCAGATCCCTGTATCTGGAGAGCAGGATGTAGAGGATTTGGTGGTAACATCTTTATCAGGGGGCACAATAGATCATAAGGTCGCAGTGGAAAGTCACCTTTTTCAAACTAACTAACTACTATCATCTGTTCGACTACAATGACGTCGAAAATAAATTCAATTCGGAATATACCACTTTGGCTCTGATTTTTTTATCTACCATAACGACCGTCTTCTTTTAGAGTGAATAACCGTAGAGAAATGGCTCAATTTTTAAATCTTTTAAATTAATTATCATTCTTCTGATTGAAATTTGTCATAATACTAATATATATATATATATATTATATATATATATATATATATATATATATTCTTATGAATTCGAGAGCTAAAATAATACAATAAATGTTGAAACAAAAAGTACCTAAGCTGAGGTAACAAAAGAACGGGGTACCATAACATTCTTCGTATGATACTATAGTTTCAAACGATACTGTCATCACTACTTTCATATGATACTATAGAGCCAGCGGAAAAAACCTTAGCCGAAAAAACCTGCCTCCCCGTAAAAATAAATAAAATTGTTATATTTGAATATTTTATATGGAAGGACATCACGATTATCGGAACGGCTCTTCGGAGGAAGGATTTCCAAACACAAACTCCAACCTGAAAATAAAAGAAAGACCGAACAGCAAGAGAATGCAATTTATACTTCAATTTCCAATTGATCTGAAATTTTCAACCCGTTGCGAAAATGAATTTGATACATTATGTATGGCTCTAATTATTAATTAGGTGTTCACTGTTTCCTCTGATTCACCACATTCACAATTAGGACTATCAACTGAATTCCACTTGAAAAGCATGCTATTGGTACGACCATGACCTGTTCTTATTCGATTAAGAAGGGACCATATTCTCCTGGAAAGGTTAAAACCAGGAACTTTATTCGATGGATCAGATATTAGATCTTTATTAGATGAAGAACATGCATCCCATTCGGATTTCCAGATTTCCTTGTAGCAGAAGTTCGAATTCAGAAAGTTATTCGACCAAATAGGTTTACGGGATTTCAGTCTTGGAATTCTATTTTCTGGAACGTAGGAAAGTATCGGAAAAGAATCCGGAAAGAAATTGAATTTGTTCCAAGAATTCCAAGTTGCAGACTGTCTTCGAATATGGGGAGGAACTATATTTGATAGCACAGGTAGCCATTGGATAGGTGTAGATCGGATGGTTCCAGTAATTATTCTCATTGAAAAATTGAGCTGTGCATCGATTTTCTGAACATGAACACTATTGAGCCAAACAGGGCAACAATATTCAGCGGTGGAAAAAACCAGGGCAAGGGCTGCTGTGCGAAGAGTAGTCGGGTCAGCACCCCATGACGTACCAGCAAGTTTCTGTACAATGTTATTTCTCGTTTTCAGCTTCATCCGTAAGTCATCCTCTGAATAGAGAGGAATCTAATTTAACACCTAAGTATTTGGGAGTGAAATTATGTTTCGAAGGAAAGTTCCCGAAGAGGACATTTAATTTTCTAAATTTTTGATGGTTATTCAAATGAAATAATGAAACCTCTGTTTTATTCGGATTTGGACACAGACGACATTCGGAAAGATAATTTTTCAAAATATTCAGATCAGAAGTACAAGGAATATCGCATAAATATAAATTGGTGAAGCATAGTTATGTTTGTGATTGATATGACATTTTGTCATTATGTTGACCTACCTATTATGTTTGTATGTAATTTATGCCATTTTCATTTTATAGATTGAAACATTTCGTCTTTTTCTTCTCTGCATTTTTTCATTCATAAATATTTCATATTACAACGAAATAATTATGCCTAATTTCGATCATATGTTTTTCCAGTTATTATTTAGTATGGTCTCCCTTTTGAAGAAATAGTTCAAAATGAACCATCTTATGTAGGTAATTGAGATTGGAGATTCTTCTCATAGACGTGATACAAACCAACCACCCTGTATTCGTAATATTGACAATTTCTGTGTCCCCTCGCCAAAGCAAAACCCGATTATCGTCAACACCTTACTCAGCAGATATTTCGCCTGAATCAAAACCCGCATAAAAATTGTAGGAGACAGAGTAATATAAGGGAAGGTTCTCATTGAAAAACTCCAGACCTCTACTTGTTGCAACGGCTATAAATTGCTCCCAAAAGAGCCCCCAATAAAACTACTCCAAACTCAAAGGTAACACGCCACCAGAGGCGGATCTAGAGAACTTTTGATGGGGTCATCATGGTATTTTACTGGGGCGTTACTGATTGATGGTCAATACAAGAAAAAGTTAGGTAGCAACTATTAAATAACCGTTCGATAAGTAGGTATCGTGTAGGCCCTTATCGAAGTTATAATCTTTATATTAATTCGACTTTCATTTTATTTTGAAAACTTTTCAAGCAAAAAATTTCATAAACCTTGAAAAAAAAAAGGTTGAAAATAAAAACACACTTATATATCTACTCGAGGGTGGGAAACCTTTCGGCCCCCCTCGAGTCCGCCACTGCTGGTCACATACGCAACGGCAGAAAGTTCAATAGCACCAGTTTCTACGTCGTTGTCCAAAAACTCCCATAATCGATATTCTCCAAACTGTTGCGACGCCAGCGTCCCGATGCCAGCGTCAAGGCGCATGTCGTCATCGATTCATTTCAACCATCACCTCCCAGTAGTTCGCAGACCCTTTGGGTAAGTACAAGACTTTAATACCTGTGAAGAACCTTCCAAAATTACGGTAATAGTTGAGTACAAAAAGGACTGACTGATGATACTGAGTTAAATCGAGCAGGGTTTTAATTTTTCGTATGTTGGTTGCACTTTTATCACTAGGTCCTATTTGTATTCCCCTGGTTTTAACAATTTCCTGCTAACTTTTGCCTGTTGAATGAGTTTTTGCAGTTGAATCTTCCACCAAGTGATCTATTGCACAATTTTGACCACTTGTTGAGGTAACTCTGACGGTATCAGACTTTCCGGCTGTTATATTTAACAGGTGGTTCCATTCATGGTGGCAGAGTCGTGAGTTCATTCATTCACATCGATCCCTTCCGATTTAAAGTTATATCACCTTTCCTCTTGTTTTATTATTTGGAATAGAATTTATTTTAACGTTGGCAATGATGTTGTGTTCTGATGCAGTGCAACAGACAGGTGTGGTCATATTTCCGGACACCCAATGCTGGGTCAATAAAGTTACCAGGATGGGAACTTATGGAAATATTTCTTCTTTACGTTTGCTTGAATCGGCAATGAATTTTTTTTATTGTTTTGGAAATTTGATTGAGTAGAAATTTGGTATGACGTTGAATGATAGGGTGTGGATCAAGTAGAAAAAACTTCGAAGAGAGTTTCCAAGAGATTTTTTGGAACATTTTTATCGGCACTGGTACCTTTTGAATCTAATCGAAATCTGCGTTTGCTATTTCAATATTTATTCTGGTAATTCTTCATGTAAATTTCTGACTGTTTATTTTTTAATACAATTCAAAAGGCGATTGAATGTAACCATGTTTTGCTGGAGTATTCTCCTGAAAGTTCAGATAGTTTCATCCCAACGATTTCAGGATTTCTGTATCGTTTTCAATATTTTTTCATTTTAAGCTTCATTTTGGACAACATTCACTTGAAAATTATTGTAATACATTAAAAATTACAAAATATGAAGAAGGAATATAAATTCTATTTTCATTGACTGCTAAATTAAACATAATTTTTTTGTTAATAATCTTTTTCTTATTTTCGAGTTTAAAAATGTTCCAACAATTGATAAAAGGAATTATAACTTTTCATTTATAACTTTTCATCCACTTAATACCATAATAATATTTTTAGTGAAGAACCTGGAAAACATGAAATAACTTTTTTGAAAGAACTCTGCATGAATCATATTATAGAATTAATGTTAACATTGAAATAAATTATATGACCAAAAACAACGAATTTAGATTGTAGCCACAACAAGAGGTCTTCAAGCTTCCAATGAGTTTTGAGGAAATTCTTTATTGCAATTTTTTGTTTTCAGTAACATCAATTTTGAATAAATTTTTTGCATATTAATATGGAGATTTTTGAAACTCCCTTATTTTATTGACGAATGAAAACATAATAGAGTCCATGGCTTTCTTTGACTAGGAGAAGTGTAAAAAATGACTCAAATAAGAGGTATTTAATTTCCTAGATACCTTCAAGTAGATATTGAATAAAAAAAACTTTTTGGGATGTTTACTGGAAATCATTTCAGGTTGAACAATTTCTTTGACTCATACTCAGTATTGTCATCGTGATAGGTCTATTTTTTCGTGAACATGCTGATAATTAGATGTTCTTGCAGGTCTAAGAGCTCATCGCCATGATGTTGACCAACATATTACTACTATGCGTGACATTTGCCTGGGCCTATGTCGAAAAAGTAAGTTATTATTATTATCGTTAAACGAAAGAATAGGTCGCTGTAAACTCAGTATTCGAAAAAAAAACTAAGAAAATGAACTGCTCCACATAAGTTAGGAGGAAATTACTGAAATTGCAAAAACATATAATTTCGTGATGAAAATTCATATGAATATGATTTCAAGTTGCAGGAAATAACATTAATTTTAGCCTGTAGGTCTGAAGCGTATAAAGAGTGGTTAAGAAAAATCGAGTAAAATAGCGAAATTTCATTCCCAGGGAATTCAATCATTTTGAGAATATCAATACAATGAATGGCCTCCACGGGCATCAATATCAGCTTGACATCTTCTTTGCATACTACACACGAGGTTGTCTAACATTTCTTGAGGAATTTGGTTGCATAAACGGAGCAGAAGCTCTCTCAGATCGTTTAAGGATTCTGGGGTAGGAACCTGTCTCCCTGAACCTATTTCAAAGTAGAGACATCACACTTTGGCTGACTTGGAGCCTTTCCGCTACAATAACCTGAGTTAGGTCACCCTGTAGCATTCCGATAGTGCTATTAGCCTCAGCGTTTGTTAATTCACGTCTTGGCATTTTTAGAAAACCCGTTTCAAATCGAAGCCGTTGATGAACTGACTCTATTTCAAAATAAGAACATTCATTAAGCATATGCAAAGAACCAAACTTCAGAAAAAAGGCGACCAGATTGACAAAATGTCTCATAGTGTTTTTCGTTGGATCGATTCAAGTTGTTATTGAGTTTTGAATGATTTTATAGGGATTTTCTTGAAGATTACATACCATGCCACAAATGTATTAGTCTTTTCACTTACGTGGATTCCCAAATGACTGGGAACCCAGACTGAAGAGACCTTATTTGTCTTGATTGCCTCATTACTTGCCTTCATAGGTGCAGTCTTAAGATATTCTGAGGATTGGATACCCTATCAATCACTAGATGGAAAGGTGTGAGATCTATATTATCTCAAGTGCCCTAGTTGAGTGCTCTCAAACTTGACCTCCTTATATTCCATGCCATTAGAAATGTTATACCCATGAAGAACAACTTTGTGTACCTCCCCTTTTGACAGAAGTATTCTTATATCAAGAATGAAATGAAAATTTAATTGCTATCGTTTGAAAAGATAAGTGATAATGTCTACAACAATATTGAATATGTTTAGGCATCGACGATATGATGATCGATGTCTGGCTTAACACAACTTTCTCCAAGCAACTCGAACTTTGCGAATTAACTCATGGATATATGAGAAGTAGAGCTTAAATTTACAGTAAAGGTTGTACGACTTCAATTGAAGACAAAAGAGATTGGCCGAGCATGTTTGGCTCTTGAACATGAATATTGGAACTCGCACAGATGGAGAGTCAGCTTGGACAAGTCTAGATTTCGTCTGCATCAGTCTGCAAGGCGAATGTTGGTGTGTTCAAAGACCACATAGAAATGCCAAGCAATAAACCAATATAATTCAGAATAACTCGCCAATGCTTTTGCGTTGATATGGCAAAAATGAAAAAGTAAAAGAACTAAGATGAAATGGTTCTTCAAATGAAAAAAATAAAAGAAGACATTCATAAGTTTGTTGTTATGTTGGTTTTGCTATGACTGTGATTCTTGCATATATTGTTACTTTTAGGCAAATCATCCACATAAATTCTTGGCCATGGTATTCGCTGAGTTATTTTCACGTAAACTTCGATCAACACCCAATTCAAATGTCAGAGTTCATTTAAGAATCTAACCACCTACCAATCTTCGGGATTCAAATAAGTAGACCATAATTCTAAGCACACCAAATTCTTTGGATCGATGTTTGCCCTGTCCTGTTCTCGCCCACACTCTCTCCTTGTCGGTGAGCAGAAAACAATCTTCTACTTCGATTCAGTTCGTGCTAAAGACCAACGTGAGATGATTCCTATTTGCATATTTTATCATTTTGATGTTCGCCGTTCAATCAAGGGGAGAATAGCGTTTTGAATAATTACTGCTTCCAAAACAATATTAAAAGGGGAATTGGGAGGTTTGATAAACAGGGCGTCCCAGAATTAATGTGTAATCGTGAAACACCCGATAGATGAGCTATTAGGAATTTTGTATGAATTACGGAAAAAATGCAGGGACTTTATATGTAAATGATTGTATCATCTGAGATGGCTTTAGATTATTGTTCATCTTTTTGAAAATACTTTATATGTGTTCAAGATATTTCTTCATCTGAGCTGTTACATTTGTGGACAATTCATGGTGAAATCATAAGCCAGGACAATTTCTGAATGTGTTAAAAAAGCCTACTCGCTTTATTTTGACTTTGTAGTAAGAGATCAACGGCTCCTCATGTGTTCTGTGTAGCATATCATTGGTGCAGTGGATGACTGAAATGGCAAGAACTCATTAATCAATTGGACGATTGCTATTTTCTCCTGAAGAAGACTGAATGTCTCATTTAAAAGTGTCCACCCTCAATAACTCAACAACGAATCAGAATTTGTGAAAACACTGAGGCAGATCGATTCTTGATGACAGAGAGAAATGTTCTGGAATAGAAAGCTTGTTTCTACTAGCAGCCCCCTGAAGGGGGTTGTAACCCCATTAGGAATTTGAATAGGGAAAGTGGGTAGTTTTGTAGCTCAAATGTTTGAATGGATTAAAATTTCTATGAACCTGCATTTTGTGTTCTTATGAAGTGGATATTCACAAACAAAGGCGTAGCGCAAAATTTGAGTGCTTTTACAGATTCTGATTCGATGTTAAGTTATTGAGGATGAAGACTTTTAAATGAGACAGTCTATATACACATATTGTAACATACAAAATTATTTTATACAGGGTTATACATGAATATGGCTCTATAGAATATTATACGGAAACACACAAGATTCAGGATTGAAATTCTAAAGGTGAGTTTCAAGTAAGAAGACGACTTCTCGTATATTTTTTTAAGGTTCTGGGACTTCCGGTTTTTCCGGAAGTGACAATTTCGTTTTTCGAATGGGAAGACCCATTTTGTATTGCATAAATAGATTGTCCATTGAATTCTTAGTCTTTTTGATTCCAAAGGTTTGAATTTTCTCGAGAAAATTCTCTTTAAATCTGGAAATACGAAAAAAAATCTCAAAATCGAACTCTGTTGAAATACAGACAACTTCGAGGTTTTTTCTTTAAAAATTCTCATTTTTGAGAATCTCCGAGAAGAAAGGATGATGCTTTTTTTTGATAGCGTGATTTTCACAATATGATACAGGAGGTCACAAATTCTTTGTCAAAGTTAGAAGTGACGAAACATCAAAAAATCGTTTTTTTCAAAATGGAACCTCATTTTTTCGAAGCATTTTCGAAATTTTTGTCAAAAATAATAGGAGCATACGTTCAAGACTTTTATCCCAAAATGAATATTTTTCGAGATATTCAGGAAAAACGATTTTGTCTTCAATTTTCTATCTCATTCCGAAAGTGTGTTTCAACTGGAAAATAATTAACAGTGGAGTAAAATTTCTGGTTATGTCTGTTATCGAGAAAATATTTTCTATAGTTCAGACGAGTTAAGTTCTTAAATTATCCATCTCTAATGCGAGAGTAACAATTGGTTTAAAGTTCTCAATGTGAGTATTAGTGAAGTCAACGTAAAAAATTCTCAGGAATGAAGAAAAAATAATTTGTGATCATTTTTAATTTTTTTGAAAGAATTATTAGGAGAACATATACCAATTTCATTACTGAAAATTCAAATTTCCCTACCATGACTAGATAGAAATTCGCCAGAATTAAGAATTTACTGTACTTATCCTAAGCTTTAAAATATAAGAAAAACTGAACTCGTCTGAACTATAGAAAATATTTTCTCGATAACAGAGATTTCCAAAAATTTCACTTGACCGCCAATTATTTTCCAGTAAAGGGATGAGATTCAAAATTAATGACAAAATAGTTTTTCCTGAATATCTCGAAAAATATTCATTTGGGGATAAAAGTCTTGGACGTATGCTATTATTATTTTTTGACAAAGAATTCAAAAAGGCCACGAAAAATGGGGTTCCAATTTGGAAAAAACTATTTTTTGATGCTTCGTTAGTTCAAACTTTGACAAAGAATTTGTGACCTCCTGTATCATATTCTGACATTCACGCTATCGGAAAAGAAGCATCAGCCTTTCTTCTCGAAGATTCTCAAAAATGAGAATTTTTAATGAAAAAACCTCGAAGTTGTCTGTATTTCAACAGAGTTCAATTTTGAGTTTTTTTTTCGTATTTCCTCATTTAAAGAGAATTTTCTCAGGAAAATTCAAACTTTTGGAATCGAAAAGACTCAGAATTCAATGGAGAATCTATTTATGCAATAAAAAATGGGTCTTCTCATTTGAAAAACGAAAGTTGATGTCACTTCCAGAAAAACCGAAAGTCCTATAACCTTCAAAAAATATACGAGAAGTCGTCTTCCTACTTGAAGCTCACCTTTAGAATTTCAATCCTGATTCTTGTGTCTTTCCTAAAAATCTTTCATAGAGCCATATTCGTGAATAACTCTGTATTAATGTACCGGGAAAACATCACGCATTAAAACTATTTGTTTCATTTTCGTTTTAGGATACTTTCATTCTACTATGATATGCTATTCAGCTTAATGTTACATATTTTTTTTGTCGACCAGTGTTATTGAAACTCTGAGAAGTTATACCTGTTAGTTTGAAATTTGTCATGTTTTGTTACAAGAATAGAGTTTTATTTTATACAATTCCCCTTCATTATTGATGAAACAAAAAAACTTCAAGAAAATATCAACAAAATCTGGAAGGATATGAGAACAGCTCCATAGATCAACTAGCAGAAAACCCATTCAACAGAAGAGTACAGAAAACATGGTCAGTTGACTTTAATTGAATTGTAAATAAGAAGTGTCAATGAGTTTGATAACTTCTATATGTCATTTTAAATTCATTATATTTGCTCAATACTTGTGAAAAGTAGATTGTAAATTTCAATAAAGGATATAAAAAAAATATATACAACATAGAAATGAAATTCTCTGATATATATTCTTATGAAAAAGAGAGCTAAAATAATACAATAAATGTTGAAACAAAAAGTACCCAATTCTCTTAAAAAACCATCAAGAATCAATACAAAAATTCTGTAATTGCCTCAAATTATATGTGGCATATTGAATAAATGAATCAAATTACAGGATGACATCCTTCCTGAGCTTTTCCTGGAACAACTTGCAGACCGGATACAGAAGGAGAACGACCTCTCCTACCTCGACATCACCAATCCCAACCCCCTAGGATCCCGATCTTTGGAGGAGGAACGCTACGATCCTCTGGATTATGACATGGGGGACGCCCCCCTCCATCCGAGCATCAGGGATCAGGAGTACTTGAAACACAGCAGCCTCTGGAGCTCCAAGTACTCGGAGGAAGACACTGCTGGTGGTAACAACCAGAAGCAACATGTGGCACCTGTGACGGGAGCTACTAAGGCTAAGAATACTTTACCGGCATACTGCAACCCTCCCAATCCTTGTCCAGTTGGATTTGGAGGTAGGTGAAGAATTTGAAATATTTAAACAGTAATACAGGGCAATGTATTCGTTTTTATGCCTGATACTCTTAGAACCCTCTAGTAACAAGGTTCGTACCGAGTAGTATTAATAGTAATAATTTTTATTCAGTGAAATTTAAATAATTCCATACAATATAATTCATTTCCGCTTGACACAAGAACTGCAAAACCTAAGCTTGTAGCTTGTGTTATTTACAGTTCCCTCAATTAACTGAATATATTCAATCACAATTACACCTGTAGCAATGAAAAACAGAATATTTACAATAAGAATAAAATATAAAATTTTTTTTATCCAACAATAGAGTTCAAAGATTAAATCAAATTTGTGTCAACATGCCCGCGCATCCCGAAGGAGTGTAAGGAACACAGACAGATCACAACATAATTTCCTCAAACTTTTCTGTTTTTTTCTTTTTCACATCATTCTTTCTCAAGCCAACAGGAAGAATGTTGAAAGATCTTGGACCGTAAAATCCCAGCTGTCTTTTTAAATGGCTCTTTAGCAACATAACTTTTTCAATAATCAATTTATTAAGCAAAATTTCAAGTGAACTCGAACGTCATTTGATTTTTCACCAAAAAAATACTCGAAAAATCGAGTAAAATAACGAAATTTCATTCCCAGAGTCTAACAATACAAAGTATGGCCTCCCCGGGCATCAATAACAGCTTGACATCTTCTTTGCATACTACACACGAGGTTGTTGAAAATTTCTTGAGGAATTTGGTTCCATGAATGGGACAGAAGCTCTCTCAGATCATTAAAGGATTCTGAGGTAGGTTGATGGTTATCTAATCTGCTTTGGAGCATATCCCATCCATGTTTTATGCTATCCAAATCTGGTGAGTGCGGAGGTATTTGTAAATGTGGAATACATAGCTCCTCGCGCGTATTCTCAACTATGGCTGCACGGTGCGGTCTAGCGTTATTGTCTAGAAATTGAAAAATTTCACCAATAGCAGCGTGAAATTTTGGCAAAACGTTGTCAATGACATGCCTCCTATAGTGTGGGGCGGTCATATTCCCAGGACAAATGTGAAGATCTGTGCGCCCGTTGAAACATATCCCGGCCCATACCATAACACTACCCCCTCGGAATGGATGGACTTCTTGGACATAGCGACGATTACGGGGTATGCGTGGGATTGTCAATACCCTTATTTTTCGCCACTACGCCATTGATCGTTCCAATTGATATGTTGCCTTGCCAATTCCAGTCTTTGACGCTTATGGTCACGTGTTAATGGAAATCCTCTTAATCGACCCTAGAACCTAGATTCACCTCTCTCAGACGTCGTCTGATGGTTTCGATGGAGACTTGGACACCATCTGCATTTTGAAGAGTATTCTGTAGCATTCTACACGTAGATGTAGAATTTTTTCTCGCCGAAACGGTGATGAAACGATCCTGAGCAGGTGTTGTTTTTCGTCGCCCACCAATTCTTGGTCTTTCCAACACGGAACCTGTCTCCCTGAACCTATTTCCAAGTCGGGATATCACCCTTTGATTGACTTGGAGCCTTTCCGCTACAACAACCTGAGTTAGGCCACCCTGTAGCATTCCGATAGCCCTATTAGCCTCAGCGTTTGTTAATTTACGTCTTGGAATTTTCAGAAAACTGGTTTCAAATCAAAGCCGTTGATAAACTGACTCTATTTCAAAATGAGAACATTCATGAAGCATATGCAAAGAACAAAATTTCAGAAAAAAGGCGACCAGATCGACGAAATGTCTCATATTGATTTATATCGAAGTACCTTTTTAGTGTAACATCTAATATTAAAAAGGTTATGTTTAATACTACTTGGTACGACCCGTGTAACTGGTGCCCTCTTTCAATGTCAGACATAGAAACAAACTCATTGGATGTATCAGCTTCCAAAACACATTCGTATAAAATTTCATGACAATGTTACCAGTATTTTCGACAATTATTTTTCAGTTTTCTATCTATCGTAGAGACAGGATCACCTTCTTTTGAAACATCCTGTATAGCTTCTGCATGCCTTCGAACCATATCAAAGCACTTCTTTTTAATTTTTTCTCTACTTATCCGAGGAACCAAGTTAAAGATGAGGTTGTGAAATTAAACCTTTGCTTTTCCTTACCCTTTTTGTTATTCCCTGTTTTTTCTTCAGATAGGCTCATTGTTTCAATCTGAAGATCGTGGTAAGTCGCCATTTCACGTTAATACTCGAAAGAACGAAGTAGGTACCTAGATGAAATTATTCGTTATTAATTCTAGAGTGCTCGGGAAAAGGAGTATAAGTCATTAAATGGCCAGAATGAGAGATGTCCTTATTTCTCATATGTATGTCCTTTAATATTGAATATCACCAAGAATGAGTCATTTGCAATATAAAAAGTAGTATATGACTAAATTCAAAATAGTTAATCATCACAGTCCCAAAAAAAAAACAAAGAAATTTGAATCCCCAAAAACCACCAATTTTGACTTATACTCCTTTTTCCAAACACTCTAGAATTTATTTGAAAATAGGGGTATTTTCCACTGTCACATGGTGAATTCAAAATGTCTTTTCAGCTGAGGAAGGCTGCATGGAAGAATTCGAGAACACGGCCGCTTTCAGTAGGCGTTTCCAAGAAGTACAAGACTGCATGTGCGACGCCGAGCATATGTTCGAGTGTCCCGACAACAGAGACCCCTTCCTGGACAATTCAATGGACGACTTCAATGATTTTGAATTTAATCATTTTGTGCGTCAGCAAATCCAGGTGAATGAAAAAAGGGTAGGGTTAGTTTTCGGTGTTCGGTGAACGAGTGAAGTGGCTTTAGGAAACAGTTACAGAGCTTACGAAGAACGCGAAACGAAAGGTTTCCATTGTGATAACACACATAGATATTTTGGTCACCTTTGTGAAAAAAAAAACTTGTATTCATGAGTTTATTTGAATGAGCGGTTAACTTGGGAGCGGCTTCCCGTCGACCTAACAAACAAAATTAGGCTCTGTCCAACTCAGAGAGAGTGTGGATAAGGCTTACTGCCAAAAGAGTAGGGCTATTTTCGAAAAAACAACAAGACAAACTGAAACACTTACTCTTACTAATTGTTCGTAAGTCTTTCTATCATCTAACTAACAAAATTCATTCACATAAACTTATTTACTACTTGTTTAACTGAGTTCCTGAAATTTGAAATGAAACAAAATAAAATCTAAGCTGTGAGGTGATGAGATGGGGAGATTTCAAGATTTTTGGATCCCAACTCTCTAAAGCATTCAAAATTGAAAAGTTCTGACCTTTTCGATTTCCCCAGTAGAAATAATCTAACTTCTCTGAAATAATCACTCCCGAAACGCTTCACTCCGTTTCGTTTCAATTACCATAATTTTCGATCGCGCTTCTCGACTCAAAAATTCTGATTAAAAAAATTCCCTTTTACAAAAGCTCTATAATAGAGCCCTTTATATGAGCATTGTCCTTTTCGTAAAAAAAGTGACTTTGTTCATAAGAGATTTTCTAGATATTAAGGGGGCTGACGTATGAGAGCGGCTTCATGTCAACCCAATAAACAAAATTTGAGTGGGTACGGCCTTCTGCAGAAGTGAGAAGGTCTTAGTGTTATTTTTCCTTCAGAGAGTTCTCAGTTTTAAGGATAATTGAAACTATTGAAATAACTTAACAAAAAAAATCTATTTTCCAAAATACCTACAAAATATACTGAGGTAACAAAGTAATCCTTACGTCTGTACCTCAGATTGTATAAGAAAATTTAATGAAGAAAATGTAAGTTTCCCTGTTCCCTGGGTTACTTATTTACAAAAAATCTTAAATAACCTAACACTAAGGAAATGTAAGTTGTGAGCAGATAGGAGGTGAGAGATGACAAGACTTTTGGACTTGACTATTCTCATAAAAAAAATGGAAAATTCTGACCTTGACCTCTTTCTAATAATTCGGCTTTACTCCACTGTTATCCACGAAACGATCCTTCCTCTTTGATCAACTTCCGTGCACCGTCTTCCCTACACGCACTTCCGTTTCGGTTTCGTGATTTACCGACGAGTACGTGACTTTACAATACAAAATCTACAAGTCTCCGCTTGAGACTTAAAAACTGACTGTGAAATTTTCTATTCCACTCCTAAAAATAAACCGCGAGCCGAACTCCGCGAGTACGTCGATGAACCCCTTTTTGGTCCTTATCCCAGACGGTACTGATTATCCCTTGACGATAAAAATTAACTATTCCTCTACTTGTGGGTGTTTCTTCCCCCCTTCAAAAGTTGGCATTACCAATAAGATTAATTTTTTTTAAAGGTTCTTCCTCTTTGTGGGAGGATCAAAAAAAGATGCCAGTTTTCCGTTTTCAAGTCCCACGGTCCTAGATACCCTTTTTGACCCATAATCATAAATAATACCTTCTTATGTCTTTCCTAAGTGTGGAAGTGTTAGTTTTCATGAGTTTGAAGATCATGAACTCTAATAAATCCACAACTTATATTTATAATAAACTATTCGAAAACGACCGTTTTCGAATAATTATCATGACGGGGTGAATAGTTAATATTTGTCACAGATTGATTTCTTTGCGTCTCGTAGTTAGACTGCGCTGAACGGATTTATTTTAATGCGTGCTGATTGATTGATGATACGTAGCTGTGGAACCGATATGCATTCCTCGGATACAGTGCCGTATTGAGAGGTTTCAATATTGCATTGTTAATGAGGAAATTACCAATTTCCCCATTTATTACAGCCCTACTATTTCGGTTCCTTTGAAATGCCAATCTGAGGAAATCGTATTACCGGTTTTAACTATACTCCCCGTCAGTAAATTCCGGACAGGCAACATTTTTGTCAAATTCAACACCCTGTATCTTTTTTTTTCGTGGTTCTCCGAATTTGTTCAAATTTTCACCAGGTATAGTATTGGGTCTTGTTATATAAACCTGAAATTTACTTTGCAAAAATACCTCTAGTTCATCCGTTATATAGGGAGAAAAAAAACCATGTTTTATACCCTTCATTTATAAACACCCTGTGATGAATTCGAGGCGGAAAATTTGATATCATTAAGTTTTTATTTGAAGTTTGATCCTTTCTTAACAAAATGTTTTTCGATTTACGTCAGTATCTGCTTCTGAAAAAAGGATACACATTTTCAAAGAAAGTGTTGCATTTTTTCAATTTTTATAACACTTTAAAACATTACAATACCTTATCGACTAGTAAACATAAACAAACATCTGAAAATTAATAGCGTGTATTTCCACCTCGCTTTCTCATCACTTCTACCATACGACGTGGCATACTTCCAATACATTTATTTACGAATTGCTTCTGGGGAAAGCAACAATTTCCATTAATGCAGAACAATGCTAGTCCTCACGTTGCACGATTTGTAACAGAATATTTTGAAGAGGCGAATATTCAACGATTCGTGTGGCCAGCCAGAAGTCCGGATTTAAATCCAATTGAACATGTATGGGATATGCTAGGTAGACGTGTTCGAAATCGGCAGCCCAATACCTTGCCCGATTTACGAACAGCCCTTCTTGAAGAACGGGAAAATATTCTCCCAGAAGCAATTCGGAAATGCATTGAAAGTATGCCACGTCGTATGCTAGAAATAAGGAGAAAGCGAGGTGGAAAAACATGTTATTAATTTTCAGATGTTTGTTTTTGTTTGCTAGTCGATAAGGTATTGTAATGTTTTAAATTGTTATTAAAATTGAAAAACTGCAACGCTTTCTTTGAAAATCTGTATCTTTTTTTTAAAAGCAGATACTGACGGAAATCGCAAAACATTTTGTTAAGAAAGAGACACACTTCAAATTAAAACTTAATGATATCAAATTTTCCCCCTCAAATTCAGCACAGGGTGTTTTGGAAATGGAGGGTATAAAACAAGGTTTTGTTTCTATCTGTATTTCAGATAAACTGAATTTGACAAAAATTTTGCCTGTCCGGAATGTATATCCATTATGAAATATAGCATAAAAGATCTTGCATTTTCTGAAATTTATCGAAGTATTTACTCCCAATCCCTATAAACAGATCAATTAAAAAAATTCTCAATAATGAAAATGTTTCTACGTAAATCCTTGCACTGAATTATCAGGATCAGAACAGCTGAAAAAAATAATTCACTTTCAACGAACGAATAATCAAAATACGTAACGTTTTGGAGTCTAAAACGTCAGAATTCCATTTTTTTTGTTTTTCAAGATTTTAAAATTTTTCATGGATCTCTCTGAACTAATCCTTCTTTTCGTTGCAGGAAAATCCGATGAACCCGTTTCTATTTGGTGAAAGACTTCCAGTAGCTGCCAAAAAAGGCCATCGCGTACTGTAATCTGACATATAAATCAATGTAGTTAGTTTTAATCAGAGGATTATAATAAATATGATTATATCTGGCAACGACCTGGCTATCAACAAGGACTTCGAGCAGGCAACCCTGTTTATAATCCGTACAAGAAAACTCAACTTTTCGTAGGGGTTATAAAAGAACATAGCTTTAAGTGTTTATAACTAGTAGATTTAAGAAAAAAGGCCCCATAATTAAGGAAACTCGCTCAGTATTCTCTTACAAAATGGAGCGATTACTGAAAAACCGATTGCGACATACTTAGATTAAAAGGATCGACGTTGCCGATGAAGATCCACCGTAAATGCACTCTTCTCTACGCGTTTCTTCATGTGGCAACCCTGGTCCACTTGTAACGATTAAGACGTCGGGGTATTTCGGGAATGACGACGGCCCTATAGGTTTTTTATCAAGTGAACTTCGATGGATGTTTGTCTTTGAAGAAGGGTTTCAGAGCCACGGATCTTCAAGGGCACCTGAAGAAAACCAGTTCGGGAATTTACAAAATACCCCCTTACTGCTAGGTCAGTAAATGAAAACCACAGAATTTGTTAATCATTGTCCCCAACTGTAAGAACATGTCTTCTTACGTATATTGTTTCTGCAAAGTCTTATTACTCTCTAAAATGGATAAAACATTAAAATGAAGTGCCAGTACATCGTGGTATATTGATATGAACAATCTTTATGTATAGGTGTTTAATACTAATAACTAACTAGTGTTTAGTATGATTAATCATTTAATGTTAACTGCTTCAAAGTCTATCTCATAAAAGCAAACAGTTTTTCTCTCTGATCTGATCTGCTCTTAGTTCGATGTCTAATAAAATGTATTCTCTTGATGTGATCCTCTGTGTTTGTTATGTTTCCATCTAGTCGCTTGGGATGATTCCTCGAGAATTAAGTTTTATTTACTGAGGAAATGGTGAGTAACTGAAGGTCTGAGTAACTGGCAAGTTTCTCAAACATCAGAGACAGTCTAGTCAAATTTCAGGAATCTTCTTTTTCAACCTTGAAAATGAAAAATGTTGAATAACGTTAACTTTGTTATTCTTTTAGTAGGGAATGAAAGATGCAAAGAATCACGTATCCCAAATACGTTGTCTAGTTACAGAATCTCAGAAACACTTTTAGCTAAAACAAAATGATGCACATGCATATTTTCGATTTCAGACATTTTTTCTGTTTTCAAGCTATTAGAGAAAGTATAAGGGCATGAAAGAAAAGATAAATCAGTCAAAAAATTCTCCAAAGAACTCTTTCATGTTTCAAAATGGCCAGAATGGGCTTCTATTCGAACACGAATGAGAAATTCGAAAACGAGCGACGAAGGAGGGAATTGTGTTGGAGTTGCCTTCTGCTACGAGTACTAGAGAATATTTTCTCTATTTCAGTGAAATACTCTCGAAATTCAAATAAAAATTCAGATTAGTGACTTTTGTATTGTATTGTATTGTATTCGTGTGACTTACGAAATTTGACAGATTACGGAATTTGCATTGATTTGATTTGAAAATTGAGAGGATCTGAGGTCAGTACTGACAACCACGAAACGAAAAATATAACTGAAAACCATACTGTAATGGGTTTCGTTACAGCTTTACTTTTAGTACTGTAATGAACTCATTACGATACTGAAATAGCGAATAGTATATTCTAAAACAAGTTGCAGAATGAGCTCCTATTCCAACACGAATGCGAAATTCGAAAACGTGCGAGTTTTCGAAAGCATGAGTGTTGGAATTGCCTTCTGCAACGAGTATTAGACGATATTTCATCTATTTCAGTCAAGTTTTGTCAAAAACTCTCGAAATTCAAATAAAAATTCAGTTTAGTGAATTTTGTATTGTATCTTGGCTGTTGGTGTGACTTACGAAATTTTACAGATCACGAAATTTGAATTGATTTGATTTGGAAATTGAGAGGATCTGAGGTCAGTACTGACAACCACAAAACGAAAAATACAACTGAAAACAATGCTGTAATGAGTTTCAATACATCACTTCTTTAAGTTCTGTAATGAACTCATTACGATACTGAAATAGAGAAAGTCTATAACGAGATATATTCGAACAAAACTCGCCTTATTAATCACTTTTTCAGTAGAATTTATTGGAGTATTACATTTTTATTGATGCGGCTGTTATTGAAGTTGTAACACAATTCGTACCATGAACTTTTCTGTAACCAATTAAATTTCTTAAGAAACCATGAAAAATCTCAAAAGTTTCATCTTCAGACTATAAATAAACCTTGTGCCTTTCTATAATAATCATTCGAGAAACCAATTGTGGAAGAAAACTTATATTAAATTGGAGACACTTAATAGAAACCACTTATGTGCGGCACAGCCTTTTTTATTTAATATGGGAAACCAAGTAAATCATAATATTTTTTGAAGGTATTTAACCACCTGATTCAAACCAACTATTCAGGTGTGGAGAATTCCGAGTGAAATTAAAGATTTTTTGTTCCCGTTTAGTGAAGGCATTTCTCGAATTACCTAAATACAGTCTCATGAAATTTCTGAAAAATTATAAATTTTCCATAAAGAAAACACTTGAATTCATCTCCAGTCCTCAATAAGTGTCCAGAAATAGACTTCTATATCGCCATTTCCAAGGAAGTTTAACTCGACTATTCTACAGTAGATGGCACAACATTCACCATTGTAAAGTATTGACTGCACTGTAGTTAAACAGCGAAACGCAATAGCTTCCAAAAGTCATTTTTTCCTGCGAATTTCATCTGTTGATTTCTCCACGAGATGAAAAGATATTAGTATCGAAAGTATTCAGTTATCAGACCCACCATTACCTGGATCTCATCTCTTCGCAGCTTTGTGAGCTTTCTAGGGTAGGTCGACGAGAATACCAAAAATTTCCATATATCCCAAAGTCTGGGCCCATTTTTGGTTTTTATCCATAAGTGTACATTTTTTCCAAAATATTTATGAGGTTTATTGCACTAGGAGGGTCACCAATGTCCGTTTCAGATGGCATTTCGAAATCGTATATAATTGGCATCACATCCAATGGTTTTGCCAAGAGGTTTGAGTCAATATCAGCTTGAGCAACTCATGGGGTGCAAATTAGCACTCAGACGATAAGGAATCGCCTCAGAGAATATGATTTAAGGTCTCGTGTCGCGGCAAGAGGCCCAGCTCTTACCCCAGCCCATCGAAGGCGCGTTTGGATTTTGCGAGACAGCATATCCATTGGGAAGAGGCCGATTGGGAAAGAGTTCTCTTCACAGATGAGTCTAGATTCTGCCTCTACCATTGTGATCGACGTTCCCTTGTATACAGACGTCCACATGAAAGATATGCTCAGTGCAATTTCCTGAATGCTACTGGTTTCGGGGGAGGATCGATTATGGTATGGGGTGGAATATCTTTGACTGCTCGCACAGACCTAGTAGTCGTTGATAATGGAGCTATGAATGCTGATAAGTATATAAGGGACATTCTTGAAGAGCATGTAGTGCCATTTGCCCCATAAATTTGTGAAAATTTAATTTTTATGGACGATAATGCCAAACCTCATCGTGCGCGCATCGTTCAGGAGTACCTTGAAGAGGTTGAAATCTCTCGAATGGAATGGCCAGCAAGAAGTCCAGATCTCAATCCGATTGAACAGGTTTGGGACAACCTCAATAGAAGGCTGAGAAGTTCAGAAAATCATCCAGCTACTCTTAATGACTTAGGAATCCAACTCGGAGAAATCTGGAAAGGATTAGATCAGAACATTTTAAGATCACTCATTTTGAGTATGAACCGTTGTTGCCGAGCTGTAATTGACGCAAGGGGTGGAAATACCAAGTATCAAATCATTTATCAGCATTTCAGTATTTTGAAAATTGTTCATTTCTCTTTTTTACAAAAGATTCGTTGAAATCCTGAATTTTTCTTCCATTTAATGTGTCTTGTTTCGTTCAAAACCTTCCTGAGAGAACATAAAAAATAAGTTATAGAGTCAATGTAGAGTTAACTTTCATTAAAAGTGCGATTTTCAGAATGTGCTTCAATATTTTTGCGCAGTGCAGTTGATACAGTATCTGAAGTTGTGCCTATAAGAGGGAGTTTCTGATGAAGAATAAAGGCAAAAGGAAAACACTCTGGTGCATCAATTCAAAAAATTCCTTCGGAACTTTGAAACTACAAGTCCCAAATATACTGGATCTCAGTAAAAACCAACTACACCTCCTCAACGTGATCCTTGAGTACCTCCAACATATCTCCCCCTTCTTGTACAAAAAACGAGTTACCAAATTTCGAATGCAAGGAATCCGAGCGTAACATTTTCGATGGAAGTCGTTCCCCATTCGAAAATCCGAGGGTGTTCGCCTAAATCCTGGTGAATTTATGCAGCAAATACACGACGGATCTACAGGGCATGTAATGTGGTAAGTATTCAGGTCGGGAGAAGCAAGAACCCGCGAGGGGGTTGCGTAATTCAAGATAGAAATGAGCCCTCTACTCGCGCTGTTCGAAAACTGGCAGCAAGAATTTCGCTTTCGTGGAATATATATTCGGATAATCAGTTTTTTTCCTCGACTTGGTTTTCACCTAGATATTACTACAGTAAACATACTTGGAAATTGAAAGATTGGGCGAGTTAACTATTAATCGGACAGGAAAATGGTTCAGAAAATTTGTTGCTGAATAAAGAAAAAACTAAATTGATACTTTTCACACCAACAAGATCAGTTATAGAAGAAAGTGATAGCATGTACTCTAATTAAGAACAGTATAAATTTTTTGAGTCAACAAAGTTTTTAGGAATATATATAAATGAAAATCTAAAATGGAATGACCACATAAATTATCTCTGTGAAAAAGTTACCCCTTCCATCTATGGACTGAGAGTTATTTCCAAATATATCCACAACAAATATCTGAAAATGATATATCATGCAATGATAGAAGCTAAATTAAGATTTGACGATTTGGAATAACATTCTATGGGTCAGGAGACATAAAAACACTCTTTGTACTACAGAAGAAAAGTGTTCGAATTGTTAATAACATGAGATATAATGAATCATGCAGAAACATTTTCAAGAAGCTGGAAATATTGACGATATATGCTATATATATTCAAGAATGTGTACTTTTCGTTAGGAATAATACAGAACTCTTCAAGAAATATGAAAATAAGAAAACTTTCTATGAAACAAGAAATATGGATTACATCTACCCAAGATATAGTTTAACAACATCTCAGAGGCAGATGGAGTACAAATGCTTAAAAATTTATAATTCACTACCAAATATAATGAAAACTTTGAGTGAAATCAAGACATTCAAAAAAGGAAATATTTGAATATCTTGTAAATTTAGAGCCCTACAGTTTGGAAGAATTTTTGTACTGTATATAGACCCTTTGTTCTTGACGTTATTTCATTTCACTTTTGTGTACATTGTACATGTAAGGTGATTGTGAAATAAAAGGCTGTTATTATTATTATTATTATTATTGAGGGGAGGAGTTTGATTGTGGAATTTCCACGGGTATGGGAGGTTATGTTGTTTCTTTTACTCGTTCGATAAAGAAGGCGTAAATCTTCAATAGTATATTCTAAAACAAGTTGCAGAATGAGCTTCTATTCCAACACGAATGCGAAATTTCGAAAGCATGAGTGTTGGAATTGTCTTCTGCCACGAGTATTAGACGATATTTTCTCTATTTAAGTCAATTTTGGTGAAATACTCTCGAAATTCAATGAAAAATTCATACAACTGATCATAAAACTGATGATTGGAAACTATAACAGCGTAATGAATTATTCATAAAACATAACATCAACTTATAAACAATGCTGCTAATCAACAGGTTGATGATTATCTAATTTCCTTTGGGGTATATCCCATTCGTGTTCTATGCAATTCAAATCTGGTGAGTGCGGAGGTGTTCGTAAATGTGGAATACCATGTTTCTTGCACGCATTCTCAACTATGGCTGCACGGTGTGGTCTAGAGTTATCGTCTAGAAATTAGAAACTTTCAACAATAGCAGCGTGAAAATTTGGCAAAATATTGTCAATGACATGCTCCCTATAGTGTAAGGCGGTGATATCCCCAGGACAAATATGTAGATCTTTGCGCCCGTTGAAACATATCCTGGCCCATACCATAACCTCTACCCCCTCGGAATTTATGGACTTCTTGGACATAGCGACGATTACGGGGTATGCGTGGGATTGTCCATACCTTTATTCTTCGAGAATCTGAAAATCGTCCATATCTGGATTCATCAGTGAAAAGGACACTACGTCATTGATCGTTCCAATTGATATGTTGACTTGCCCATTCCAGTCTTTGACGCTTATGGTCACGTGTCAATGAGACTCCTCTCAATGGACGTCTAGAACCTAGATTCACCCCTCTCATCTGATGGTTTCGATGGAAACTTGGACCCCATCTGCATTTTGAAGAGTCTTCCGTAGCATTCTATACGTAGGTGTAGGCTTCTTCTCGCAGAAACGGTGATGAAACGATGCTGAGAAGGTGTTGTTTTTCGTCTCCCAACAAGCCTTGGTCTTTCCAACACGGATCCTGTCTCCCTGGACTCATTCCAAAGTCGAGAAATCACACTTTGGCTGACTTGGAGCCTTTCCGCTACAAAAACCTGAGTTAGGCCACCCTGTAGCATTCCGATACTTTCAAACTTCAGAAAAAAGGCGACCAGATTGACGAAATGTCTCACACAAATTTTTATTGGATCGATTGGAGTTGTTAATGAGTTTTAAATGATTTTACAGCCATTTGCTTGAAGATAACATACTTTTCAAAACGATTGAATAAGATATTCCTAACTCTTCTTCAGCAGTATATTTGAACTTATTTGAAGACTGCTTATGTATAATTAGTTGGTTCATAACATTGTTTGGTTTTTTTCGTTGTGTTTTTCGGTCGTTTCAATTATAACCCTAATCAAACTCTGTAAGTCAAGGTAATCATAAAGTTTCCTGCCCAGTTGTATTTTTTTTTGTGATCTTGAGGTAGGGAAAATGAACCTAACCTAACCTAACATAACCTAACCTTGTAAAACTGAACTATATAAGACTATATCAGAGCCGTATCCGAGGTAAATGGAGTATATTTATGAGTTTCATTTATTTTTTTCTCGAAAATTACTGCCTCCCCAGAGCTGTAATTGAGACTGTAGTATCAGGAAGTCCTATAAGATTCACTGTGCAAAATATTTTTAAAATCGGTGACGGGGCTATAGAATTTATAAAGTATTGATTTTTCCAAGCAACATCATGCCCACGAAAAATCTACATAAAAACATTTCTTATCCGCGATCTCATGACATAAGACCGTGCACAAACATTCATACCGCGATATCAAACAAGCATCAGAGGGCAGCAAGCGAGCACAATTCATTCTCCACCAGAAAGATAATCTGTCACCCCCATCGATTCTCCCTTCTCCCAGCCAACTGCAATAATTACACGATCTATGCGGAGTTCAAGCCAAAGTTACGAGGTGCATTCGACTGGCATCAAAGTTCGGCGAACTGTTGCAATCACTGTTGCCAATCCGACGAACTGATTGACAGCTGATTTATGCCAGCTTCGCGCAGATTAACGAAGGGCGGCAGGGGGATCAATCTGGAAAGTTGACATTAGAATTCTGGGATATGAGTGGAAGGGTTCTGGTCCACAGAATCTTAATTGGAATTTGCACAGGACGGCGGGCAAACAGGAGGAATTAACGTTTTATGGCAACAGAGATTGAGATCCTCAGACAGTTTCCGAAATGACACATTAATTCCATCTTTCTAGTGACCTGGGTGGGTAGACTTTCCAATATACAGGCGTAGGTCGGTAACGATAGACCGGTTTCGTCTTTCTTCAGTAGATTAACACCATGTAGGCCAGTAGGTACAGGGTGATTCACTTATCTTGGTAACCCTAATTTTCTCGAAAACGTTCCTTTTCATTCTGTGAATGGCGTTTTGAACGAGTCAATGTCGACTTGAGATGTGCATGAAAATCTGCGGAATAAATTTTCTCCAGGGACATACCTTTTTTATCATGTCATTCGAAAGATAATTTCATTTTGAAATTTTTTTTCGAATACAATTTTTATCCATTTCTAACCGTCAGCGAACTGCAGCGTGTTTTATGTTAATTCTATTCCATTTATTTTTTTCTGTATTGTGGTCGTATGCCTTTATTTGGAGAATTAGATATGATTTTGTGCCTTGAATTCAAGAAGGCTAGTTTTCTAATCAATGTTCCTCTTCAAATAAGATGAAATATGTGGCTACAGCAAGATGAGGCTCCAAGTCACAACGCTGCCATTGTGAAGAGATATTTAGATCAAGAATTCGAAAATAAATGGATAGGAACCAATTGACCCATCAGGTATCGCAAGACCTAAAGCACATGGATTACTTTCTGAGGGGTACCCTGAAAAATTTGGCATACCAAACTGATTCTAATAACTTGGACCATTTGAAAATAAAGATAAGAAACGCATGTGCCGAAGTAGACCCTTATATTTTGACCAAAGTAACTCATACTGAAATAGGGGAATGATTTAACTCATGTATGGATCATAATGGCCGGTATATAGAACATATGATTCGAAATGTTTCGTTTGTTATTAAAAAATGTTCATAGTCAAGAGATATAATATTTAATAAATATAATAATAGAGAAATACTTTGTTACAAAACCTCCGTCATTTTAAAAAAACAAAATTATATCTAGGTCATCTAGCCATTATGATCAATATATAAGTTATATCATTTCCCTATCCATTATAAGTTACTTCGGTCAAAATATAAGGATCCTTTTATTTTCGAATTCTTGATCTCAATATCTCTTCACAATGGTAGCGTTATGACATGGAGCCCCATCTTGCTGTATCCACATATTTGATCTCATTTGAGGAGGCATATTGTTCAGAAAACTAGCCTTCTCGACTTCAAGGCACAAAATCATATCTATGTCTCCAAAAATTGGCATACTACCACAATACAGAAAAAAATAAATGGAATAGAATTAACATAAAACACGCTGCAGATCGCTGACGGTTAGAAATGGATAAAAATGGTATTGGAGAAAAAAGTTCAGAATGGAATTATCTTTCGAATGACATGATAAAAAAGGTATGTCCCTGGAGAAAAAATTTTTGATAGCGCCGCGACGCCTGGCGTCTTCATTTATTCCGCAGATTTCTATGCGCATCTCAAGTCGACATTGACTTGTTCAAAACACCATTCACAGAATGAAAAACTATTCGGAGGTTTTCGAGAAAATTTGGGTTATCAAGATAAGTGAATCACCCTGTACAATGTTGTTACATTTGGAATTTTGCTGTTAGCGGGCGGCCTCTATCGATCGGTGACCGAGCAAGATCTCCAACTGGTCATTTTGACTGGTTAACGGTTCTCCGTAAGATTTGTTCTTTAAGTGAAAGCACTTGAAGCCCTTTTGTGCTCTCGAGCACTGTGCTCCCAAGCCCTTTTAAACGTAGTGTTAAGTGATTAGTAATTGAAGCACTTAATAAAACAGCTCCCGAGCACTTCTACAGATATCTAAGCACTAAGCCCTTGTCATATCTTGTCGTAACATAAATATATGCGATCAAGACCGACGCCTTGAAACCTATGATCTAGATTTGATATTCAGTCGAGTGATAAACATTTCACGTTTGTGTGTGACGTTAGTGCGCAGTTGCAAAGATCTAGTAAGGTTATGGAACGTGCTTTCGAATTCTGTAAAGATCTGTCTTCACTTATTAATACACTATGAAGTCCCTCAATTGCAATGCTCATAACTATTGACATGAGAGTAATAGAATGATCAAACCTTTTGCATGATATTCTTTTCATTCTTCATTCTCAAGTCTCAACTGAGATGAGAGTTGAGGATCAGCTTCTGAGGAATTGGTAAGAAAATAATGTTTTTTCCTATATCGAAGGAAATTTTTCCAGAAAATAAACCATTAAAATGAATGGTCTCAGTAAAAGTAGGATATAAACATTTCATGAACGATAGATGATCAAAATAAACATCCAGTTCATTCGATGTCCCTTTGATTCATTAATTGTCGGACACCTGAAACGTATACGAACACCCAGTTGCGTTATCCGTTAATTCGAGCATCATTAGCGACCCCATTTGTTTTTTCCCTGCACCCTTATCAATAACATTTCAGCCCATGATTAAATTTCCAACAGAGCACGCCCGCAGAATCAAATAAATTAGTTAAATTAGCTGTTTGGCGGGACTGTGCATTTTGTGAAGTCTTTCACGTATAACTCGCGTTCGCTTGATGAATAGTCATGCGACCCAGAGTAATATTCTTGTCCGGCGTATTTAGCGAAATGTAGAGTGACGTTTATACCTCATTAGCGACATAAATTCGATAGCAAGGAAATCGTGAGCGGAGTTTTAAAAGGGGTATACAGTAGGGACGTGAATATTACACCCTGTCATATGAAACCTGAACGAGATAAATTATTGCACTCTCTTCATAGGACTAGAATCGTACTCTGTGGATATATACTTTAACTTTAATTTTTCTGTTCAAATATTTTTGTTCATGCAGTAGCTATCTTATTTCACTTTTACAAACGTCTATAATTTCTTCTATATTTGACGTATTTTATTTTCTGAATGTAATTTCGATTATGAGAATAAGCTCTATTATTATTATTATAAAGATCCTTCTCGCCCAAATGCTGAAACTTTTAGCTTTTTACAATGTATGAAATATGTCTACGTGCCAGATCAGGACCTACAAAAATATTGGTAATCCTCATGAGTTCTAGACAATTCGATTCACTTCGTTCATGTTCATTCTCATAAATGTATATTTTTTTATATTTTTATAATTCACATAGATTCTTAGACATTTATAGATTTCTCACAAGTAAATGTTGATGTTACACTAGAATGGAACATTGCCATGTCATTTTCTCTGGTAATGAATACTGATTTATTATTTTTCCATGCTTATCTCATTATTTTATTTAGTTGATTAAATTTCTCTATTGTTCACCTCTTGTAATATATCGCTTATTACTGTTCTTGAATTTAAGATTAATGAATCCTCCAACTTCCTGGATATACACTGCACAAAAAAGTTATTGCACATTATGGAAATCTCAAGTTTATTCTACAACTGAAGGTGTTCTCAATGATAATTATCTTAATCCTAATAATGCATGCATATGTTAACCACTTTCAACGTTTTTCTTCAATTCAGATGTTTTTTTCCCAGCAGGAATAAAAACAGATGATATTATCAGATTTTGAATGTATTGGATCCATTCTAAAATCAGTTGTTCTCGACCAATTCTAGTGATCAATAGTTTTTCTTTCGTTTGATTCTTTACACTCGATCGCTATGCAACGCGAAACACGCAATTTGACCCAAAAGGAATGTGCCCAAGCGGTAGGGTGGACATACACAAGAATTGCAGAAAGGTTTGGAGTTTCCCATACAAGTGTGTCCAGAATGTTGCAGCGATTCAGGGAGACAGGTATGAATGTCCGAAGACCAGGACAGGGTAGACCACGGGTTTGCAAACGCTCGCCTCCTTCAAAATCAGCTTGAGCAAACTCATGGCCTCATATCGCGGCACGAGGCCCAGCTCTTACCCCAGCCCATCGAAGGGCTCGTTTGGATTTTGCGAGAGAGCATATCCATTGGGAAGTGGCCGATTGGGAAAGAGTTCTCTTCACAGATGAGTCTAGATTCTGCCTCTACCACTGTGATCGACGTTCCCTTGTATACAGACGTCAACATGAAAGATATGCTCAGTGCAATTTCCTGAATACTACTGGTTTCGGGGGAGGATCCATTATGGTATGGGGTGGAATATCTTTGACTGCTCGCACAGACCTAGTGGTCGTTCATAATGGAGCTATGAATGTTGATACGTATATAAGGAGCATTCTCGAAGAGCATGTAGTGACATTTGTCAGATACATTGGTGAAAATTTCATTTTTATGGACGATAATGCCAGACCCCATCGTGCGCGCATCGTTCAGGAGTACCTTGAAGAGGTTGAAGTCTCTCGAATGGAATGGCCAGCAAGTCCAGATCTCAATCTGATTGAGCAGGTTTGGGACAACCTCAATAGAAGACTGGGAAGTTCAGAACATCATCCAGCTACTCTTAATGACTTAGGAATCCAATTCGGAGAAATCTGGGAAGGATTAGATCAGAACATTTTAAAATCACTCATTTTGAGTATGAACCGTCGTCGCCGAGCTGTAATTAACGCAAGGGGTGGAAATACCAAGTATTAAATCACTTATCAGCATTTCAGTATTTTGAAAATTGTTCATTTCTCTTCTTTCACATAGGAAATCCTGAATTTTTCTTCTATTTAATGTGTCTGTTACGTTCAAAACTTTCCCGAGAGAATATAAAAAATAAGTTATAAAGTCAATGTAGAGTTAACTCCCATTAAAATTGAGATTTTCAGAATGTGCGTACATTTTTTGAGCAGTGTAGTTGATCTCCTTCAGAACACGATATGAACTACTCTGATATGATCCAACGGTCAATTGTAATACACATGAAACTGATTTACAGCCTCTCGTCCTTGTTTCACCCTGTAGGGTCTCCTCTGATAATGGTGAACACAATCAATCGGTAGGTATGATCTACTCGTTATAAGCCTAAACTCTCAAGTTCATTGATCTGATTCTACTTATAAGTTGGATCTCTAGCTTTGTACTCTTCTCAAAACCAACGATTGGTGGTTTTTTCACTCATAGTACTCCCATTTTGTATTCCTTATAATTTATCAATTGTATCATCTATTTTTCTGATGACTGCTCTAATAGAATAGAAACAGTTTGTCACTCGAAATGTTGTATTAATTGATGAATTTTGGACTCTCTTTCAGACCAACGTTATTAATATTAATTATAACATTATTTCTGTACTCCTATTCACTGTATTGATCTCATTGATGAACAGACTTGAAAAATGTTGCTTTCGACGCTCATACTTCTCTGTTTTTAGTTGGATAATGTAACTCAGATTGTATAGATACTGTTAATGATTGTATTGGGTACTGTATTAGCTTCAGGCCGGTGACTTTTTTATTTTTTGACTGTGAATGATGTAGAATAAAGGTTTTCACACTGCCATCTCCAACGAAATTATCTGGCAACAGTCCACAACAGCATTTTGCCAAAATCTGAACACCCCTGATTTTGAACAGTTGTAACCACATTGTACTTTACCGTTTTATTCAGGTGCAATGACGTGACTCCAACATCCACAGAAAACACCAAAATCAATTCGATTCCGCAGACAAACTCCGAATTTTTTGCGGTCCCGATAATTTCCGAAATGTGCTCACGTCGGGGCAGATACTTTCCGACAAAAAAGCGACAAAGGGAAGGAGGTAGAAGTCGAGAATTTGGGTGGGCATGAATTCGCTTCTGACCCCAATATCGACCAGGCAATGAAATGCTCGTTACCACTGCACCCCGGTCTATCCATTCAGCATTTTCCTTTGAATTTAGGCTTCTGCTGATAAATTGTTCAGGAGTCACTTTGCATCAATTTGGTAACTTAGAATCACAAAGAAGCGAGGTGGGCTATCGGAAATATCGTAAGGAATTAGGAGGGTGATTGTCGATCGATATTGAGGGACTCACGTTTGAAAAAAAAAGCTTCACGTATATCCTGAAATATGTAAATCGGAGAATGTTTATGGGATGTCATCTATCTCCTTTTCTTCGTCTCAAATAATGATAATAACAATATTGATTGAAGCAGATACCTACGTAAAAATATCTAACAGAAGAGTTCACCAGAAATTAAACGAATTCCAAAAACTAGCTTGAACAGCAAGAATTTGAGTGAAGCTAGCAAAACCTACGCTTAGTCAGCATAGAACAACTTAATCGCACTACAAGAAAAAATGAGATAGACACTAACCAAGACTCATCAACATAATCCAAAGAATTCTATGTAGATCTCCTGACACCTCTAGGACAAAGAGGGATCATGGATTCATCTGATCGTTTGGAGTTTGAACTCCATCGAGCAATCTGTGATGCTGATTTCTCTATTAAACACAACGTTTACTACAGTGGCAGAGCAATCAATGAATTTGATCGAGCGAGACTCTTTGTTCCACCAGAAAAACAGAACGTTTCAATAGTGAGTCCAACGAGAAGACCCAGTTTCAATAATTATGTTGGCCAAGAGAGAAGTACAAGCGTTGAAAACTACATTGCATAAGTCTGTTCATCAATGAGATCGATACAGTAAATATGAGTAGGGAAATAATATTGAAATCAATATTAACAACGTTGAACTGGAGGAGAGTGCAACATTGGGCGAAACATTTTAATAGTTTGAGTTCGAGAAGAGCAGATGGCTTGAGATCTAACTTGAAAGCAGAATCAGATTAATGAACTTGAGAGTTCAGGCTCATAATGGGTAGATCATACCGATTGATTGAGTTCACCATTATCAAAGGAGACCGTCCAGGGTGAAACAAGAACGAGAGGCTGCCAACCAGTTTCATGTGTAATACAATGGACCGTTGACCCACATCAGAAAAGTTTCACATCGTATTCTGAGGGAGATCAATTAGATCAAGGGTTCACCCTAAAGATTCGAGGATTCATTCATCAGAAACTCTAGTTTAGCAATAAGTTATAAGAGGTGAACATTAAAGAAATGAAACTGACTGATTAAAATAATGAACGAGATGACCGAGTCGTAATAAAAATGGTGGATTCAAAGAGAGAAGTACAAGCATTGCAGGCTACATTTTCTGAGTCTGGTCATCAATGATATCCATAAAGTAAATATGAGTAGAGCAATTATTAATATTGACAACGTAGGTCTGAAAAGGAGTGCCAAATTCATCAATGAATACAACATTTTCAGAGACAAACTGCTTTCAAGTGAGCACGATTAGAACGTTCATCAGAAAAATAGAAGATATAATTGATAAATTATGAGAGATACCGAAAGAGAGTAGTAGAGTGAAAAAATCACTAATCGTTGGTTTTGATAAGAGCAAAAGGCTTGAGATATAACTTATGAGTAGAATCAGCTGAATGAACTTGGGAGTTCAGGCTTATAATGGGTAGATCATACCGATTGGTTGAGTTCAACATTATCAGAGGAGCCCGACCAGGGTGAAACAAGGACGAGAGACTATCTATATATATAGGGTTCACCCTAAAGATTTGAGGATTCATTAATCCTAAACTCTACTTTAGCCATAAGTTATAAGAGGTGAACATTAAAGAAATGAAACTAACTGATTAAAATAATGAACGAGACGACCGAGTCTTAATACTAATGGAGAATTCCAAGAGAGAAGTACAAGCATTGCAAGCTACATTTTCTAAGTCTGGTCATCAATGATACCAATGAAGTAGATATGAGTAGAGCAATAATTAATATTAATAACGTTGGTCTGAAAAAGAGTGCCAAATTCATCAATGAATACATTTTCAGAGACAAACTGCTTTCAAGTAAGCACGATTAGAAGATACAATTGATCAATTATGAGAGATACATAAAGGGAGTAGTATGAGTGAAAAAAATCGTTAGTTTTGAGAAGAGCAGAAGGCTTTAGATCTAATTTAAAAGTAGAATCAGCTGAATGAACTTGAGAGTTCAGGTTAATAATGGGTAGATCATACCGATCAATTGAGTTCACCATTAGCAGAGAAGACCGTCCTAGGTAAAACAAGAATGAGAGGCTGTCAACCACTTTCATGTGTAATATAATGAACCTTTGAACCATATCAGAGAAGTTCACATCGTGTTCTGCAGGAGATCAATTAGATACAGGGTTCACTCTAAAGATTTGAGGACTCATTCATCGGACACTCTACTTTAGACATAAGTTATAGGAGGTGAACATTAGAGAAATGAAAATAACTGATCAAAATAATGAACGAAACGACCGAGTCGTAATAATAATGGAGGATTCTAAGAGAGAAGTACAAACATTGCAAGCTATATTTTCTGAGTCTGGTCATCAATGATATCAATAAAGTAAATATGAGTAGAGCAATAATTAATATTAAAACGTTGGTCTGAAAAAGAGTGCCAAATTCATCAATGAATACAACTTTTTCAGTGACAAACTGCTTTCAAGTGAGCACGATTAGAACGTTAATCAGAAAAATAGAAGATAAAATTGATACATTATGAGAGATACAAAAAGAGAGTGATATAAGTGAAAAAAATCACTAATCGTTGGTTTTCAGAAAAGCCGAAGGCTTGAGGTCTAATTTATGAGTAGAATCATACCTATTGATTGAGTTCACCATTATCAGGAGAGACCGTCCAGAGTAAAACAAGAACGAGAGGCTTTCAACCAGTTTCATGTGTAATACAATGGACCGTTGAACTACCTCAAAGAATCTCACATCGTTTTCTGCAGGAGATCAACTAGATACAGGGTTTATCCCGGAAGTTTTAGGATTTTTTCATCTGAAATTAATTTGCAATATATTACGAGAGGTGAACAGAAGAGAAATTGAATTAACTGATTGAAATAATTAGATGAGCATGATAATATAATAAATCGGTATTCATTGCTAGAGAGAATGTTCAATTCGAATGCAATATCACCATTTTCAGGTAGCATGTCTATAAATCGATGGTAATTCTGAAAATATAATAAAATATACATTTATGCGAATGGACTTAGACGAAGTGAATCGAATTGTCCTGTAAATTGAGTAGAACTATTGAGGATTACAAATATTTTTGCAAATTCTTCATGATCTATCACGTGAACATATTTCATATATTACGAAACGCATGAATTGATATGAAAATATAATAATTAATAATTCTGAGGACACTGAAGATACATACCTATCGAGTAAAACTGAAAATACACCAGAATTGAACGAGATGGTAAGAAATTACGAAATCTCTTTTTGGAATATGATTCTTTCTTTCTCTTTTTTCTGGGGGGTTCACTTCCACCTGGTCCCCCCCTATTTCCTCCCATGATGACTACACAGTGAAATAACCGAATAATAGAAAATTACAGAATATAACAGTACATTAAGAAAATTAAAACAGTTCCCATAACAGTTGAAAAGTTTCCAGTTCTCCAGAGTTAATTCAGTTCTTTGTTAGAAAAAAATTAAACTTCGAAATACATTCAGCCTTTATTGAAATAACTTCAAATTAATCCCCATCGTATCAACTGAAGTGCCACTGAAACATTTTTTACGACTGTAAACAGCGAACTCCCTCAGGTGTAACTTTTCCCCGTAACAACTAGAAGTCTTTATAAAAAGCAATGAAAAATGGGAATTCAAACTCCCGCTGCTTTTTCAAGGGAACGAAAAAGCTCGGTATCGGAGGAAACTCTCCATGGAAAACCTCGGCTGCAACTCCGACCTACCCTAAGCATAACCCCGTCTCTAATGGAGCGTTACATATGCTGCAAAAAAAGCGTGAAGGGTTGAGTGGGGCCTAGAGGTAATAATTGCCTTTTTCATCGAGACGTACATATTCAGTTGATTCGATGTGCACTGCCCGGAGCTCTGAGCACTCTGAAAGCTATTTATTCGCTGAGCTAAATGCGACAGCAACATTTTTTCTTGGTAATACCTACTCGTTTCTTTCATGAATAGTTTTATTTTATAGGGAGCAGCACTCAGTTGTCGTACATTTGAAAACGCTTTTAAATATTAACGAGATGAGGTATTCTAACTGACAAGAAATTTTTCAAATTTAAACAGCTCCTCATTCTGGGTATTGCAGTTTCTTTGTATATACAGGGTGGCCATTTGAAAACGAAACAGACGAGATTACAGACGAAATAAATTTTTTCGATAGAAATGCTCGGACAGGTCGATTTCTGTTTCGAGGGGGACAACTTAAGATGTAGGATACGGACGCATAGCGCTTCAACCCTTGCTACTACAACCCTCACCCCCAATTTTTGAATAGGGAAGATGGGGTGAGTGATACCTCATTTGAAAGGTATTTTTATACTGATTTCAGCACAGTCATGTTTTTTCATTTTATGCATTAGTTCTCGAAATATTCTTGACTAAGCATTTGAAAATGAAGTTGTGTTTTCATGGCACTTGTAGTGTTTTTTTGTGAAAAACCTTTCAAATGAGGTATCACTCACCCCATCTTCCCTATTAAAAAATTGGGGGTGAGGGTTGTAGTAGCAAGGGTTGAAGCGCTTTGCGTCCGTAACCTACATCTTAAGTTGTTCCCCTCGAAACAGAAATCGACCTGTCCGAGCATTTCTATCGAAAAAATTCATTTCGTCTGTAATCTCGTCTGTTTCGTTTTCAAATGGCCAGCCTGTATAATTACGTAATACACCCCTTGTATTATAAGATAGCTGCAACATTATATCCTAATATGACCATTTTACTTTTTACAAACGCAGCAAAAGTGTTTCTTATCTTATGCTGAATGCATCATAATACCAAAGGTATAAATAGGTTTGATATTTAATTACGCACAAGAGTAATCAGTCAGTTAAGAATAATTCAGTCAAGAATAAATGTATCAGTTGTATCATCTCATTGTTCTCAAATAAAACTGTTTTTAAAAACGGTGTCTTCAACTCAAAACACATAATTATATTTTCTTATGAATTGGAAAGCTAAAATAATACAATAAATGGTGAAACAAAAAGTACCTAAGCTGAGTTAAAAAAAAAACGGGGTACCATAACATTCTTCGTATGATACTATAGTATCATACGATACTATCATCACTAGTATCATAAGATACTATAGAGCCAGGGGAAAAAACCTCAGCCGAAAAAACCTGTCTCCCCGTAAAAAAATGAAATAAAATTGTCGAATGTTTTATATTGAAGGACATCACGATTATCTCTTCGGAGGAAGGATTTCCAAACACAAACTCCAACCTGAAAATAAAAAAAGATAGAACAGCAAGAGAATGCAATTTATACTTCATCAAATGGATCTGAAATTTTCAACCCATTGCAAAAATGAATTTTATTCATATAGCTCTAATGCCATCTTGAAAATTATAAATCGAACAATTATTAATTAGGTGATCAACTGTTTCCTATGATTCACCACATTCACAATTAGGACTGTCAACTGAATTCCACTTGATAAGCATGCTATTGGTACGACCATGACCTGTTCTTATTCGATTAAGAAGGGACCAAATTCTCCTGGGAAGGTTTAAAACAGGAACTTTATTCGATGGATCAGATATTAGATCTTCATTAGATGAAGAACATGCATCCCATTCGGATTTCCAGATTTCCTTGTAGCTGAAGTTCGAATTCAGAAAGTTATTCGACCAAATAGGTTTACGGTATTTCAGTCTTGGAATTCTATTTTCTGGAATGTAGGAAAGTATCGGAAAAGAATTCGGAAATGAATTGAATTTATTCCAAGAATTCCAAGTTGCAGACTGTCTTCGAATATGGGAAGGAACTATATTTGAAAGCACTGGATAGGTGTAGATCAGATGGTTCCAGTAATTATACTCATTGATAAATTGAGCTGTGCGTCGATTTTCTGAACATGAACACTATTGAGCCAAACAGGGCAACAATATTCAGCGGTGGAAAAAATCAGGGCAAGGGCTGCTGTGCGAAGAGTAGTCGGGTCAGCACCCCATGACGTACCAGCAAGTTTCTGTAGAATGTTATTTCTCGTTTTCAACTTCATCCGTAAGACATCCAAATGTGCTTTGTAATTCAGAGCGGAATCTGATTTAACACCTAAGTATTTGGGAGTTTCAAAAGAAAGTTTCCGAAAAGGACATTTAATTTTCTAAATTTTTGATGGTTATTCAAATGAAATAACGAAACCTCGGTTTTATTCGGATTTGGACACAAACGCCATTCGAAAAGATAATTTTTCAAAATTTTCAGATCAGAAGTTAAATTTTCCTCAATACTTCTAAAATCAGAATGACGGAAAGCGAGTGCAATATCGTCGGCGTAAATGAATTTTTCAGATGAAGTACAAGGAATATCGCATAAATATAAATTGAATAGAAGGGGTGCTAAAACAGATCCTTGTGGAAGACCATTGTTCAAAGTTTTGAAGTTACTACTATTATCATCAACAAAAACACGAAATCTTCTATCCGACAACATATTCTCTAATAGACGAACCATCTTTCCACATTTAAGTAAGTTAGTATAATAACACTTATAATAACTAACAAAATTTCACACCATTTGCCAATGTCGTAGTTTTTCGTCCTGAAAAATATTCTGTTTTCTTGTGTTATAAAATGTTTGTTTTATCTATGGGAGATGATTTCCTTTCATTGGGGTCCCGTAGCGGTCTTCAAACATCTGAAGTGCCGAAAAATCATCACCTGGAAGGTCGTATCCGGTTTGAAAACCCTCACGACCAGAGAGCAAGAATTTGTGGATTTTGAATTTGAATATCGAAGGAATTTCGAAAGACAAGTGTGATTACGTCTCCAAATTAGCTGATGAACATGGTATCGAAGTGATTCTTCTGCAAGAAACCCACAGGGCAACAGAAAGAAATCCTCGTGAAAGAGGACAGTTGAAAGGTTATGTATTAATTGATTTTTTACAAGTTTAGCTTGTTATGTTAAAAATTATCAGTTCGTTATTTTCAACAGATTCGGAAAGGGGAAATTTATGGAGTTTTTTTCATTTCTTTCAAATTTTGTGACATTTCTGTCATAAATATTCATAAACCCCCGAACATTATTTGGTCAAGAAATTTGAATGTTGATGCATTTCTAAAATGCATTTGACTCATTCTGAATAATCGGTGTCTTTTTTGCTTTTGTCATTTTTCATTTCAAATTAAGAATTGCGAGTCGTTTTGGGAAGAATCTGTTTATCCGAGCCCATCGACGGATAACATGAAGATGATCACACTGATGTCTTTCAAGATTTTCCTGATATTTAATATTTTATGTTATTTTTTATACGGGGAGACAGGTTTTTTCGGCTGAGGTTTTTTCCCCTGGCTGTATAGTATCGTATGATACTAGTGGTGATAGTATCGTATGATTCTAGTATCATATGAAGAATGTTGTGATACCCCGTTCATTTTTACCTCAGCTTAGGTACTTTTTGTTTCAACATTTATTGTATTATTTTAGCTCTCTTTTTCATAAGAATATGTATACTTTACTAACATTATTATAACATTGATAACTGCGAGAGTATGGACTCTTACTGGTGCCAGGAAGTCACGATCAATTCTAACACAGGAAATGTAGGACGTAGACATGCCCCGCTTTTGCCAGAAATGAATAAACTTTTATGTGACTCAAGCTGCTGACCCCGACATATAAATCGCATAGCCGGACACTCGTTTCGTGCAACCAGAAGTTTTGTTATACACGTGTAGATTCAACCCGAATATAAATTCCTCAATTTGTCATCATTAGTTCATTATGTTTCCCTTCGAATTTATCGATTGGTTTAGCGCATTTCAATGCAATCAGTGATTGAAATGGGGCAATTCTACGATTAATATCACACATGTGGACTGAAAGATTCACGACATTATCCACTAATGCGGTAAATAAATGACTTCATTCAACTAGTGGAATAATGAAGAATTTAGTCGTGAGTGAATCACATTTTGAGTGTTTATCCAACACATGACTGTAATGACTGTCATTATTAATGTCATTTTAGACAGGTAATATATCAAATTACACACTAGTCTGTTATAATCCCCTTTAAAGGGCAAACCAAAGATTATAGAGTATAAAGATGGGAAACGAAGCGACTACAGTGATGTGAGCGACATCTGTTGTTTCAAAAGTTAACGGGTTATGGTTAAAATATTCAATCAGGGTCTATTTGGTAAAGATTATAATTTTGAAAGAAATACTTGAATAAATATTTTTGCTGATTGATGATGGCATTTTGTTGCGTATTTTCCACTGAATTATTTCGAAATCTTCAATAACAGCACCTAGCTTACTCTATAGTCTTTTCTTGTGTGTTTTCCTGTTATAAATGTTGTGTTAAAAACTGGCCGACATTCAAAATGCAGAAATAATAGAAAGAATAATCTTGAATGTGCATTCTTTTCATTACCAAAGAGAATGGAAATGTAACTGTCTTGTTTATTGCTTTTTATTTTCAGTGCCGTCAAATAGATAGAGGTTCCGGGGCAAAAATATATTGAATAACGCATAAAGAACTCTTGCTGCTCTGATCTAAATGTCTTGTTGTACAACTCTGATATTTTTCTTTTACTGTTGTTAAAACATTCTGTTATTAATATACAGTTGACTCTTATTAAGTCGAACTCCTTGGGACCAAAAAAACTGTTCGACTTATCTATTGTTCGGCTCACCAAACATTCGAGTTATTCAAATAAGACTTCACTTCATTGAGAGGAAACCTCAGGTAAACACAAAATCATTATCAATGAGAAACGAGCGACTGAGTACTGGAAACATGTCCTTAGAGGTCGAAACATCGTATGATATTCATCACGTGTGGTGATTTGTTTGTTTACCGAATTTTCTTTGGTCTCATTCATTAGATCAAAAAGGTCCACTCATAGAGGCAATGATGGTCAGAAGAACGACTTATAAAAGTGGAGGTTCTCTTGACGACCCTTCCAGCAGTTCGACTCATCTACTAGACCCTCTAGACTCATTGAGGTGAAAATACACTGGGTAAGATATGTATGAAGCGGGTCCAGAACAACTGTTCGACTTATCGATGTTCGATTTATCGAGAGTTCACTGTATGAATAAGTTCCTGAAATTGTTATAATAATTCTCTAATACATGTGAAAAAATTTTTGAAATGTTCTCAATTTCATAATTATTGTATAGTAGTCATTTCAAATGAAAATATAAAGAATCCAGAAGCGTATTTCATTTGATTCAAAACAATGTGTAGATGGAAAATATCATCCTTATCAAAAAGCGAAGCACTGCTCTTGTTTTGTCGTTTTGTTTCTTTAAAAGCTCGACAAAGAATACTGAATTCAATGAAAATTCATGAGGAATAAGTTTCGAATTTCGCGTCATTTATAATAGTTTTCTGCACTGAATAATGTTTGCAGCACCAACTAGGTGTCAAGAGTAAGAAACTAGCCAAAAATCGTAGTCGGATTTCAGTACCACAGATATAAGGGCGTTTCCTATCTTTCTAACTCTATAATCTTTAGTGTAAACTATCTAATTACACACTAGTCTGTTAGAATATGTGACTCACTAGTGGGTTAGGAACAATCCTTAAAGTGTTAACTTCTCTGTAGCTGAAACCTCATCAATTTTGAATAAATCGATCAGTATCTTCTAACGAAGCCATGATATCTGAAACGTCGAGGAAATTACCATGAAATGATCAAGTGCACAAGGAGAAGGAAGTGGCTTGAAAAATTTCACGAATTCATGTTAAAATTCCTGAGTTCATCTACCCCGATAAGCTTGGGATATTTTTTAATCTCGAGAATAATTACATTCTCTAATCTTATGCTTGCTCCTCGGGAAGTTGGTAATGGTGACGATATTTTTCAGGCAGAACTCTAGCAGTCTGTAGAGTACGAGACAAATGGAATATAAAAACTACCCCACATGAGTTAGGGATATTGACTCAAATTGCAGAAAAATATAGTTTAAATGAGATTTTGTGATGTAAATTTATATTTTTATGATTTCACGTTGCAGGAAATGGAATTAATTTTAGACTGTAGGTCTGCAGCGTATACAGGGTGGTTAAGAAAAATCGAGTAAATTAACGAAATTTTATTCCCAGAAAATTCAAGCATGTTAAAACTATCAATACAATCTATGGCCTCCACGGGCATCAATAACAGCTTGTCATCTTTGCATACTACACACGAGGTTGTTGAACATTTCTTGAGGAATTTGGTTCAATAAACAGGGCAGAAGAAGTTCTCTTAGATCATTTAAGGATTTTAGGGTAAGTTGATGATTATCCAATCTTCTTTGGAGAATATCCCATGCATGTTTTCTGCAATTCAAATCTGGTGAGTGCGGAGGTATTGGTAAATGTGGAATATTCCGTAGCATTCTTCACGTAGATGAAGGCTTTCTTCTCGCCGAGACAGTGATGAAACAATCCTGAGGAGGTGTTGTTTTTCGTCGCCCACCAAGCCTTGGTGTTTCCAACATGGAACCTGTCTCCCTGAACCTATTCCAAACTCGAGGTATCACACTTTGGCTGACTTTGAGCCTTTCCGCTACAACAACCTAAGTTAGGCCACCCTGTAGCATTCCGATAGCCCTATCAGCCTCAGCGTTTGTTAATTTACGTCTTGGCATTTTTAAAAGACTCGTTTCAAATCGAAGTCGTTGATGAACTGACTCCATTTCAAAATAAGAACATTCATGTCCCATACTGATTTTTATTGGATTGATTCAATTTTTTATTGAGTTTCGAATGATTTTACAGCGATTTTCTCGAAGATTACATACTTTACAAAACGTATTATATTATATTAATTTCGATTGAATTTCACAATTTTCATCATAAACCTTTAAATTATCCACAAATCTCGTTTATGTAAACTCATTTTAGGACTTTGTCTTGCTAGAGGTAGTGATCCAAAGGCTTCCTCAAGGTTCTCAAATTGCAACAACATCTTGTTGATGTTGACTTTTTTGAAAGATACAAGATTCAAATTGAAACAACAATTAATGAACTAATATTGTTCAAATTTAATAAATCGACAAATTCAGAACCTAATCTGCCAAGCATCTTATATCAAAACGATTTCAAATTTACTAACCTTTTTCAAATCAATCTGGAACTTTATGTAAAGTCATGAAACCATGCTGAAATGTGAATGTTTAACCTCTATTTCTTATTCGGAATTAAGGGATGACAACCACTACTTCTAATTTTGAGGATATTCTAGCTTACAATTGTTCTTGCATTTTCTGTAAAAACTTCTCTGTCGTGTCAAAATTGGCCTGGCAAGTTTTCAACTTGTCACCCTGTATTCGAAGAATCAAATCTAGGAATGAACGCCATGGTTTTCCAGAAAAAAAAAACACAGAGATTGTCTCCTTTATCTTCATTATCTGTAGACACCCCTTAATAACATTCTTCCCGACCGTAAGTGAAGAAATAATGAAAACCACACACCAAAACCGAACGACCTGAGTGGGGTAGATAAAGCTTGGCAGAGGAACTCAATCAATATTTTCCCGATCCCTCATCCCTTTATATCAATCATCATCGCACGCCACGTCAACTTTATAGGGTCGGAGCCACTTCCGGGATAAACAAGAAAAAACAGAAATGGATTTTCTTTATTTCCGATAATCGACGGTTCGGGCATCAAGCTAAGGAAAATTCGTTCATTAGTTGGGGGAGACCTGTCCTTGTCATTTTGCTGTGTGAAAAGCGACGAAGGCTGTCTTCTCTCGTGTTGCTAGAGGGTTGGCTGGTAGAAGAATGACAAGGAAAATGGGGGAAGTGTTTCATACAGGGTGTGTAGAAATCCACTTGAATCTTATGATACAGGTGGTTTTTCATTGATGCAGAAGGTTTTGCGAGGTACTGTTTCAACGAAGTTAAGAAGGTTAATTCAAATTGCTTCTTGATTTGAACGACCAGGTTTCCACCCTACGAAACAGGGAAAAAGGAGTTTTACTCCGATTTACAGCAAACCTAAATTTTACAGACAAAAATCAATAAAAAAATTACTTGTTGTCTAGAACTAAGGACTCTTTTGCTTAGGCAGTGAAATCATTTTTCTCCATGAGAATGAAAAATTTGGCATATTTTGAAACAAAATACTTATTAGTAGTTACTACATAACACTTGCACTGCTTCGCGCGCGAATTAGAAAACTAGTCCTGCAGTCTTTTCGTTGGACGATTTCATTTTTCTCGCGTACCTAGTTCTCGGTCGCTTTCTTGTGCACGGATTTTTAATTCATATATTTTCGTTTTCGCACTTCCTACATCTGAGAAGTCGTGGTACCGTTCTCTCATTCTCGAGTGAACTTAATTATCTGAGTACAAATTTGATCAGACAATCATTGTTTTTTTTGCTAATAGTTCGTTTGTTTCATGTAAGTGAAGTACTTGAGTAGCACGATTGGGTTCTGCCACTTTGAGAGTCATGTGACTTTTAATCTGATTTCTGCAATTATCTGATGAATCAACTTTCCTTCTAGATCAGTTTCTAAATTATAATTTGTTGATTGAATTTGAACATTTCACAATTCCTTGATCCTCTGATTTTCCATTTCTCGAATTTATCTGTGCTAGTGATTCGCTGCACACGTGGACATTTTTTCTTCTCTTGAATTTTCTTTATGTGAATGAGGATTATCAGAGATCTCGGGGAATTGTGGGATCTTGCCGATGCAAAGAACTGATGCAAGTGTTTTCAACAGCCTTTTTGGAGGGAGCTAAACCTTCAACAACTTTTTGGAGGGAGCTAAACCATCAACATCTTTTTGGAGGGAGCTAAACCTTCAACAACTTCTTGAAGGGAATTAAACAAACCTTCAACACCTTTTTGAAAGGAGTTAAACCTTCACATCCTGCAACACCATTCTTTTTGGAAGAAGTCGAAGTTACAACGACTTTCTGAAGAGAGTTAAGAACTTCAGCCTTAGAAGAACAGTGCGAAGTCGAAGAATCCTCATTCTAGTTGGGAAAGATCAGGAAGTCTATTACATCTCATCTCTGGAAGAACTCGAGGAATGGTCACTTTCTTTATCTGGCATTATTCAAATAAGATAAATTAACTAATAACGAAGAACGCTTGTGAATGAATAATCTAACGAATTGTTCATATTCGTAGAGATATTCTTGTCCTAATATTTTGATGTTTCAACTTGTAATAATAATAATTATAAGAATAAATCTCGACTGTTCAAGTTTTGATAATCATTAGCCAGAGTAGAAGCATATTGTCTCATTTTGCCTCAAAAATGTAAGGTGGTTTCATGTTCTGACTATTCGGGGAATTTAGCGTTAAATTAAAATCTTACATTGTTATTTTTTTTTTTTACCAGCATCGACTTCTAGGGTAATTAGTATGTATATAACTTCATAGCAGATAAAGTTTATTTATTTGTTGATTTTTTGGATAAAAGGCTGAAGCTCATTTCTCATTATAGTGTTTACTCGTGTTTTCATTGTTAATGTTTTTTTTTTGTAGCTCAACAATTTCTTTAAACATCTGATTTTTATTTTAGTAATTCTTCGATTGATACTTGGTCTTTTGGAAATGAAGGTTAACATTAAAAGTGAAATTAGTACAATTGCGAATGAAAAAGCCACCTTTTCTTTTCTTGGATATAGTTCTCTTCTCTATTACATTCACTATATTATATTCATATATTTTTTTTATTGAGAGGGCTAAAATAATGCAATACAAATTAAAACACAAAGTACTTAGCTGACGTTAGTGCAACGAAAAACCATTCAATTCTGCGTATAATAAGAAATCTCAAATTGAAATCCCATCCGAAATATTTTCCAATCTACCAGAAATTCTCATAAAGAATACAAAAGCAGAAAAAAAAACAATTTTTCATCAAAAATTAAATTGTTTGCAGATTAACCAGCCATTTCGGAGAAGCATTCTTTACTTCATGTATAGCCTTGACACCTTGTATTTTATGAGTGGAGGAACATTTCATAAGATATTCTATTATCCTCCTATATTTTGGACCGAAGTTGTACAACATGTTACCCGAAAGTATCAGGAAGTTAACGTTCAAACAGTATAAACGTAAAGTTAAAGAATTTCTTCTCGCCAACTTGAATACTGTTAGTATTTTCTAGCAACGGATGACTCCTTAATGTTTTGTTTCATTTTCTTTTTATAATTTCGCCAACAGTGCCCTTTACTCACCACCTGTGACCCCATTAGTAATAGTAAAAGTTCATTCTTATTAATTAACAACTGGTTTCTCCTGCTACAATGGACACTTTAGTATGTAAAATTGTACACTTTGCATGACTGCATCAAGAAGCGAAGACCACAAAACAAGCATTGCTTAGGTGCGTCTTTGCTCTTGATGAGTTAATAATGTTTAGTTTTGTAGTGTTTGTTGCGATGTACAGGATAAAGTGTGAATAAAATTATGAATTATGAATCCTTTAAAACGCAACCTTGTGGAGGACAATTGTTCGAAATTTAAAAAATTACTACTAGTGTCATCCACAAGAACATAAAGCCTTCTGTCTTATGGTATATTTTCTAATCTACGAACCATTTCTCACATTTTATATGATTATGAAGTTTTTAAAATAAACCATCTATCTCAATCATACTGCATTCTATATGCTGCGGATAAATCAACAAATGCTGTCCCTGTATTAAACCCTGATTCAATAAACATAACATGATACAAAAATCCAATCCAGTTCCAAGAAATCCCCAGGGAACTTTCATCGACTCATAAAATCTCTTCGAATTTTTGCGCTTCATGTAATTCTCACCTAATGACAATTTTCATTCGTTTCCAAGGGTTCGATCTTCGATCGAATCCATTGCTGCTAATACACAATAGGTCCCGAAAAGGAGGAATACTGATAATTGGAAAATTCTGCGAGCACTTAATTTCAATTAAAATTCCAGGTCATTAAATCCGTGCGAAAAGATTCGAGATGGGTTCAATTAAAACTTGCCCGATGAAAATGGCTTTATGTAAACAGATTCTGAACGGGTTGTCGAGAACTTCATGTTCTGATGGGAATTTTTGTTTCAGGATGTTAATTTGAGTTACCAATTTCCGGTATTTTGTTAACGTAGCTGATGTCTTGCACTTGACAGCACCGTCAATGTCATTCGACCTTTTCTCTTATCTATCACGCTTGAGATAAGTTAACCATAAGGTCGGTTTCACAAAACTTTGTTTGTTAAATTAATTGGAGCCACCACGATTCGTGGAAATTTCAAAACGAGTGATTCGATGCGTTCGAATTACGTGAGGTTTTTTAATCGCACAATTAAAGTTTTGTGAAACGGACCCATAGTGTTGTAATTTTGCCTCCCCAACAGCTATGTTTACTATTATTTTCCCCATGCCACAGATATATAAATATCTGTTGCTTTTTTATTTATCGATTGAGGCAGTACGAAGTCTGCCGGGTCAGCTAGTTTCAAGATACATGTCTACGCAATACTGCTGCAAAAATCGACGAAATCTCAGCATCTAGTTATCAGCATTTTAACGAACAATTCAACGAAATGAATAATAGTTCATCGAGCTCACTTTCTTGGTGGTTTCTTGGCCTAAAATAAAATAATTCAAATTTGTATTAAGTAGACATTTTAAATTTTCATAAAGGTACTCACCATTCAATGGATCCATCATCTTGATATTGAAGTTATATCCATCATCACCTCTCCAAAACATTAGCAGATATTGTAGAGCATCATAGGAACGATGTGTTTCATATATTCGTTGCAATTCTCCAGTATTGCGACGCGTTAGAACAATATCACTCGTTTCCAAGTTTTCACCTACAATCACAATTGCCACTTCGTCTATTGTAGGGGCGTTGAATTGGCGTCATGTGCTTCAACAAGTCGTTTATCTGCTCTAATCACAACCTTGCGATTGTCACTTGGCATACGTTCCAAAGCAGTTTCAAACAATCGAACTAATGCTTGATGTTCATGAAGTAGTTGCTGCAGATCTTGAGGAATTATTATTCTCGCATCTGCATTAATTGATTGACGTTGATCATCCATATTGCCTATATGAGGTAAATTTGGAGGAATTTATGATGTGTATCTTCGAATGGTTGTAATGAACCAATTCGTTGGTGAATCTGGTCTTGGATCTAAATAGCAGAAAGGGAAGACAAAATAAGTGATTTGAAATCGTTAATGTTGAAATTATATTCTTACCTGGAACGTTGGATTGAATCCACGTCCTTTAATCATATCTGCTCCAAATGAAGTCATTTGGAAACACCCATTATATTTTTTTGTGTTCGACAGAAAATGTCAATGTCTTGATTCAGACATTGAGGCAACTCAAAATACACAGTAATTGTTTACATTGCTTACATCATAGATATAGATAACTATCCATAACCCCGATGATAATTAATTAAAGAATGTGGATTCGTTCTGAACATTTCGTTATTAAATTTTCGTTGTGTTCAGAAGAAAGATAGGTGTAATAGCACATTGACACAGATGCGTTAATATTATTTAAAAATGTACCGTAGCGACACCTATTGGCGTTATTCGCAAGAAGAAAAATTATTTCCAATTTTTTTCCATTTCATCAAATTTTTCAGAGTTTTAATGTATTTTATGTTAACCCCGCCGTAGAAGAATTCAACAAAAAATCTTTCATAACAAACAGTTCATCCAATCTTGAGTTATAAATGGTGTAACCAACAGAATGGCCGACTTAGTTTTATACAGGGTGTACCAAGTTCGACGGCCTATTAGGACTTTCTGGAGTACTGGACCCATTTGAAATCTGAAAATTGGGATTATATTATTTGCATTATCTACCGATCTGAAATATTCTTGGAGCTTGTCCACTTTCAGTTATACAGGGAGTGAAAAAAAATTTTCAAACATTTTTTTTTCGAATTTGATAGAGTATGCAATGCTGAATACATTCGTACTCAAATCGTTGCATTCGTCAAAATACTCTCTGAAATATCGAGAAAAAACTGAAGAAAAAAGGGAGATAAGTGTATTCGGTATTATGATTGTTATTCCTAACCTAGATATCGTAAACACAAACCGTTTTCACATTTTTGAAGACAAAGACTGTGGAAATATTGTACAATTTCACAATTGTGAATAACCTGTCACAGGGTGTTCCAAATGTTGATTCAAAAATTGGGATTAAAATTGGCTCATAACTTCCGTTTTTAAAATTAGAACCCTATTTTTTATGATTGCGTTGGATTCTGCGAAGAAAAATGATGATAATGTTCCAACATGTTGATGCACCTAAAATTACTAATTCTTGAGTCATTTAGGATTTTTTTTCCATTCATGAAATCTGTTCTACATCAACAATGATAAATGAATTCAGAAAAGAGGAAGTCACTAGTGAGTTATTTGAGTAATTTATCTTCTCTGACCAAGGTCATTGTTGATATGAAACAGATTCTATGAATTTGACGGTACGTACGACGTACGACATGAAATCAGGAAATCATGAATAACTCAAGAATTATTAATTTTAGGAGCATTAACATGTTGGAACATTATCATCATTTTTCTTCACACAATCCAACGCAATAATAAAAAAATAGGGTTCTGATTTGATAAACGAAAGTTATGGGTCAATCTTGATCCCAATTTTTGAACCAACATTTGGAACACCCTGTGACGGGTTTTTCAAAATTCTGAATATATACAATATTTCCACATTTTTCGCCTTCAGGAATGTGTAAACGGTTTGTGCTTACGATATCTAGGTTAGGAATAACAAACATTATACCGAATACACTTACCTTCCTTTTTTCTTCAGTTTTTTCTCGATATCTTGAAAAGTATTGTGACTAATTCAACGATTTGAGTACGAATGTATTCATTATTGCATACTTCATCAAATTCGAAAACAAAAAAACAGAAAAAATCCCCCCTGTATAATTGAAAATGGTCAGGCTCCAAGAATATTTGAGATCGGTAGATAATGTGAAACAATAATAATTTCAGATTTCAAATAGGTCCAGTTCCCCAGAAACGCCTAATAGGCCGTCGAACTTGGTACACCTTCTGTAATAATATTATTAGGTTCATTTGTTAGTATGCAATTCATATACCAAATTTAATTTGCAAAAAACGTGGAAGAAGAAGGGATATTTTTTCCATACACCTTAAATTCAAGGATATTTTATGATATGTATCCAGAGATATTGACGAAATGAATTTCAAAAATGTTTAGCAAAAACTAATATTCAATTTGGATGAAGAGAGGTTGACTCTTTAAAACAGTACCATAATTTACTTTCTCTATTTCAGTATCGTAATGAGTTCATTACAGTTCTAAAAGTAGTGCTGTAATGAAACTCATTACAGCATTGTTTTCTGTTATATTTTTCGTTTTATGATTGTCAGTACTGACCTCCGATCGAATCAAATCAATTCAAATTCCGTAATTTGTCAAATTTCGTAAGTTACAACAACTGCCAAGATGAAATATAAAAGTTACTAACCTGAATATTCATTTGAATTTCGAGAGTTTTTCCACAAAAATTGACTGAAATAGAGAAAATACCGTCTAATACTCGTTGCAGAAGGCAATTCCAACACTCATGCTATCGAAAACTCGCTCCTTCGTCGCTTGTTTTCGAACTTCGCATTCGTGTTGGAATAGAAGCTCATTCTGCAACTTGTTTTAGAATATACTATTCCAAAACCCCTTTAACATTCAGGATAACGCAATGTGTTCCACTCCATTCTCGATCGAGTTGCCGCACTAAAGTTGCGTTACTTCAGAAAATTACACGTAACAGGTCCTGTCACGTGAACAAACCAACATAATCTTGGGGAATTCCATGTAGAGATCCGACATTATTTCACGAGATTAATACGGGAGGCAGGTTTACCCTGCTCTGTCGTTATTTGGACATTCAGTGGGGCTGGATTTGAATTCGGGTGCTCCTGCTGGATTTAACGCATTTCCACTTCTGTGCCATTGTTGGAGGGCCTTCTGGGGTCGCCATGAATTGTATATTTGTCTCTTGTTGATGTGGATTGTTCAGGTACCCTGTAATTGTTTATTCAGTGCTCTAACACATCCCGAAGTTGGAGTCATAACTGATATTAGGTACTCGGTGACGTTGGAAGTGTTACTATATCTCTTGCAGGAGTGACTTTGAGACCTTCGTTTGTCGTAGACAGAATGGCCACATTCAAAGAATGCTTTTTTGTACAACTGGCGTTAAAAGTGACACTTTTAATGACAGCAAACAATGTTAAAATTGATTGATTCAGCAATTGCAAGTTTTTATTCTCAATATTTAACAATCATTACTTATGAACATTGATATTAATCGTGAAACTAGAACAATTACTATCATCAATACCCTGTGACGTTAGGGAGCTTTCCAACATATTATTAGAATCCTCAGCACCATCAGTACTTGTAGAAACCGTTCAATATTGGATGATGATGATCCAAAATCTGTTAAGGTTGGGAGAACTTTTTCAGCAATGACATTTCTATATGCAATGGAATGATCAACATAGCCCTCGGCTACCGTCGTAGACTTCCATCCACCATGTTTTTTTATATCCGTACCTAATGTTTGCTCCTGATTCTGCTAGCAATGAAACGGAGGATCTTCGAAAACAGTGTCCTGTATATTGCCTTGGTTCTGGCAGTTTGAAGAATTCGGCAACAATAAATGAAATTTTCCCAAATGTATTAATACCAACTGGATTGGCAGTGCATTCATTATTCTTGTATTTCAGGAAAAAACTACGATGTTTGATGACAGAAGGGCGCAGTGCAAAGTACTTATGAAAATAGTCTACTTACTTCCCAATAATGCTGAAAGAACGACTGACTTTCGTTTTTGTATTTGAAAATTGTATAACCAATGATTTATTTGTTATTTCGCTGCCTTCTACTGATAAATTACACAATTCTTCACGCCGACAGGCTCCAAATAATCCGAAAATAGTTGCAACCTTAACCATCAAGTATTTCTCATTTGGTGCTTCCTTTATAAACTTATCAACTTGTTCACGAGTGAGAATTTTGAATTTTTTGGCACATCCTTCACTTTTCCGTTTTAAATAAGCTATTACCCTAAAATATTCACTAACATCCACACCATTTTTAACAAGGGCGCTTGACTTTATCATTGAAAATTTGCTTTACAAAGTTGATAAACTCTACATTTCTGATTTTTCTTCTAAGTATGCCAGGAAAACAGTTTCACTGAAGTTCCCTTCTACATTTTTCAATTTACACCAGGCCTGTTGTTATATGCAATATCGTACTGCTGAACAGATTTTTAAGGAAGGAGTTCCAGATTTGCTCTTCTTGTAGACTCTTCAATATCCAGAGGAACAACCAAATCGTCACTTTCATTAATAATTGGACTCTCGACAAACATAATAAGCAGTTAAAAACCCAAGACAAAAATTGGACAGGAACGAAATTCAAATGACAGCGTCTTTTCTCATTTGTTAGTAATCATAACGTTGGTAACGTTTTGCCATTCACAGCAACCTTTTGATTATTTGAATATTAAAATGCATTTTGAAGTTTATTGTCATTGCAAATGCGCCCATTTCCTTATCATAATAGGGCAGTTGTACGAAAAACATTGTATGGCATTTGTGTTAAAAGTGATTTTATTTTGTTCGTGAAATTATTCAATTCGCTCCGCTCATTTCACAAACTTTTTCACTAACAAAATAAAACGTCACTTTTAACACTGATATCATAAATAACTATTAACACGCTTTCACGTAAACAAACAATTTTAACATTTTTTGCTGTCTTTAAAAGTGTTACTTTTAATGGCAGTTGTACAAAAAATCAACTTACGTTGATTCTCGACATTACGAAAATATCAACCTTACTATGAAGTGTATTCCGCATCCGTATTAACCTTGCAGAGAGATAAAATAATTTTTTTAAGAAACTTCGTCTCATCAAAGCTAGCTTCTCCGCTTCCTAAAACTCTCATCTTGTGCGAAGTGAAATTTAAAAGTCCTTTATTTCAACTGATGATATCCCGAAAGGAAATTCCACCTGAGATCGAATCACAGCCTACTTGAGAGAAATATAGGTACGTTATTTCAATTTCGAATGGACTGAATATAATTCCATTCCGAGACTAGCGGACTCCAAATGGAATATTCAACTTCAAAGAAGAATGGATAATGAATTCAATTCGCCGATGATGAAGATTCCTCCATATCGGAGTCTCATTTCGCGATGGAACCATCTGTTGGGACACTGCAGAGCTCGTAGTGGAATTTCCAGGGATGTGTTTCAAGTTTTATCGAGAAAAAATTTTTGCTTCAACGACCAGCAGAATATTGTACGTATTTCAAGGTGGCGAGTTTGAGGAAGTTGACATAACAAGGTTTCTCGAGTCTATGTATTGATAAAATCTTGATAAATAGAAGTAAGTCGGCCATTTTGTTGGTAACACCATTTATAACTCAAGATTGGATGAATTGTTTGTTATGAAAGATTTTTTTTTATTCTTCTACGACGGGCTTAACATAAAATACATTAAATCTCTGAACAATTTGATGAAATGGAAAAAAAAATAAGAAATATTTTTTCTTCGCTACGGTTAATAGCGTTTTCGTGAAAGTATTATATTTGATATTGGTGAACTACATTTTCTAATAATATTAACGCATCTGAGTCCATGTGTTATTACACCTATCTTTCTTCCGAACACTACGGAATATTTTATGACGAAATATTTTGAACAAATCTCCAGTCTACTTTTATACATGTAAACAATTACTGTGTATTTTGAGTTGCCTACACGGATGTTTTGGGGCGCATTGATTCTTTTGCCTGGTGACTTCCGGCAACCATTACCGGTAATTCCAAAATCGACGGCTGCCGATGAAATAAATGCTTGCCTAAAATCATCAACTTCAAATTTGGCTCGGTAATAAAGCTCTCATTCAGTTGATTACGGTTGGAATAGTACCAATAGATATTTGCAACCCACAAAAATGCAAAAAACACCTGCACCACAAGAATTGTTGAAAATGATTTTTTGTAACTACAAAAAAGGTTGCAATGCGTCAAGTACCTGCAGAAAACTGAGTCTTTTTTGTAACGCTACATGTGAGTAATGTGCAGGAGTTCACTGCCAAAACAGTTATTAAATCTTTGGCAAAGATGAAGAAATAATTAACAGTGGCGACAGCCACTCAGAATCAGATTGATTTTTTGACATAAAAAGTATTAATTTCACGTGAATAAAGTGATGAATAGGTGAAATGTTTAAATGATATTTTTATTTTGTTATTTTGAACTGATAGGGGTTGCTTTTAGGGGTTGAAAAATAAAAATAACTAAAACTAACATTAATCCAGAATACTGTTATAAAATTGATTGAAATTGATTAATTATATTAATAAAGACCCATTTTCACACATTTTATGCTGAAACGGGGTGGTTTATACGGTCTTGAAGTATATGAAGACCTTCATTAAACCTCATAAAACGCTACTGAGGCCCAAAAATAACTTTGATTTACGTTAGAACACGTTTCTTCTAATTTTGGATAAAGGGGTTGTTTTCACCCCTTAAAAATAATGAGCATAAATCGGAATAGGGTAGGAGTAGGAGACAAGTATAGTTTATATCTAAAATTTTATCAAAATCGAAGCATCTCGGTAGAATTCGGGGGTAATTCCTAATTTTCGCCCTCATTGACTGGACTAATTGAACAGGACAATTTTATGTCCACTTTCAAGGTATTGTACCATAATAATTCATAATGATATTAAAGTTGCTTTTTTATTCATCGATTGAGGCAGTACGAAATCTGCCAGGTCAGCTAGTGATGCAATAAAAACAACAAATTCGAAACAGTTTATTGAAGAGGAAAAAGCTGTTTACAAATCAAAATAATATGATACATTGTGTAACTAGTTGCAACAAGACAAATATACTAACTGTGAACAAACATAACACTCTCAACTACGAGTAGAGAAAGGTTTTTTTGCTGAGGTTTATCATTGTGTTCGAAGATAAACCACATTCGAAATATCCGAAGTCAATAACATATTTGTAAGGACGGTAATTAAATCCCTATTGGGTATTTTATTTTCTTCAAAGCCCGATTAAATTTCCAGCTAAGTTCTGGCTATAAATCTCAGTCTGGAACTTTCTAGACATCGAGAAATAGTGCTCATTCAGCTGATATTTTCAGTGAATTATTGGCGCGATTCGATGGTGCAGTTGAAGGAGCGATATAGAAGTAAGAAAATGCAATGGGGTGAGTGGAATGACGTAAATACTCCCCAGAATCTCAGAGGACTATCGCCTCACTAATTTTCATCGAAATGTTGCAGAATTTCAATTGGGAAATTGGAAAGTTCTTGGTTATGAACGCCAAAGCATTTATATTCTGCATAGAAGGTCCTCATTCATTCGCGGACAATAGGTATTTATACAGGAGCTTAGAAAATATACTGACTGACGAAGAAACTGAACCCAGAAGTAGAAGTTTCAATTTTGATTTTTTTTCTTGGTAAAATATAGATAATATAGCAAGGAGTGAATGATTGAAATTTAGAGAAAAAAAAACGGAGAGTTCACAATTTTTTTATTGAATTTGTTAATAATGTATTTGTCTATACACTCCTCAACACGTCTAGGCATTGATGCAAGAAGATTTTTTTTTTATAGAGGGATACTGTACTTGATGTCTCAAACATGATCTATGGGCAAAACTAACTAACTCTGGCAACATGCCATATTCAAGCAGCTCAATTCAGCGAGAAGATCTCAGGAAGAATAACATCTGAAGATGCCAGCCACTCGAAATGGCGAAAAGTCTATGTACAAACTTTCCTAATATTTTTTCTTTTTGGGTTTCTTGCATTTGATTTGATGACTACTCTTGTGTAGTGGGTGGGAAGCTCACAACTTGGACAAGCTTTCATTTCTTACGTATCATGAGAAAGATTTTTTCTCTAATTTTGTGTCAAATACCTTCATTCTGTCAAATCGTGTGGAACAAAATTGTGCTAGAGTATATCAATCTCGAACAGGTTTCATAGGTTCTATTTATTGATTAGATGGTGGCCTCTTTCCACTTATTTATTTGTTATCTATGGAATTTATGAGAGAGAATAATAATTTTTCAATGCAAAAAATATAAAACGATATTTATGGAAATACACTGCGCAAAAAATTAACGCTCACTATGGAAATCTCAAATTTATTCTACAACTGAAGGTGTTCTCAATGATAATTATTTTTATCAGAATTATGCATGCATATGTTATCGCTATGCAACGCGAAACACGCAATTTGACCCAAGAGGAATGTGCCCAAGCGGTAGTTTTGCGAGAAGAAGGGTGGACATACACAAGAATTGCAGAAAGGTTTGGATTTTCCCATACAAGTGTGTCCAGAATGTTGCAGCGATTCAGGGCGACAGGAATGAATGTCCGAAGACCAGGACAGGGTAGACCATGGGTAACAACTGTTCTTCAAGAACGTTACTTGAGAGTTTGAAACCGCTCGCCTCCTCCAAAATCAGCTTGACAAACTCATGAGGTGCAAATAAGCACTCAGACAATAAGAAATCGCCTTAGAGAATATGATTTAAGGCCTGGTGTCGCGACAAGAGGCCCAGCTCTTACCCCAGCCCATCGAAGGGCGCATTTGGATTTTTCGAGAGAGCAAATCCATTGGGAAGAGGCCGATTGGGAAAGAGTTCTCTTCACAGATGAGTCTAGATACTACCTCTACCATTGGGATCGACGTTACCTTGTATACAGACGTCCACATGAAAGATATGCTCAGCGCAATTTCCTGAATACCACCACTCTTAATGACTTAGGAATCCAACTCAGAGAAATCTGGGAAGGATTAGATAAGAACATTTTAAGATCACTCATTTTGAGTATGAACCGTCGTTGCCGAGCTGTAATTAACGCAAGGGGTGGAAATACCAAGTATTGAATTACTTATCAGCATTTCAGTATTTCGAAAATTGTTGATTTCTCTTCTTTCACATAAGATTCGGTGAAATCCTGAATTTTTCTTTCATTTAATGTGTCTTGTTTCTTTCAAAACCTTCCCGAGAGAACAAAAAAAATTAGTTATAAAGTCAATGAACTTTCATTGAAATTGAGATTTTCAGAATGTGAGTTAATATTTTTGTGCAGTGTATTTCGATACAAATTCAATGAATAAGGGGAAAAGGAAATTCATACAGAAGGCTTATTCTGATACTCTTCCATTAAAAAACTCGTTACTTCGTGGCTTGTTTTTGACTTTTAAACTCGTTGAAGAATATTAGTACCTTCTGCACTTGCATCATAAATAATAATTTTTTTTTCGTGACCGAGAAAAAGTAGCAAGTTATTTCTCAACAAAATACAAAATTGGCAACTTTAACATCCTGATTTTCGATATAGCTAATAATGTCCGCACGTTTCAACAGCGGACAGACTAATATCTCATGTAACATAAAGGCACTAGGGAGAAGCGCGAGAACTTTTTAATGGGCGAGTTATTTTGGAATATAGAGATTTATCCCGGCTCCCGAGATCCTCGACCTAATGGCTCCGAAATTTTTCCACCAGGAAATTTAGAAGAAAAATTGGTGTTGATCCCGGTTATATCATTTGGAGCTTTAATACATCGGCGCTCGGTTAAAGTTTCAGCGCGAAATTAACATTCGACTAAGTACCATTATGTGAGACACTCTGATGGTATGGCTTGTTGAATATAAATTGAGGCTGATATCCACTTTGTTGCGGCTTTTTCGGTACAAGAGGTGTGGTTAATTCGATTTAGTAATGACGAAGACAAGAAATGTTGCTGAATCTGAAGATGATAATATCATTCACTTCGTGGAGCGTTTTTGAATTTTTAATTTGTGTGAGAATATCAACGCCTTCTGCATTTGTATCATACACAAATACCTAAACTGCTCCACACGAGTTAGGGATATTGACTTAAATTGAAAAAAAATATAGTTAAGATGAGATTTTGTGATGAAAATTCAAGTTGCAGGAAATAAAATTAATTTCAGCCTGTAGGTCTGCAGCGTATACAGATTGGTTACGAAAAATCGAGAATTTAAGCATATTAAGACTATCAATACAATGTATGGCCTCCACGGGCATCAATAACAGCTTGACATCTTCTTTGCATACTACACACGAGGTTGTTGAACATCTCTTGAGGAATTCGGTTCCATAAACGGGGCAGAAGCTCCCTCAGTCATTTAAGGATTCTGGGGTAGGTTGATGATTATCTAATCTTCTTTGGAGCATATCCCATGCATATTCTATGCAATTCAAATCTGGTGAGTGCGGAGGTATTGGTAAATGTGGAATATCCTCGAGCGCATTCTCAACTTTAGCTAGCATAGCATAGCAAAACATTGTCAATGACATGCTCCCTATAGTGTGAGGCGGTCATATTCCCAGGACAAATGTGTAGATCTGTGCGCCCGTTGAAACATATCCCGGCCCATACCATAACAATACCCCTTCGGAATGGATGGACTTCTTGGACATAGCGACGATTACCGGGTATGCGTGGGATTGTCCATACCCTTATTCATCGAGAATCTGAAAATCGTCTATATCTGGATTCATCAGTGAAAATGACTCTACGTTATTGATCGTTCTAGTTGATATATTGCCCTGCCCATTCCAATCTTTGACGCTTATGGTCACATGTTAATGGAACTCCTCTCAATGGACGTCTAGAACCTAGATTCACCTCTCTCAAACGTCGTTTGATGGTTTCGATGGAAACTTGGACCCCATCTGCATTTTGAAGATTATTCCGTAGCTTTCTACACGTAGATGTAGGCTTTCTTCTCGCCGAAACGGTGATGAAACGATCCCGAGCAGGTGCTGTTTTTCGTCGCCCACCAAGCCTTGGTCTTTCTAAAACGGAACCTTCCTGAACCTATTCCAAAGTCTAGATATAACACTCTGGCTGACTTGGAGCCTTTCCGCTACAACAACCTGAGTTAGGCCACCCTGTAGCATTCCGATAGCCCTATTAGCCTCAGCGTTTGTTAATTTACCTCTTGGCATTTTCAGAAAACTCGTTTCAAATCCAAGCCTTTGACAAACTGACTCCATTTCAAAATAAAAACATTCATGAAGCATATGCAAAGAACTAAACTTCAGAAAAAGGGCGACCAGATTGACGAAATGTCTCATTCTGATTTTTATTGGATCGATTCAAGTTGTTATTGAGTTTTAAATGATTTTACAGCAATTTTGTCGAATATTACATAGTTTTCAAAACGATTGAACACGATATCCCTAACTCTTGTGGAGCAGGATATGTCTACTAGTCTTTATTGCTAGCAGTCGCTCTGATGCAAAATGTTACGATACCTATCCCTTATACTATATTCAATAACTATTATCCCATCTCAGAGTGCTGAAACCATGGTGAAAGTTCCCATTTTCAAACGAAGAAAATCAAGAATTCAGTACAGTATCGGAATCTGACATTTGAGATTTATTCTATGAAATTACACAGATCGTTTACCTGAGAACATTGAACTGAACCTATGTTTGTTTGAAGTTCTTCATGTCAGTTCAAATGAACCATGTTCATTGTATTTTTAATAAAAAAAACTTATTCAAAGTTCCTTAGGGAAGGAACCAAACGGAAACCTTATTTCAAGCATACAAGAAAGCTTTCTCAGAATATGCTTTGCGCGATATATCTTATTCAGATGAAATAGTTCCCCGAACAATGTTCAGCTGTGTAACAGTGAATTTTCCTTTATTTTGAATCAATATTCTGTGGAAGAATTCAATGACTTTTCCTGTAAAGTATGCTTTGGAACTCTTTCGCGTTTTAATGCATTAGTCATTGCTTCCTTTACAATCGTTCTTACTAGAAAATGTTACGAAAAATCTTAAATTCCACTTCGAAATTGTGTGATCATATTATGTGATGAGGTCTCGACCATTTTGAGCGACAGAAATCTCGGACTTCAAAGCTTTCTGCATAAGGTAGGCACTATCTGAATCAGTTACCCCACCTTACACCACTTCAAATTTTTCCGAAAAAAAAACATCTTTCAGACCAAATTCACTCGGAACCAAATGATTGAATGAAAATTACTGTTCACTCTTCCGAAGTTTATGCCAGAATATCAACAAAAATCCTCAATATATTTGAGAAATTGCCATATCAAGAATTGAGGTTAGAATATTACCACATCAATTCTGCTTCAGTAAAGATTTTTTTGCAAGTTACAGTATGACTCACTGTAGTGGAAATCACATAATTTGATTTTTTAAACACTAATCACTCAATTGAAATAACTTCAGCGTGAATTTAAAATATCTGAAAAATTTTGGTATGGAACATTAAAAATTCTCAATTGAAAGAATAGGATTGGTTCGCAACTTCACTTTATTTCAAAATTCGAACATTCTATAGAAAACAAACATAAAATAAATCGAACTAATCAAGTATAAAATTTGAAGAAATATAAAAAATTAAAAACAAAGATAATGTAAACGTTCATAGAAAAGTATAAAAATTTCGTTTAATCTAATTCCAAATAAAAAATGTACAAGTTACAATGAAAATTCAATGGGATTTCAAGTCTTGCACTTTTTTTATCTTGTCTCATATTTCCAGTCAATTGTGCATTCGGCAAACTGGACCATAGATACCTACCAATTCCATAGTCTTTAGTGAAATTCATAATAGTTGAGATGAATTGAAGAAAATGATTGTAGTATCTATAAAAAACATGATGATACGAGATTTCTATGAATTGGTGAGGTTTCTTTAAAAAACAGCAATAAATTCGAAAATTTTCAACATCAATTCACAAACGTTGATAGTTTTCGATTGCTCTTACTTCATTTGGTTTTATGGATGTTTTCTCTTTCTTGAACAAGGCTGCACTCATCTGACGATTGGTAACTCCAGATATCTTTCGCCTAGAAAAAAAAAGATGAATAAAACACAAGTCTAGACACCTAATTGTAAAAAATTCATCATTTCAAAGTTTTCAGATTTCGATAAAGTCAGGCAAAATTATTATGGGTTCTAGACCACATCAAATTGATACGACCCAAGTTGGATACATACAGTGTGGTCCAACGAAATGATAAAACCCCGATTTTAGATTTTGATCTGCATCAAATTTCTCTGCATTTTCTGACATCAACATCAACCTAGTCATGTATTTTTTTTAAACCATCAGAAAGTAGAGCTTTCAAAAATTTAAAAGCCCACTGACTTTCTTGAAAAAGCAGATAATCTGATGTGGAAATTTTCGATCTAAAATAAGGCTGCTTGTACAGGGTGGTCACATTTCGATGATTTTGAATTTGATTCTAATGAAGTGAAAGAAATAAAAAAACTTATTTTTATGTCATGTTCTCTTTCTTCGAGAAACATAAATTGCTGAAAACTGCAAGTCGCTACGGTGTCTAGTTTCCGTGCTGCAGGGTGGTTTTGGAATTTGGCCAATTTTTATAATTCGCTTATTATTAATTTTTTTTTGGCAAATGTAAACGATAGCGTGCTATGTCATTTTTAAATGGATTTTCTTAGACAATTGCAAAAATATATATCGTGATATGCTTCCGAGTTCATATATCGAAAATCAACGAAATGAAAAAAGATTTTGATTTTGATTCATATAACTCGATATTACATAATTGTAAGCTGTTTCTCGAAAAAACAGAACATGACATGTACAGAGTGATTGTTTATATTTTACTCAATAGCTACCTCAATTGTTATTGGTCGTACAAAAAAGTTTGAATGGGCAAATTTGAAGTAATTTTTAGGGGCATTCAGAATTTAGTACTAAGAAATTCATGAAGGCATCGAAAACCTGAAAATTTGTTGTGAACTATTGTTATTCAAATGGTACACCTTGTATTTTATTTTTTTTAATCGGTAGAGCTCTTTCTTCTGATTTAAAATATATATACTTTAATGAGGTTAATTTGGGCAGTTTTTGAAAAATACAGATAGTTTCTTCTAAATCTAAGGCAGCTGTGGAATGCCACACGATAACGATGCGATTTTTTTATATCAAAGGAAACGTGGATAAAATCAGAACTGATATTTATTTTATTTATATATTACCTAAAAAATGAATAAAGTATTCAAATATCCCTCATATACGTCTACACATAGTCGATATCTTTTAATTTATTTTTGAAAGGTCTTCCTTACCATTTTCGGAATATATTGAGGTTTCCAATTACAGTGGAACTTCCCTATAACGAATACGCTAAATCCACAAAAAAATTTCGTTATACAGAAATTTCGTTATGCAGAAATTTTTTTTTATTGTGTCAAGTGTCAAAAAAAGCAACGTTCACTTGTATTTTTTTTATTTGAATACATTATACATAATTAACTCAAACACTTCCTTCTAGACATTTTCGCACTACTTTTTTCATTAACGATCAGAGCAAAACTAAAAACTGAACAATCTGTATAGCCTCCTGTTTCAGAAGGAACTCTCCGTCCGCCGTAATGGTTTAGTTTATGATCGGGATTTATTACCTACGTCCGACAGAATTACGGAAAAAACCATCCCTAAGTATACTCTGGGAAAAACCTTCTTACCAATCCGCATTTAGAAAGTGATTTTCTTGGAATAATTCGTTATAGAGAGAATTCACTTCGTTTTAGAGGGTGTTTTTAACAGGGTATTTGGATTCAAGGTGCAATGACAGATACGAAATTCGTTGTACAGAGAAATTCGTTGTAGAGACGTTCGCTGTAGGGAAGTTCTACTGTATTTCTTTCTCTATTCTGAAATTAATCTCTCTGATATTTTGCGGAGGGGCCATATACATTTCATATTTCAAATATCTCCATAAAAAAGGTTCCAAGGAGGTTAAGTAGGCACTATTAGGAGGCCATAGAAAAGAACTCCGATATAAAGAAATCACGAAAAACCCTATATTTTCCAAACACTGCCGAAATTCACCTCAATAAAGTAAATATATTTGAAATCAGAAGAAAAAGCTCTACCGATTAGAAAAATAAAATAGAGGCTGTACCATTAAAAAAACAATAGTTCACAACAAGTTTTCAGGTTTTCGATGCATTTATGAATTTTTTAGTACTGAATTCTGAATGCCCATGAAAAATACTTCCAATTTACCCATTCAAACGTTTTTGTACGACGAATATTAACTGAAATAGCTATTGGGTAAAATATAAACAATCACCCTGTATATTACTCTTTTTCTATCTCTTTTAATTTAGTAGATGTAGTACCGAATCTTCGAAATCTGACCACCACCTTGGTGAAATAAGGTGAAAAAATGAATATTTCAAATTGAAAAAAAATGTAGTGTGTAAGGGAAATGAGAAATAAAGGAAATGAGAAGAAGGGAAACCTTCAGTAGATTTTCAGGTCATTCGAATTTATCACATAAACTTTGTATTTTGTTGAAATAGTATAATACAAAAGTTGTGAATCAGTATATCACGATAAATTTGTTATACTTTGATCATATATCTTATATATACTTTTTTGAAACATAGATGAATTCAAAATAGTAATCATCGAAATGAATACCATTTTCAATTCCCAGGCTCAGAGATCTTTTATCATGAGGTTGGAGAAATGATATTAGATTTTGTCACTGAGATGAGAGATATACCGGTTTCGGCCTTGTTGAGCCTCATCAGTATCCCGCACATCTTCAGGACAAAATCTTCATAAAAAACTTCAGAATTTATAGCAATTGGTTGTGAAGTAATGAGTAAAATATTACAAAGTACTAAGGTGGTGACATCCAATTGCGTCAAAATGAAGTTTCACATCTCCAATCAAATGCAAAAAAAGAAATCTGTACTTCCTCTTTCACTGGATGAGATTTTAGCAGTGGCTCTATTCAGGGCCCGCTTGCTAGTTTCTCAAAGTGATGGAAACGCCCAATTCTTTTGTGAAACTTCATTTTGACGCAATTGGATGTCACCACCTTAGTACTTTGTAATATTTTACTCATTACTTCACAACCAATTGCTATAAATTCTGAAGTTTTTTATGAAGATTTTGTCCTGAAGATGTGCGGGATACTGATGAGGCTCAACAAGGCCGAAACCGGTATATCTCTCATCTCAGTGACAAAATCTAATATCATTTCTCCAACCTCATGATAAAAGATCTCTGAGCCTGGGAATTGAAAATGTTATTCATTTCGATGATTACTATTTTGAATTCATCTATGTTTCAAAAATGTTCTCGATGTGCCTTCGTAAAGGCAAAGAATTTTCTTTACCTTATATATACTTCTTGACCTTACATTTATTATTCCTTCAATGTTTTCCATATTCTCTTTCTTTTTCTATGGGTTTCAGCTAACTTATTTTTTTTTTATTTTTTACTATTTACTTAGATCGACTGTGATTTATATTTCCTTCAATTTTCATTATGTTCTCTTTCCCTGCCAATAAATTTTATAATTCTTCTTTCACTACTCACAATTTAACTATACACAAAAAATGATTCAATAAAGTTAACTCACCCATGTACGAGGAAAAGATGGCCAAGAATATGGACATGTATCTGTCCCAACGCTGTTTTCTGCTATTCCTTCCTCAATTCGACCTTGTGAATAAGACTCGAACAACCCAGTATTTTTAGAATCTCCCACACTTTTTTGCCTATCCACCAATTCGACCTCTTTTGACTTTAATGTAACTTCGGTACTAGAAAGTTTTTCTGGTATATGCGATCTCAATTCTAGAGATAGTTTCGAAGATGCAAATGGGTCATATTGCTGTAAAGATCCAATCGAGAGGAAGTCGAAAGAGTCCTCAATACTCTGACTCCTTCCTCTGCTGACTCCAGAGGCTTCAGGCCAACTCTTAGATCGATTTGATGCAAGCTCTTGTCTCGAATCATATTGTTTCGAGTCTAGAATGCTCAGAAGTGAATTTCTAACTCCACTTGTGCTTCTAATTGGATCAAGTTGATGGATTCCTCTGAAATTCCTCGAATTTCTGAGTATTTCTGAGAATCCTGAAGTGTCTACTTCCTCACTTGTATTGAACTGGGGTTGAAACTGCCCATATCTGGTTTTTTACCGGTGTCGAGGTGGAAATTGAACTGAGTAACGAGTCATCGTACGAAGACCGATGGGAAGAATTGGTTGAACGTTCACGAGTATCGTTCTTCAGGAAGAATGGGTTTTGCAATATTTCTTGTGGTGTTCTAGACCTTCCGGTTTGTTGTGCGAAAGAGGAGAGCCTGTGGTCGTTCTTTTGGAGGTTTCTGGGTGATTCTTGTGATGTATTGAACGTTGATGTTCTCGACCTTTGAATGAAAGTTTAGACATCAGAGATAGTTATGATGGTAGATAATATGAAAGAAATGGTGGAGCAAAGAGAACAATGATTAATTCAATGATTGAAAAATCTCTAACCCATTTTTAGAGAATTTCCAATAGAATTTGAATGTTCTATTATCGCTTGAATAGATATTTCGTGTTCAAATGTTAAACTAACCGGAGATAGGTACTTTCAAATAATCATATATGGTTATAGGTAGTGTAGTAACAGAAAATGGATGCATAAAGTTCGTGTTGTTGGATTTAAATTTGAAACAGGACAACTTTCGATATTTTATGATTATTGTTGATACTGAAAATGACTAGAAGTTTTTGGAGATAGGTAAAGCTCGGAAACACAGGTGCTGAAAATAAAGAGTTGCGAAAAATTTTAAGTTGCGCTACCTTGTCATACAGGGTCAGTCAAAAATGTGTAGCGAGCTTTCTGGGGGTGATTGTACATTGAAAAATAAGAAAAAGTTGACAAATTAACTCATGACTCAAAATGCATAATAAGGGAGATAGATATATCCTTCCAAACAGATAAAATCAAAATATATTCTCCGCATAACTTATAAACCTTGTTGGGGCATATGTACCAATTGTTTTTTAACATCCCAGGAAGGTTATTTAGATTTAGAAAAAAGTAGTTCAGGGCCTGCTCAAATATCATTACTGATGAATGATTCTTTGACATCATGTGACCACAAAAACTCAAATATTTTCAAAAGGTAAAATTATTTGTATTTTGATATTGAGACCACTTTTTTCATGTAATTTTCTTCCTTCCATCGAATGCTTCTATTTGTTAAACAGAAACGAATTCAACGAAAAAATGTCCCAACAAATCAAGACTCGAACTATAAAAATACCCTTTTTTACAAAATCAGAAATGTAAAAGTGTAATAAATGATTTTCGACTGATGTAATGATTATAGATAGATTATATTTTTTTAATATTCATGTAATGTTTTTCATTTTCCTATTATCATTTAAAATTTTGTTAATATCGATTTACTTTCTTATTGTCGATGAGGTAGAACATTTTTGAGTTTTTTGAATAAGGAAAAACTTGATTTAAGCATACAAATTCAAACCGTCGTAATTGTACAGCTTTTTGAATGCCTTTCTAGGGATAATATACGTACAATATTAGTTTAGTTGAAAAAATTCCCAAGAACTATGACATATTTTAATAAAAAAATCTTCTGATTATCGAGGAAATAATTTAAAATCTTATAGTAAAGCTATAGAATAAAAAAAATACAACAGACTCATCTTATTTGTTGACGAGAAATCAACTGTTAAATTGTCTCGTTACTACTTATTTACACCCTATCTATTATTTGAGAATAATGTGATACTTACAGCATTTTTTTACGAAAATCTGGTTTTGTGTACTCGCTCGGTGGTTTGGCGAATGTCACCTCAACTGGAGTATTGCGATAATGATCTGCAAAATAGTTAGAAAATTAAAATTGATGAAGTGCAAATGTTGAAAAAAATAATTTTTCTATGATATCTCGTATCATGATTTTCGAACCACCCAGTATATTTCTATGATGAATACATTAATCTTTTATCCCAACCATCTGTTTATCTGTGAGGTAGAAAGAAGTCTGAATTTCCAAAATATGGAATATCACAAATTTGCACTATTACAACTATTTCGAGAAATTGATATCTTCAATAGGGTTTTGATTTTCTTTTCTGGAGCAGCTGATAGCTCTTCAGGTGTTGCCGGATTATATATTAATTCTGCGACACCTGTATGAAATTAAAAATGAATTGATCGCCAGATGATATATCTGGTGACCCACCATAGACGTGAATTTCATTTTTAGATGGAAAAATGAAGACACTTTGGAAATAATTTATTGTGATGTGTATAGGATAGTCAGAAACAAAAAATTGCATTGATATTTTTTTGTGACTATATAAATGTTGAAGTAGTTCAATAAATATTCTATTCTATTCTATTTTCACATACTCAGTCCTCAATGATTATAACAAATATTCAAAAATTAACGACAAAATATGGCCAAAATGATATTTTCATATATCGTTGAACGTAATAATAATTAATTTTCATTCTGCATTATGTTTTCTTACTCTGAAACATCATAGTTTTTCACAAACTTTCCATTATTGAATCACTACACATTGAATTTTTTGTTATTTTCTCGTGAAAGGATTGAAGTGATCTAAGGATAGTAATCATTATTTGAACTATCTAATCCATTTTGAGGTTATATACAGGGTGTTACATTGGAAAAATGTAACTTTGTTGTATTTCTTTATTTTCGAGCACTGTGTTTATGAGTGAATATTCTTAAATTGTGCTTCTTGATAACCCATACACATCGCAGAAAAAAATTTTCATGATATTTTAGTTATTTATAACCAGATCAGAGTTTGCGGTATTCTGGTTGTTGAAATAAATTCTCTGAGATAATTTTATTTTCGACACTTTTGATTCAATCTCTGAAATTTGGTTTCGTATGTCCCACACATGAAAAAATTTATGAAAATACTCACCTTGTAGCAAGGCCTGGAGTTTTAGTGCAACTTCTCTTGAGACCAGATGGACGAAAGCGTAATTCTTGAATTTATAAACTTTCTGAACGAATTCGGGTTTCACGAAACTTGAGATCAATTCTATCAGGTATTCTCTTGACTCGATCACATTCAGATTTCTCAGATGCAGAATTTTAACCTGTAAGTTTGTAAGAATGTGATTAGATATGATAGATACAAAGAATTTGAGATGAGGACAATGAAAACTGATCTTAATAGTTTTTTTCGTAGAAGCCAGTGGCGTAGTTGAAAAATTTTTCACAGCACTGTTTTCAAGATTGAGTACAAACTTGGTATTTTTTAAAAACGATATCTTGTATATTTCAACGTCAATTTTTTTTTCTGAATACATTGATGTATTACCACCGAATCTTATGCATGTGTTGAAGAATTCATGTCCTACCATTGAAAAAACAAACATAAATATTGATTCTTCTGATTTTTGAAACTAAAATTCATTAAAGGTTAGGTTGTGATATCAATGTATTCAGAGAAAAAAATTCAAAAAAATTTACATTAAAATATACAGGGTTTTCCATTTGAACGATACCAAGTTTGTGCTCTATCTTGAAAACAGTGATGTGAACATTTTTTTTAACTACTGAGTTCTACGGAAAACTATATATTGAGAGCAGTTTTCATTTTTTTCTATCTTATACAATGCCTGAGAAATAATTACATCTCAAAAAAGGAAACATTTTCGTTTGCGCCCTGTATTTCAAAAAAAAAAAAAATAGCAGTTGGAATATTTTTGTTTGTTGCTTCAAAAGTATCACATCTTCAATAATTGCCGTCTCACCAAATTTGGAACACATTGTATAGGGTGGGCAAAATAGGTGATACTCGAACTACAACTTTTTAACCGTGAGGAAAATGAATGTCACGTTACAGTGGTCTTTTTTAGAGAAACTGATAATGACATCAAAAGCATTGCTCTATCTTCTTTTGCTTTCGAGCTATAGGCCAAAATCTAGGTTTCTGTTTGTGCTAGGATGTTGAAATGAGAACATTATAAAGGCACTTTTTTCATAGCAATCCAGTAGCGTATTTTGTTTTTCCCTAGAGGTTTCCTTGCTGAGCTATAACATAAAGTTGTGTTTTTTCTTATGAAAACAATAGATTGAAATGGCTCAGAAAGAATCGCCATTTTTTTTCCGTTTCAGAAATATATCATATATCATACATCGCCCTTAGGTTCATTCAGATATCATGAAAAATATAGTTTGTATGTGAAATTTGAATTATGTATTGAGTATTAAGTAGGCTGAATCACAAAATATTATGTCTTTACGCATGGTGTATTTTATTTTGCGATTGAATACTTGATTCAATTCTCCGTGGTTTGATCTCTGTTCAGAACAATAGTCAATTCGAAGTCATTTGCCGCTAAAATAAAACATTTCAACATATCATATTTCTTGTAGTTTTCAAACATTTCCATATTGCCGGCAATAATGACTTCGAATTCTAATAATTGACAGTTGTTCTGAACAGAGATCAAACACGGAGAATTGAATCAAGTATTCAATGGCAAAATAATAATGGCACCATGGGTAGAGACTTAGAGACATATTATTCTGCGATTCAGCATACTTAATACTCAATAATCCAAATTTCATCTACAAACTTTATTTTTCAGGATATCTGAATGACTCTGAGGGCGATGTATGATATATTTCTGAAACGGGAAAAAAATGGCGATTCTTTTTTAGCCATTTCAAACTATTGTTTCCATAAGAAAAAACACAACTTTATGTTATAGCTCAGTAAGAAAACCTCTTGACAAAATACGTTACTGGATTGCTATGAAAAAAGTGCCTGGATAATGTTTTCATTTCCACATCCCAGCACAAACAGAAACGGAGATAATGGGCAAAGTTGAAATCGCCGAAATTTCAATTTTGGCCTTTAACTCGAGAACAAAAGAAGAAAGAGAAATACAGTTGATGGCATTATCAGTTTCTCTGAAAAAGACCACGGTAACGTTTCAGTCATTTTTCTTCATCTCCCACGGTTAAAAAGTTGTAATTCAAGTATCACCAATTTTGCCTACCCTGTACATAAGTGTAAAACAGAAATTAATAAAACAAGGATTGCATGAAACATGCGAGAATAATTGTTCCAAATATTGAAGAAAGGAACTGAAGATCAGCATTTTCTGATAACAATTAAGAGAGTGAAGTATATTTTCTTACACCATACGAGAGAAAAGATTTCAACAAATAAAAGAATTACAGACTTTAGAGAAAACAAACATATTTTGACGTGAGTTTTTCTGATTGGAAATTTGGCACATTTTACGATATTAAACTCAACTTAAATAAAAAAATGAATCAAACAAATTACAGTGTGTTTTGGATATGAGAAGGTAAATTTTCACAAAATTTCGTTTATTAATTCATTTTTTCTTTGAGATAAACATGGGGAAAACAAAACTTTTAATTTCTTACACGATTTTAGGAGATTAATAAAAAGGAATAAATAACATAAAACTCTTAAATCTTTCATTGTTCCTTTCATCTTTGTTGTTGCAACAATTTTTTCAACAACTTTATTTCTGCAATAATTTACGTTCTAGCATTTTTTTAAGTTTCAAATCTTTGTAAAAGTTAAAAACTTACCTTCATCATCTCTTCCTCTGGCACCACAGGTTCCGGCACCGACCAATCCACAATAACCTCGTTACCCCAAAGCCTCAACCCCTTCATCTTGTTCCTCATTTTGGCAGCATATTGGTGCGTAGGAAACTCCACAAAAACAAACCCTCTGTTCTCAGCCCTGTTGTTGTACGACCTGTACATTATGACGTCGACGATATTGGTGATTCCCCTCTTGTTTAACTCTTGCCAAACTTCATCCTTCGTCCTGTTGATCGGAATACCCCCCACAAAAATCCTGCAGTTGTTCATGGAGTGAGAAACAGAGACAGGACAATGGGGGATGATTTCTTTGCCGTTGAGGGTTTTGATGGCCATTGAGGCATCATCGCTGTTGAGGTATGTTATGTAAGCGAAGCCCCTGTTTCCTTCGTTTACCTTGTCCATCATCAACCTGAGGGTGTGGAGAGGTCCTATTTTTTCGAAGAATGGCACAATCACATCTTCGTTTAGGTGTTGAGGAATGTTCCTGATGTATAATTCCACCCTTGATTGCTCTTCAGGTGGTAAGAAAGACGTTAAAACCCTCTGACCCCTGATTTCTTCAATCTTCATGATGTTTTCGAAGCACTTGAAAGATTTCGACATTTTGGACGTTTCTTCAAACCGATAAACAGCTGGTGAGTTGTGAATATTTGGGAACGTTTCTCTTGGTGAGGTTTGGTTGTTATGATCGCAAAATGTTGCGGTAGGTAGTGGAGGTTCCGACAAAACAAGTAATCAAGAGGGGTTGCTCGTTTTATGGGTGTTTATTCGGTACTTCTTTTGCAATTGGTTACATCTGGACGGAGAGATACTGGGAGTAGCCTCGTTTTCGATTATGTTTTTTTTTTCGGGTTCCTATTTGTTGAGGAAGTGGGTGACAACTTGGGTTTCACACCCAGATTGTTGTTTTGAATGGGAATTGAAGAAATTTGGGGATGGGGTGGGAAGAAATTTCAAACCTGTTTTCTGAATTTTTTTCAGGGTGGAGCTTTTTCTACCGCAGAGAATTTTCTCGTTTTTGAAAAAGGGAGTTTTTTTTATTAAAGAAAACGAGTCACAGAAAATGAGTTACCTGAAGAGCGTTTGTTTCATTCTTAGTTCTCGCAGGTTGATAATAGTATATTCTAAAACAAGTTGCAGAATGAGCTCTTATTCCAACACGAATGCGAAGTTCGAAAACGAGCGACGAAGGAGCGAGTTTTCGATAGCATGAGTGTTGGAATTGCCTTCTGCAACGAGTATTAGACGGTATTTTCTCTATTTCAGTCAATTTTTGTGAAATACTCTCGAAATTCAAATGAAAATTCAGATTAGTGACTTTTGTATTGTATCTTGGCAGTTGGTGTGACATACGAAATTTGACAGATCACGAAATATGAATTGATTTGATTAGAAACTTGATTCGATCGGAGGTCAGTACTGACAACCATAAAACGAAAAATATAACTGAAAACAATGCTGTAATGAGTTTCATTACAGCACTACTTTTAGTACTGTAATGAACTCATTACGATACTGAAATAGAGAAAAATTATTTATCGATGTATTAATAATTAACAGAAGCATAACTAAACAGTATTTTCTGAAATAAATTGCAGAATGAGCTCCTATTTCAACACGAATGCGAGAGTTTTCGAAAGCATGAGTGTTGGAATTGTTTTCTGCAACGAGTATTCAACGATATATTCTCTATTTTAGTCAAGTTTTGTGAAATACTCTCGAAATTCAAATAAAAATTCAGATTAGTGACTATTGTATTGTATCTTGGCAGTTGGTGTGTCTTACGAAATTTGACAGATTACGGAATTTAAATTGATTTGATTTGAAAATTGAGAGGATCTGAAGTCAGTACTGACAACCATAAAACGAAAAATATAACTGAAAACACTGCTGTAATGAGTTTTATTGCAGCACTACTTTTAGTTCTGTAATAAACTCATTACGATACTGAAATAAAGAAACTCCTTTATATTAAAAGGTCTTCGAAACACATCGGTTTGAATTCTGTTCGTAATATTCTCCCATGTGTTTTTCTATCATTTTATTCGTCCTCAAAACGTTGTTTAATTCATTTTCATCACATTCATGTATTTTCAATATTTCTATATCGGAACGAGTTAATTACAGTACTAAAAGTAGTGCTGTAATGAACTCAATACAAGATGGATATCAGTTATTTTTTTCGTTTGGAATTGTCAGTACCGACCTCCGATCTTAACAATTTTCAAATCGAATCAATTCAAATTCCATAATCTCTCAAATTTCGTGAGTCACACTAAGGGCTAAGATGCAATACAAAAGTCACTAATCTGAAATTTTATTTGAATTTCGAGAGTATTACAAAAAACTTGACTGAAATAGAGATAATATCGTCAAATACTTGTTGCAGAAGGCAATTCCAACACTCACGCTTTCAAAAACTCGCTTCTCCGTCGCTCGTTTTCGAATTTCTCATTCTGTAACTTGTTTTAGAATATACTATTTATAAATTTCATTTGAATTAGCTTCTTTTTTTTCTTATGATTTTTCCGTTACTTTATTGGTATGACGTTTTCTTTTGACAACGTTAGTACGACTAGAGGAAATTTCAGCATGAAAAATATTGAATTAAGGAATTGAAGGTTGGAAACTGTGCGAAAATGGGATATTCTAGCACTATTCAGTTCTTCAAGATGTTGCAGTACAAAATTGTAACAAAATTAGAGAATAACTACTAGAAAGTACCAATATTCTTGGACGAGTTCAAAATTCAAAGTTTTTCAACCTTTTATAAGAGTTATAAGTATATGCTATTTAATGTGATTCATTGAAAAATATTGATTGGCAGTTTTCCCCCTAAATTTGACAGATAATTAATAAATCTGTGGCAGAAAGCCAACATGATATCAATAAATATTACCATGAAAACTGTGCGGGAATGGGAAATTCTCACACAATTTAGATCTAAAAGATTTGGCAGGATGAACAGATTGGTCACAGAATTAGAGAAATGTTATTTTCATGCCAGGCTTGCCTGTCTGAGAATTCCTATTCTTTTATATAGAAAACTAAAACATTTTCGTGCCAATCAATAAAAGTTGTTCACATCTTTCTCTATAAATAGTATGTTCCATTAAAGTTACCTTTTTTTTTAACAGATCACATGTATCACGTGTATATTAATATACATTCTAATATCAGTCCAAAAGTGACCATGTTTTGAGGCGTATAGTATAGCTTCTGTTAAGCTATCGGTTCTTCAGGACAGTTGCTAAAAAATTGATTTCAGTCTTCTTACAACTGAAATTTTCGAGAACTTCAACTGAAAAAACAGTATTGCCCACAATTGAGAAAATCAGTTTTTTTGGATTGCCCTATATACAGGGTGAGTCAAGAGTGTAAGGAGGAAAATTCAAATTTTGACGAAATGAACAGTACCTACTCAGGCTGGTCTGAAAATGGTAAAATAGAATACAACCCGCTTTTTCAAAAGAATATTCATACTCAAAATCTTCATGAAATCCTGATTTCATCATTTATCTGTAATACTTCATGAAGTAGGCCACTCTGGTAAAACCAGAGGTCATATCCCGAAAACCGTTTGAGACAACTTTACCTGAGGTTTTTTTAAGAATTCCCAAGTTTCCTTCTGAAAATTTACAAATCACTTAACAGGTGGTCCAAAAAACATTAAGATTTTTGGAGAATAATCTGAAGAAAATGTGAAAAAGTCCATCCTTTTTGAGGATTGAATAAAAAATTGTTATACAAGTCATACACGGTATACAGGGTGTCCCAAGTTCGACGGTCTGTTAGGCGTTTCTGTAGAACTGGACCTATTTGAAATCTGAAAATTAGGAATATGATATTGTTCGACATTATCTACCGAGCTTGAATATTCTTGGAGCCAGACCACTTTCAGTTATACCAAGAATGAAAAAATAATAAAAAAAATTTTTTTTGTTTTTTTTCGTTTTGAATTTCGATAGAGTATTTAATTCATTATACATTCGAATTCAAATCGTTGCATTCATCGAAATACTTTTCGAAATATCGAGAAAAATTAAAGAAAAAAGGGGGAAAAGAGTATTCGGTATTATAATTCCTATTTTAAATATCTCAAGCACATAATTCATTAAATCTGTTCATATCAATAATGATAAATTAATTTAGAAAATTGAACTGTCTCTAGTGAATTATTGGAATAATTTATCTTCTATGAATATAGATCATTGTTGATATAAAACAGATATTATGAATTTGACGCTACGTAGGACATAAAATCAGAAAATACTAAATAACTCAAGAATTATTTATTTTGAGAGCATTAACATGTTTGAACATTATCATCATTTTTCTTCGCAGAATCCAACACAATCATAAAAAATAGGGTTCTGAATTGAAAAACGAAAGTTATGAGCCAATCAAAATCCCAATTTTTGACCCAACATTTGAAACACCCTGGGACGAGTTTTTCAAAATTCTAAAAATGTACAATATTTCCATAATCTTCGACTTCAAAAATGTGAAAACGGTTTGTGCTTAAGATATTTAGAGTAGGAATAACAAACATTACCGAATACTCTTATCTTCCTTTTTTTCAGTTTTTCCTCGATATTTTGAAAAGTATTTCGACGAATGCAACGATTTGAATACGAATTTATTCAAAATTGAATACCTACGCTATCGAAAAAACAAAAACAAAAACATTTTGGAATTTTTTTTTCATTCCCTGTATAATGTCGAACAATATCATAATCCCAATTTTCAGAATTCAAATAGGTCCAGTTCTCCAGAAACGCCTAATAGGCCGTCGAACTTGGTACACCCAGTATATCAAGTGCCTAAACATCAATGCTGATGAATTTAGTGAACTACGCGGGGGTGGAAATATTACGGGATGGATTTGTGAGAACTGTAGTATCGCAGGCAGTTCAAGTGTCGTTCCGTGTAGCCAGGACTCCGCAAGTAAAGTTGTAGACCCACTTTTCATTTCCATTCAGAATATTGTTGAAAAATTGGTGACACCATTACGTTCAGAAATTCTCGAATTGAAGAACATTATAAAACACCAAAATAAACAAATATCGACGCTCATCAACGAAATTCATAAACTGAAAAAACCCGAAAAAAGTGATACAGTTATCAAGCCAGCTGCTCGGAGTTCCCCTGATACGGTTAATCAAACCGGTGATAATGCGACAAGTTCACGTGCGGATGTTTCACCTCTTTCGAGTGATGTGTCTACAGGTGTTCCAGATGTGAGTATCCAGAAAACTTCAATGAATGCTGTTGCTGATCTACCCCAGGAAGTTTCTGATTCAGAGGGCTGGAAAATTGTGGAAAAAAAAAAGAAAGTCAATTCTAAAGCTAATTCAACAGATTTAACACATAACATCAAAGCTAATAACGGAACTGCGAAATCCAAAACAAGACAAAAACCCATAATTGGCTCATCAAACTCGACGGCTCTGGCTAGTGTCCCGAAAAAACAACTGTCTCATGTCCACTTATCGAGACTCAGTCCTGAGACAACTCCTGAACAGTTGAATGCTTTTCTGGATGGTATGATTCCTAACTTGGTTATTGAAAAACTGAATTCTAAGCAACCCGACATTTATTCATCATTTAAGCTATCATTTCCAACTGAATTTGAATCAGATGTGATGAAATCTTCACTCTGGCCAACAGGGATATTAATAAATAAGTTTTTTCTGCGATCACGTAGCACAATCTCCAGAAAGCATGAATAACGAATATTCCTTCAATGTATCAACAGAAAAATTGAGGATTTTACAACTGAATATCCAAAGCATGGTAAATAAACTAAGTATTATCGAAGTCTCCCTTAGTTCGACCAAACCTGACTTCGTCAGCATTGTGGAGCATTGGTGTTCTCCCGAAAGAATCCAGTTCATGAACCTGGCTGGTTATCGTCTAGCTGCTGAATATTGCAGACCAATGCGTGAACATGGCGGATGTGCGGTTTTTATCAAGTGCCACTTCGACTTTCACCCTCTAAATATTAGCAAGTTCTCGGTGGAAATGCATTGTGAAGTATGTGGTGTCAAGGTTAGGATGGGTACGATCACTTACTGTGTGCTAAGTGTTTATAGACCTCCATCAGGTGATATGACTATTTTCATAAATGTTCTGGAATATGTTTTGAACTACTGTAGTACAGTCTCAAAAGTTCTATTCTTATGTGGTGATTTCAACATAAATTATCTTCTCCTGAATGATTACAAAAAAAAACTGTTAGACGACTTGTTCATTAGCTATAATTTACATGTTTTCTCTTGTGAGCCTACCAGAGTATTTACCAATAGGCATGGATTCACTTCAACCAGTAAAGTTGATTATGTTGTGACTAATGGATGCCGAGACAGAGTCAGGTTTTTTGTTAGTGAACCAAATATCAGTGATCACAAGGCTCTCATTCTCGATTACTCCACGGACGTATCTGTGAAGACTACCAACGACAAAACCTTCGTATCTAGGACTGTCTCAGATGATAACTTGAATCATCTCTTTTCGCTTGTCTCGGGCGCTGACTTCGGGGGTATCTATCGTGGTCTGTCTGTTGAGGAGAATTTCGGGACTTTTCTCGACATTTTGGGTTCACTGGTGGATGCCTCTTGTCCTTTGAAGATTCGCACGCTTCGTAATGTTCGTCAGCCGAGATGGATTAATGATAAAGTGATTAGTGCAAGGGATAACTTAAGAGACCTGCACTGGCTTGTTAAAAACTCGAATTCATTAATTGTGCGTGACAAATATAAATGTGCCAAATATCAATATCATCAATTGGTGAATTATATTAGATTAGAATACTACACGAATCTTCTATCAAGATCCGCAAATGTCAATCGAACAGTCTGGAAAATTGCTAACGACCATCTCAATGATCGTGGTACAACTATTTCTCTCGATATGGATGGCGAGTTGATTTCTTGCCCGGAGGCGGTGGCTGAGGTTTTCGGAAGATATTTCACTGAAGTTAATGAGCAATCCCTGATGAATTACTATGGAACAACTATTTCGACTTCATGTACCACACAAAAATTATCAGATTCCAATTTCTTCTTTTTCCCAGTAGTAAAAGATGAGGTCTTAACTGTGATAAAATGTTTGAAAAATAGTGGTGGCGTAGGCCCCGATGCAATCTCTGCTAAGATGCTCAAGACAATAGGTCCTCTCATAGCTGAGCACTTGGCTTTTCTCATCAATGATTCGGTGACTTCAGGCTGTTTCCCTTCGATTTTGAAACTTGCAAAGGTGATACCAGTGCACAAGAAAGGTCCTACTAACGATATTGCGAACTATCGCCCCATTTCTATTTTGAGCCAGGTATCTAAAGTGTTTGAGAAGATTGTTTATCAGCGAATGAGTGATTTCCTCATGAGGTTCTCACTATTATCTAATAGTCAACATGGTTTTCGGGCAGGTAGGTCTACTTCAACCGCTTGTTCTGAATTTATTGAGTTTGTTCATAGCTCTTTAGATGAGTCCTATCAAGTCGTGGGTATTTTCTTCGATCTTTCTAGAGCTTTTGACTGTCTACAGCACCAATTCATCGTGGACAAACTTTATCAAATGGGTTTCCGGGGTATATTTCTTGAATGGATACGAAGTTACCTGTCGGATCGTAACTTATATGTCAATCATAATCACTGTAATTCAAGAAAATATTTCAACAAGATTGGTGTCCCTCAAGGCTCAGTGTTAGGTCCACTTCTATTTTTATTATTCATAAACGATCTACCGGATCACTTAACTGCAATAATCATTATTTTATTCGCAGATGATACTTCTTTAGCTATCCGATCTAGAGATGTAGACGAGCTGAGAATAACCTGCGAGGAGCTTATTCGACGATTCATTTCTTGGTGTAGATTAAACTCTCTTATGGTCAACCTAAATAAGACACAAATTATCAAATTTCAATATCGAAAGAACATTCAATCCTCTCCACTGGTGTTGGACGTTGCGGGTCAGTCCATCGAAGCGGTTGAGTGTGTTAAGTTCTTGGGACTACATGTTGACATGTTCTTGAGATGGGGCTTTCACGTTGAACATCTTTGTAAAACTTTGAGCAAGTCGTACTATGCCATTCATCGTTTAAAGGGAAAGTTGCCAACAGATGCTCTTTTGAATGTTTACTACTCCTTAGTTTACAGTCATCTCACCTACAATATCATCCTATGGGGTGCATCAACTGAGATTGATAGAGTATTCATAATGCAGAAGAGGATTATACGTCTGATATTCAATCTACGACCTAGAGATTCCTGCAGGGAAATCTTCAAAAATCTCAAAATTCTTACGCTCCCTTCCATATATATATTAAATTGTCTTTTATATGTGCGTTCGAACTCGCACAATCTCAAGAGGTGTTCAGATTTCCATAGCTACAATACCAGGCATACTAATACTATCAGTGTTCCCAGACACTTCACCTCTAAATTTGAGTCTACGCCAACTCTCGCGGGTATCTCTTTCTACAATCACTTACCTGATAGATTCAAGAATATGAATTTGAAGCAGTTCAAGGTTAATACTAAGCAATTGCTATTTTCTCGAAGCCTCTACAGCACCGCTGAATTTTTTTCAAGTAAACTTGATTAATATATTGTTATTGTAAGTGCTTATATGTATATAATTGTGTACTTCATTGTTATCTTGACATATCCTATGTATCTTTGTGATATCTGAAAGGACGAATAAAATTATTATTATTATTATTATTATTATAACTTTATAACCCTGACCTTTGTCTTCAGAATGTATCTACCACAGATAGATGATGAGATCAGAATTTCATTAATATTATTAGTATGATATAAATATTAGGCCTTCTCATTTGAAAAACCACCCTGTTTTTCAAATAAGAATATCGTGTTTAACCACTTTTGGACCAGACTGTATAGCGAAAACTAATTCAAACTAATGCGCCGGGTACTGTCGATTTTGCCAAGATTTCAATTATATTCTCCTTGCATAAAATTTCCAAGAATTAAAGAATTATTGACCCATCCAGTATACTCTTAAATGTTACCTGCTTTCTTCAATTTTTGCGGACAGATTTACACTCAATAATATTTAAAATAAGTTTGTTTCAGAGGCTTCAGTGAAAAATGCAGAATCCTCCTAGAATTTCAATCGATATTCCTTCACAAACTTTTCAGCAAGGTTGGGTATTTCAAAAAAAAATTATGATGAAGGAATAAAATCAAATAGGGCGTGATTATATCTCGCCTTAGGCGAAAGTATCGACTAGATCAGGTACGTTTCTCGATAGCCACTGGAAAAACCTAAAACCAGCAACATGTCGAGCATTCGGGTATCATAAAATTCCAAATAGGATAGTTCTAGAAAGATGCCATAAAATAAACATAAAGAGATCCTAAACATTTCGCCAACTCTCATAATCCACATATTATTATTCTCATGCCCAAAGATCTCCTGTTTTTTATGATCGCTGCACGTGGTTTTTCAATACAGAGGCGTACCAGAATTCGGGGTCCAGTAATTTCTCCTTTGATTAATGTTCAATAAACTAGCTTCAAACGAACCATTTAGTAAGGAGAAATGGGGTACAAATTTGAGATAATTTCATTTGAAAATTTAATTAATAATTTTTTGATCTAGTTAAGGCGAGTTTTTTGAAAGGCCTTTAAAATTCAACAATTCATTAAAATTCAACGATTCATTAAAGTTTTGATGCTCCACGTTGTTAATGAAGAATTTTAATGAATCATTCCATTTCGAAAAACTTGGGCAAATTCTCCCTTGTTTTCATGCATTGCATAATGTTGTTTTGTAATGTTTGGATGAGGTCGAAATATTTATTTCGATGGTGAAATTGTTTTCGTGAATATAAATTTGGCGATATTCAATTCGTTCAGGAAAGCGCGAGTAAGATAAACACCAAAAAGTGGAAAACTCATGAGAATGATTGAAATGAAAACATGGTAATTGTGGATTGAAAATGACGAACAAATACACTTTCGAGTGTATGATTTCGCTTTCATTTCATGTTAATACTGCGTAACCTGATCTGAAAAATAAACAACAATTATTAATGGATCCTGAGGCGGTCTATCAACATTCGCTCATCTCATTTGAGTTTAATTACTCAAATATTTGGACTTGGAGGATGATTTGAACTAACTCGTTTCCATTGGTGGGAATTTCGTAGTTTTATAGTTGTTATTTAGGAAGTTTGAGTCGAAATTGGTCTCTAATTATTTCACTCGTTAGGGAAGAAGTTTCGAAAGGCAAAAAATAGAGGGTTGAAATGGAAAGGATGTTGTTCTTTCATATCAGGGTATTTCTGAGTATATAGGGTGGCCATTTGAAAACGAAACAGACGAGATTACAGACGAAATAAATATTTTCGATAGAAATGCTCGGACAGGTCGATTTCGAGGGGGACAACTTAAGATGTAGGTTACGGACGCATAGCGCTTCAACCCTTGCTACTACAACCCTCACACCCAAATTTTTGAATAGGGAAGATGGGGTGAGTGATACCTCATTTGAAAGGTATTTTTATACTGATTTCAGCACAGTAATTGTTTTTTCATTTTATGCATTAGTTCTCGAAATACAGGGTGGCCATTTGAAAACGAAACAGACGAGATTACAGACGAAATAAATTTTTTCGATAGAAATGCTCGGACAGGTCGATTTTTGTTTCGAGGGGGATAACTTGAGATGTAGGTTACGGACGCATAGTGCTTCAACCCTTGCTACTACAACCCTCACCCCCAATTTTTGAATAGGGAAGATGGGGTGAGTGATACCTCATTTGTAAAACGTTGAAAGGAGTCCTGGGCTCGATTTTCGTGAAAACTCCAATAGTGAAAACCGTTTCACGATATCTTCATCTGTTTTGAAGATATAACAACATTTTGAAATTTTTCGATTCAGAAAAGGTGCCATAACTTTTTCATTTTCGAAAATATCTGAAAAAGATAAAAAACTTTCAACAAGCACTTTTCCCCTGGGAATGAGACAATATTTAAATTTTTTTTTATGAAATAAAATGAAAAAAATGATTTCGTATTTAATATAAAAAAAGTGTTTTTTTTCACGAGAAAAAAGATTTAATGAAGTTTCTTATTTCTGGGAAAAAAGCGCTTCTAGAAGTTTTAATCGTTTTCAGATATTTTCGTAAATAAAAAAATTATAGCACATTTTCGAAATCGAAATTAAAAGAAAAAGAAGATATCGTGAAACGGTTTTCACTCATGGTGTTTTCACAAAAATAGAGCCCAGGACACCTTACGAAGTTTTTACCAACCTAGTCTAGAAGTACCTAAAACAGTCAAAATCAAGCAATTTGGGATACCCTGAACATGAAAATACTGGATAAATCATTGGCGTCAAAAGAAGCATTTGCTCGTACGAATTTGATGGAATTATAAGCAGCAGATGAGCCAAACTGAAAAAATTTTGAAATACGGGTAAAAAAAATTTCGGGCTTCACTGGAGCTGAAAATGGAGGGACAACTAAATGAAAGAAAAAGAGAAAATATCCGCTAGGGGATAGATGCAGAATGAAAGAAGAATTGAAGAAAAGACGAGTCAAAAGTGATAGAAGAAAATATAAATTATTCGATACAATTCTATTGTAAAAGATGAAAGAAATAAAGTCAAAATCTGCGAGCTTGATCAAATTGAAGACATCAAGATATCAATGTTCTTGCCACCATAGACTTTATTCAGTATTATTCACTTTCAGTATTACCAACCCTGAGAGGAAAATCATAGAATTACATCGAATTTCCTTATCAAAACCGAATTTACCAAAGGTCTTGACCTGTACACATTTAAAAATTTAAATTCCTCAGCGTCACGTACAAGTTTCAGATTGTCCCATTTCTGCTCGGGCTCAGGTTGACGCCATCTGTGCCTGGTTTATTATTTTCATTAATAACCCTCAAGTGTTATGGTCCGAGGTGCACAGAACGTGCGACGGTAGGCGATTATGACCGTCCCTCTGTCGGGCGATGTGAAACTAGCCCCCATCTGTTTTTTATGGACCAACAAAGAGATCGAGAGTGAAAAATTCCGTAAATGTAAATTGCTAAACCCAATGTTGGTTCGTGTCGAGAATTGAGGATGATAATGCTATTTCAGCACATTTATATTGATGGATTCTTTGAAAAATATCGAATTTTCTAGAAGACAGGTAATAAAGAAAAAAATTCCTCACAAAATGAAAGGAGAATGATAAAAATCGAGGCTAACGTGAAGGGTTTGATTGCATTTTTTCGATCTTTTCTTTTTTGTATTAACACACTCTCCACAAAAGTCATTGATCAATATTTTATTATGAATATCAAATATTAAAACACTTTTTCTTACAACTGCTATTAAAAATGACACTTCTTATGACATCAAACGATGTTAAAATTGATTGTTCACGTGGAAGCTTTTTAAAAATATTTTTAACATTAGTGTTGAAAATCGTTAATTTATAACAATTACTAACATTAATGCCCTGTGACGTTAGGGAGCTTCGGAACGCATTATTAGAATCCTCAGCACTATCAGTACTTGTAGAAACCGGAAGTACAATATTGGATGATGATGATGATCCAAAATCTGTTGAGGTTGGGAGAATTTTTTCAGCAATGACATTTCTATATGCAATGGAATGATCAACATAGCCCTCGGCTACCGTCGTAGATTTCCATCCACCATGTTTTTTTTATATTCGTAATATTTGCTCCTGATTCTGCTAGCAATGAAGCGGAGGATCTTCGAAAACAGTGTCCTGTATATTGCTTTAGTTCCGGCAGTTTGAGGAATTCGGCAACAATAGATGGAATTTTTCCAAATGTATTAATACCAACTGGAGTGGCAGTGAATTTATTATTCATGTATTTCAGGAAAAAACGACGATGTTTGATGATAGAAGGGCGCAGTGCAAAGTACTTATGAAAATAGTCTACTACTTCCCAATTATACTGAAAGAACGACTGACTTTCGTTTTTGTATTTGGAAGTTTCATAACCAATGATTTATTTGTTATTTCGATGTCTTCCACTGATAAATTACACAATTCTTCACGCCGACAGGCTCCAAATAATCCGAAAATAGTTGCAACTTTAACCATCAAGTGTTTCTCATCTGGTGCCTCCTTTATAAACTTTTCAACTTATTCACGAGTGAGAATTTTCGATTTTTTGGGACGATATCCTTCACTTTTCCTTTTTAGATATGCTATTACCTTAAAATATTTACTAACATCCACACCATTCATTATTGAAAATTTGCTCCACGAAGTTGATGAACTCCATATTTTTTCTTCTGAGTATGACAGGAAAACAGTTTCACTGAAGTTCCCTTCTACACATTTCAATTTACACCAGGCCAGGAAATTTTTATATGCAATATCGTACTGCTGAACAGATTTGCTCTTCTTGCAGACTCTTCAATATCCAGAGTAACAACCAAATCGTCACTTTTATTATTAATTTTACTCTCAACAAACATATTAAATAGTTAAAAATCCAAGACGAAAATTGAACAGGAACAAAATTCATGCAATTTGAAGTTTATTTTCATTGCAAATTCGCCCATTTCATTATCAAAATAGGGCAGTGGTACAAAAAACATTGTATGGTATTTGTGTTAAAAGTGATTTTATTTTGTTCGTGAAATTGTTCAATTCGCTCCGCTCAATTCACAAAATTTTTCACTCACAAAATAAAACGTCACTTTTAACACTCATATCATAAATAACTTCTTTTATACCGAGCTCTTGTGGATTTCATTTGTTCCTGGAATAGTAGCATTTTGAAAAACATTTGGAAACAAAAATTGATGAGGATATTCACTTCAACGTTTCTCATAGACTCAATTTGCTGCGATGGAAAGTACAAAAACTTGAATCAAATATTCTATTGCAACAGAGTCAATGAGGATGTTATTCGTTTTTTTTTTGACTTTTATTTGCAACAAAGCGAAGAGGACGATTAAAATTGAAGAAAATGATTTCTCCAACATTTTCGTCCCTTAAAATTTTTCCTAAAACTCTCCATTCTTGAAGTTCATGAACTTAAAAAATAGAAAAGATTCTTCAAACAACATTTTCTAAGTTAAGCTTTTCGAATGCTCTCTCAAAGATTTCCGAATACAATTGCGTAAAGCTATTAATTTTTTTCGTCACAAATTTGATTATATTCCTACTGAACTAATCAAGTCTATTGTACTAATAATGTTATTTCTGTTTCGATTCCCCACTTAAAACATTTGTTTGTTTTTCTGCCCTCGATTCCGCGGCCATATCCCCGGTAAAAATAGAAGGCTAAAGAGATTGAGCGAAAGTCAAATAGAATTAAATCTGTTGAGAGGTTTAAACGACGACGTGCTTCATTAGGTATATCGGGCGTTCATCTAATAAATTCTCACTGAAACAGTGAAACATTGCGTCAAGCTGGAAACAAATCCAATTTCGTTGCGCGTCCTGCTGATTATTGCCTTTTTTTTCTTTTTTTTTCACACGTTTGAAGACTCGACGAGGTGATAACGACCAATGTGGAGCCTCTAGATTATCTTAACCCCCAGAAATTTGAACAGTTTGCCTTTTGAATTATGTGTAACCAAATGAAGGATGAAGTATTTTTTTCGGAGGAAATCACCACAACTACTTTTTTAAATTATCCTGAAAGTTTTATTAGGGCTTTCTCCCCAGTCTCTGAAATAAGCATTGATTAAAAAAAATTTAAATAATAGAAGAAAGGCCCCTGCATAAAACTTGAGCACTTATTTGTCAGGGGCCAAATTTCTATAAAAAATTGTTGTCTAACAATAATCAAAGAGAAAACACTTCGAACTGTAAAGCTGTGTTCGTCAGACAATTTCTATATTTCATTCAACTTTGCAGAATCTTAGGATCATTTTGATTTTTCAATTGACAGTGACATTTAAACATGTTTCGTGGCTCAAATTTCTGTTGACTGTCTAGAAAACTCGCTTTATGAAACTTCTCTAACTGATTATTTCAAAAATCACTAATTTATTGCCATTTTACAAATTAATTAGAAAGTGTGGCAATCTGAATGGAATGTATCCAATTTTTTCAATAAAGATCTTATTTCTGATCCTTCCATCAGAGTTCCTGGTTTTGACCTTCCCAGGAGAATATGGTCTGTTCTAAATCGCATTAGAACAGGCCATGGACGTTGCAATAGCATGCTCTTCCGATGGAATTCGGTTGAGAGTCCTAGTTGTGAGTGTGGGGAAAATGAGGAGACTATAGAACATCTTATAAATAGTTGTCCCATTTATAAATTTCAAGATGGTTTCGAGGCTATACATAAAGTAACGAATGCATTTCTTAAATGGGTGGTTAATTTCAAAATTATTTGATTTATTCTGAATATTCGGTTTCTTTTCTGCTTTTTTCTTTTTTCATTTCAGATTAAGAATCGCGAGCCGTTTTTGGGAAGAATCTATCGACGGATAACATGCAGATGATCTCACACTGATGTCTTTCAAGATTTTTCCTGATATTTAATATTTTATGTTATTTTTTTTACGGGGTGGCAGGTTTTTTCGGCTGAGGTTTTTTTTTCCCCTGGCTCTATAGTATCATATGATACTAGTGATGATAGTATCGTATGATTCTATAGTATCATACGAAGAATGTTATGATACCCCGTTCTTTTTTTACCTCAGCTTAGGTACTTTTTGTTTCAACATTTATTGTATTATTTTAGCTCTCTATTTTCATAAGAATATATATATATATATATATATATATATATATATATATTAGAAAGTTTCTGAAATAAGATAAACTGTGAATGAGAAATTCTTGATAATCAGAGACGGGCCCAATGTTGAACGAGGTTGGCAAATTTTCAAAGCAGTCGGAAGAGTTTCCAAAAGTTGGAAAACTTTCAAGCAGTTGGAAAAATTTCAGAGCAGTTGGAAAAAATTTCAAAAGAGTTGAAAAATTTCGATGTGGTGGGTAAAATTTCATAGTAGTTGGAATGCACAGTTCCGAGGCAATCTTAATTAGACAAAACAAGTTTGCAATTAGTACTTGACAATATATGTATAGCCAGCAATAAATTGTATTTAACCCAATATTTTTACCATCAAGTGTTTCAGGAGAAGAAGTAGGTACCTAGTTTGTTAATTTTCCAGTTACGTCGCATGGACTCTGTCATAAAAGAACCATCTGGTATCATAAATTCAAGCTGTTTCTATCAGATAAGCAGAATCATCATTAGGTACGCTCTTCCTACATTGTGTTACAGTTTTCAGAATAAACAATATACGTGAATAAAATTATAAAAAAGGAATTATATAAGAGGAAATGCACAAAGGATAAAAAGAGTGAGAGAAAATTCTGGGTTGTGACCATAGAATATAGAATATCGGAATGGCAATTTGTATAATTTTTTTAACTATATATATATATATATATATATATATATTCTTTTGAATAAGAGAGCTAAAATAATACAATAAATGTTGAAACAAAAAGAACCTAAATATAAAAACTGAAATTAGCTACGAAACACGAATCTAACAAAACAAAAATCGTTCAAAATACCATATATATCCTCACTTCCAAACACTAATTGCAATAAACGCTGGGAAGAGTTTGCAGTCGCCAACTCAAATGAAAAAATTATGTTCTAAATTGTTTCTTCAATAATATGACTGATTTAGGTCAAAACCGTTTCCCTACTAAATTGGGAATCGCTTTTTTTCAAGAACTATCTTGATTTATGATGCTTGCAACTTAGACACCCTTTATCTGTTTTATTCCTTATGTTGCTTTTCTTTTCCTGAAAATTTTGTTCCTATTATACTGTAAAACTTTCTCATGTAACATTCAGTCATGTATATTTATTTATTTTATGAAATCTGCTTTTTTTGTGGAAAATATCTTGTTTTATGATGCTCGAAATTTTGATATACACCAAAACATGAAACTGAACTAAATTAAAGAATGAAACAAAATGAGTGTCTCAAAGTTTTAAGCATACTAAGTATTTCTCACAAAAAAAATCCAAAAAATGAAGAAACTCACATAGTTGAATATTGGGTAATTCGAAAATCAAAGTGAATTTCTCACCACTTTGATGAGATTCACTCCTTTCACAGAATAAAAAGAATAGATTTTTCAGAAAAAATATTTCCTCTGATGAAATAGAGCCTTGCCTTCGCTCCCAGATTCCTTTAAATTGGAACTGCGATTTGTTGAAATTTCAAAATGAGTGTTTCGATTGGTTCGAATTTACGTAAAGTTTTTTAATCGCGCAATCAGAGTTTTGTGGAACCGACCCATAATGACGTATTTAAAGATAGATATTTGTTTTATTCACTTTTCATATGCGATTTAGAAAGCCAATCCATATCATGAATAGCCTCTGATGAAAAACTTTAATTTTGTTGTTGAGTTATCATGTTTCTCCCAAATTCCACAGATATATAAAAGATAACGTTGTGTATTCGGAAAAAATTTAAATACTTTGACGTTAAACTATGCAGATATATGAAAGATAAGGTTGTGTATTCAGAAAAAATTGCAATACTTCGACGTTAAACTATGCAGGGTCTTCCATTTGAAAAAAACCAAGTTTGTGCTCAATCTTAAAAACAGTGCCTTGAAAAGAAATTGAATATTCCACTGACTTTTGTGTGAAAGTATCTTTCATGAGCAGTTTAATCTTTCATGAGCAGTTTAATCTTTACATGGTCAAAAGGAAAATTTTTATTTTCGCCCTCTGTTTCAGGAACAAAAGTAGAATATTTTTGTTTTGTTTGTTGCTTCAAAAGTTTCACAGAAAAGTGATGCAGTGTCGCGAAAACCGCATGTCTATCTTTAATAATATCTGGGAAACAGTGTAGTCTCAATCAAAATGGGACACAGTGTACAATAAATAAATAATTTTTTTTTCATTCTTGTATATATATATATATATTCTTATGAAAAAGAGAGCTAAAATAATACAATAAATGTTGAAACAAATGTACCTAAGCTGAGGTAAAAAAAAAACGGGGTATCATAACATTCTTCGTATGATACTAGAATCATACGATACTATCATCACTAGTATCATACGATACTATACAGCCAGGGGAAAAAACCTCAGATGAAAAAACCTGTCTCCCCGTAAAAAAATAACATAAAATATTAAATATCAGGAAAATCTAGAAAGACATCAGTGTCATCATCTTCATGTTATCCGTCGATGGGCTCGGATAAACAGATTCTTCCCTAAACGACTCGCAATTCTCAATCTGAAATGAAAAAAGACAAAAGCAGAAAAGAAACCGATTATTCAGAATGAATCAAATGCATTTTAGAAATGCATTTGCTACTTTAAAAAAAATCGGCATTCAGATTTCTTGGCCAAATAATGTTCGGAGGTTTATAAATATTCATGACAGAAATGTCACAAAATTTGAAAGAAATGAAAAAAACTCCATCAATTTCCCCTTTCCGAATCTGTTGAAAATTATGAACTGATAATTTTTTAACATAACAAGATAAACTTGTAAAAAATCAATTAATACATAACTTTCAAATGTCCTCTTTCACGAGGATTTTTTTTCTGTTGCCGTGTGGGTTTCTTGCAGAAGAATCACTTCGATACCATATTCATCAGCTGATTTGGAGACGTAATCACACTTGTCTTTCGAAATTCCTTCGATATTCAAATTCAAAATCCACAAATTCTTGCTCTCTGGTCGTGCGGGTTTTTTCATACCGGATACGACCTTCCAGGTGATGATTTTTCGGTACTTCAGATGCTTGAAGACCGCTACAGGACCCCAATGAAAAAAAATCATCTCCCATAGATAAACCAAACATTTTATAACATAAGAAAACAGAATATTTTTCAGGAGCAAAAACTACGACATATTCCGAGAATTGTCATTGGGACAATTATGAAAGAGGCAATGTGAGCAATCATCATTTTCATGTTTGCTCTGGAAAATCGCAGAGAAAACAGAAATTTCATGAGCCTTCAATGATTCCTTATAGGTTTAGCAGGCTTTTTCCATATCTTTTTCGCCTTTATTACCAACGACAAATCACCATCAAGTGTCAATCACGATTCTGCGCGCAATTACGCGCGAAATTCAAAAGTCTTCTAAATCAGGAATATCAGTACCGCAAATTCGATAAGAAAATTGGGAAAATTCCTCTGATTCCTCGAAGCGTTCATGAACCACGGAAAATCACGGGAAAGTTGCATCTCATTCAGGTCACGACTGCGTCCGGAAACTTCATGAAATATTGACGGCCGGAATGAAAGTCAAAGGAATAAGTTTACCGGAGAATGGCGAAATTTATTCCTGCAAGGTCAACGCGAGCGGATCGTATGAACTTTGGCAAATATTTTCCGTCCAACGGCGTCGGGAAAACTCCCACCATACGACCATGGGCGGCGATAACTTTATTTCTTGACGGCACAATAAAATATATTTATATTACTCGTGTATTCGGGTCGTCTGACTTCTCATACACCTTTACCTAGAGATCTATGGCGGTATTCTGCTTTCATCTGTGAGCAAATCTGTAAATTTTCATAAGATTACAGGAAAATTACGATTCTCGACGCTTTCTATGAATCTGTAGCTTACAGGAAACATTTTGAAAGGTAAATTGTGAGGTTATGTTGAATGGTTTTTTTTTATCACAGAATATAAAATACTTCCTCTACCCAACTACTTTTGTGTTTCGTTTTGGCACTTCGGTTGTAAATTTCTCTTTCTTGTTAAAAAAAAACACGAATTGAACAAAAATATATCCAATAATCAATAGTTACGGTCCAATTTTACAGAGAAATAAATTCTATTCTATGATGTTATTACGAAGTAGTTCAAAATTGACACTTCTAATACGAGAGTTACAGAAAAACTCCAGAATTTCATTATTCACGAATCTGTAAGTCGGCCACATAGATAAGGATCAATCGTACGCTACAAATCCGTAGCTTACAGAGAAAAAGCAGAATACCGCCATTAGTCAGGTAGTTTATAGTTGATAGTTTGATAGTTTAAAAGGGGTTACAGTCCACTGCGACCTTATGGTCTATTGTGCCCCCTAAAAAAGCTTTACAGCTCGCCTTACAGTCCCAGAGATCTTATGAAATCCAATATCTCAGAAGGCTTCAGTGAGGCTAATTCCTCACTCCTACAGGTCTCTTGACCAAAGCATTGTTTCCTTTGGCTTACAATGCCAAAGCATTCTGTGGCTAGGTGAATAGGAGTTTCTTCCTCCTCCCCACAAAATCTACACTCGTCAGTGTCCGATACGCCCATTCTCAACAAGTGCTTTCTGGGGCGACAATGCCCTGTAAGAAAGCCAGTGAGGAGGTGTGGTTCGTTCTTACTGAGATCCAAAATATCTTTCGGATCTTGCAGTTTCAAAATTCCGAAGGAACTTTTTGGAGTGATCCAACCCTGGGAGATTCTGCCAGAGTGTTCCTCTTTCAGTTTTCTCCTTCTCCAGAAACTCCTTTATATGAAAATTTTCCTATACCACAGAAAGGTTCTGGACCAGTGAGTGGTTTCCGAGTACCATCTCTGGCAAGTTTGTTGGCCTCTTCGTTACCTGTGATGCCCGAATTACCAGGAACCCAGATCAAAGAGATTTTATTTTTCTTGCCTACCTCATTGAGTTTGTTCCGGCATTCCCATGTCGACTTTGAGTCGATGACATAGGAGTTCAGTGCTTTAATAACAGCTTGACTATCTGAGTGAATAGCTATGTCGCAATTCTGATAGTTTCTCGTTAGATTAATATCTAGACATCTTTCGGTTGCTAATATTTCTGCTTGCAGAACATTCACACAGGAGTCTCACGATAGTGCACACTTGGCTTTGGCCCCGTGAATCCCAGCGCTAGCTCCCATGTTGGTTTCAGAACCATATGTATACCATTTAACAGTATTTTCTTTGAAATTTTGGTCGGTGTATTCCCGCTCCCATTCTTCTTTTTTGCACAGCATCGTACTGAAGTTTTCCTCAGTATTTACTTTCTTGACCATTACATCACTAGGAAGGTTCCCGATGAGTAACTACATCTCATCTGCGAACCTTCCTAGTGATGTAATAGTCAAGAAAGTAAGTAATGAGAAAAACTTCAGTACGATGCTATCCAAAAAAAAAAAGTAACCAGAATACATGTTTGTACTCATCATGGTTATCCAAAAGCCAAAGACAGCATTCTTTACTTCGAGGATGATGTTTTTTTTGTTTTGTTAAGGAAACAGTATCTCTACATCTTCAGATTATAGAATATCGACAAAGTTGAGAGATTTCTTAGCGGGAATCTTATGATATAATTCACACGTAATTTTGGTGTTGACTTTCCCGAAGCAGGTGAATATTTTATATAAACGATGACTCATCTTCATGAGTTCTATTTCCTGGTAAAAAAGATTCACCTTCACCCTTGGAAAAATCCTGTATTTCAACTGTTAATCCTTGATGTCGAAAGAATGTTATTTTCACTAATCAGAATGATCCTGTCTTCCGCTGTCAATCAACAAAAAAATGTTGAAACAAAAAGTACCTAAGCTGAGGTAAAAAAAGAACGGGGGATCATATCATTCTTCGTATGATACTATCGAATCATACGATACTATCATCACTAGTATCATACGATACTATACTGCCAGAGGAAAAAACCTCAGCCGAAAAAACCTATCTCCCCGTAAAAAAAATAACATAAAATATTAAATATCAGGAAAACCTTGACATGAGTGTGATCATCTTCATGTTATCCGTCGATGGGCTCGGATAGACAGATTCTTCCCAAAACAACTCGCAATTCTTAATCTGAAATGAAAAAAGACAAAAGCAGAAAAGAAACCGATTATTCAGAATAAATCAAATGCATTTGCTACTTTGAAAAACATCAACTTTAAGATTTCTTGGCCAAATAATGTTCGGAGGTTTATAAATATTTATGCCAGAAATGTCACAAAATTTGAAAAAAATGAAAAAAAAAAAAAAACTCCATCAATTTCCCCTTTCCGAATCTGTTGGAAATTACAAACTGATAATTTTTTAACAGTACAAGCTAAACTTGTAAAAAATTAATACATAACTTTCAACTGTCCTCCTTCACGAAGATCTTTTTCTGTTGCCGTGTGGGTTTCTTGCAGAAGAATCACTTCGATACCATGTTCATCAGCCAATTTGGAGACGTAATCACACTTGTCCTTCGAAATTCCTTCGATATTCAAATTCAAAATCCACAAATTCTAGCTCTTTGGTCGTGAGGGTTTTTCAAACCGGATGCGACCTTCCAGGTGCTGATTTTTCGGCACTTCAGATGCGTGAAGACCGCTACAGGACCCCAATGAAAGGCAAACATCTCCCATAGATAAACCAAACATGTTATAACACAAGAAAACAGAATATTTTTCAGGACCAAAAACTAAGACATATTCCGAGAATTGTCATTCTGATATGATACTTTTCGGTAAACCAAACAGCCTGTACAGTCTCCGGAAAGTCGGAAATGTTGGGAAAGTTATGCCATAATCATGAATTCCCGCAGACTTCCGCGTTAGCGTGGGATGTAAGTACCCCCATTATACCCCCTCATGTACGCCCTTGCATGAGAATATTCCGGTAGCGATAAAAAGAAAAACTAATAATGGCCGTACGAAACGTCATAACTAACGCGGTGTTTCGGGAGTCATGCGTTTAGAACAGATTATTTGCTCGCATTCCGAATTTTCACCACCTTTTCTGCTCGTAATTTTTATTTTTTTCGGTGAAAGTACCAACTGATCGAAACACTGGCGCCACAGGGAAATGGCCTAGTGCCAGGACGGCGTTATGCCTATCCCACACTATTTATACATTTATATACTCCGTTTCAGAGTTTTTATCATCTGAACAGCAGGCCTTGAGAGTTGGAAAAAGGGAATAGAAATTCTTTTGGTTCATCAATAGAACATAATTTACATCTTGAAGTATTTATCCATTCCTCGAGGCAAATAATTTTGAAGTTGTAGAGACGTAGACTGATTTACCTATATTTTCATTCGATGACGATGATCTATACCTGTACAGGGTGATAAATTAAGGGTGTAGGGGTCATTTTTAGAAAAATAAGAGATATCACTATGTGATTTTATTAATAAAGAACTAGAAATTCAATCGCCATGTTTCTATGCTATGCTTCTATGCATGTGCTGATATCAACTCTACTACACATTTGAAAGACTAGATGTCGCTCATGACTGTTGTCGCTTCGTATGAAGTCCAATACAAGTAATGCTGTCAACGGAGTTTCTTTCGAAAAGGGTGTCATTACAACGCCTACCTTAAACGATTCTCAACTTACCATAGGGGAATCCAGGAATATTCCAGAGAGAAAAGTGATTAGACCTTTGTTGAAAATATTGCATGTATTCCATTCAGACTGCCAAATCTCTCTAGGCGTTTGAAGAATTGGATTTCAATCTAGTAATCTATTTTTAATGGACGAAAAAGAGAATTGGATATCAATTTGGAAAAGAATGGAATTTGTTTCAGAAATACAAAGTTGCAGTCTGTCAGCGGATATGTGGAGGTACAATGTAAACAATAAACAAAACTTTATTCTCAGAATCATTCTTCACAAGGAAATGAGAAACCGTCAAACAAACAAAGAAATAATACAGATTACAATCTAGAAATTTCAAGAGAATAATTCAGGAATTCTGAAATAGAATAAGGTTCATTTTCTATAATTGAATTAGTGAGTTCACGTTTGAATTGATTATTGATGATTATATTCTGGATGGACTTAGGTAATTTATTATAGATTTTTATGCACATATACTGTGTGTTCTTCTCTGTTAATGTGAGACAATGTTTAGGATAATGAAAATGATTTATCTGTCGTGTACTGTTTGAATTGCATAATTTGTCGAAATAGTGCGGATTTTTCTTAAAAAAAATGTTTCAAATGAGTGTTAATCAAGGAGTAGGTGAAGATATGATAGTTACAGTAAGAATCTTTATACAGAAGTTCATGAGTGCCTCAGTTCATCAAATGGGATAATAAATAATAAATAATAAAGTCTCTTTCACGGGAATAGGACCAATGGAAATGAAGCGACCAACTTAATATTCTGCAGCAGAATAAACCTAGGCTAGAGCTTTTTCAGCAGGCTAGACCTTTATAGGGTGCATCGGCAACCCATGAAGTTATAACTAGTTTCTGCAGAATACTTTCTTAAGATCTCAACTTAATACGTAAATAATCCAAATTAGCTTCAAAATTTAGAAGGGGAGTGTAGATGTCTCCTTGATTTTTGAGATTGAATTGGAATTGCGTTTCAAAAAAAAACAAGCCAAAATAACCTTGGATTTTCTTCATTTTTGGTGATAACATCCACATCACTTCTGTTTTATCATAAAATCAAAATTGTCGCATTAAAAATTCTTCGGAACTGCCATCGTTTGTAGAGAAATATAGGGTCAAGCTACTTAAAACAGCCACATCATTCAATCGAGGTTAATTCAAATTCGATAACGAAAAAATGTCTCAGACCATCTCCAATAGATATTGGAGATGATTGCCTTTCATTGGGGTCCCGTAGCGGTCTTCAAACATCTGAAGTGCCGAAAAATCATCACCTGGAAGGTCGTATCTGGTTTGAAAAAACCCTCACGACCAGAGAGCAACAATTTGTGGATATTGAATTTGAATATCGAAGGAATTTCGAAAGGAAAGTGTGATTACGTCTCCAAATTAGCTGATGAACATGGTATCAAAGAGACTCTTCTGCAAGAAACCCACACGGCAACAGAAAAAAAAAATCCTCGTGAAAGAGGACAGTTGAAAGTTATGTATTAATTGATTTTTTACAAGTTTAGCTTGTTATGTTGAAAAATTGTCAGTTTCGTAACTTTCAACAGATTCGGAAAGGGGAAATTAATGGAGTTTTTTTGTAATTTTTTTCAAATTTTGTGATATTTCTGTCATAAATATTCATAAACCTCCGAACATTATTTGGCCAAGAAATCTTAATGTTGATGTTTTTTTTAAAGTAGCAAATGCATTTCCAAAATGCATTCGATTTATTCTGAATAATCGGTTTCTTTTTTGCTTTTGTCTTTTTTCAATTCAGATTAAGAACTACGAGTCGTTTTGGGAAGAATCTGTGTATCCGAGCCCATCGACGGATAACATGAAGATGATCACACTGATGTCTTTCAAGATTTTCCTGATATTTGATATTTTATGTTATTTTGTTTACGGGGAGGCAGGTTTTTTCGGCTGAGGTTTTTTTCCCTGGCTGTATAGTATCGTATGATTCTATAGTATCATACAAAGAATGTTATGATACCCCGTTTTTTTTTTACCTCAGCTTAGGTACTTTTTGTTTCAACATTTATTGTATTATTTTAGCTCTCTTTTTCATAAGAATATATATATATATATATATATATATATATCCCCTCGGAATGGATGGACTTCTTGGACATAGCGACGTATGCGTGGGATTATCCATTAATTATTCTTCGAGAATCTGAAAATCGTCCATATCTGGATTCATCAGTGGAAAGGACACTTCGCCATTGATCGTTCTAATTGATATGTTGCCTTGCCCGTTCCAGTCTTTGACGCTTATGGTCTTGTGTTAATGGAACTCCTCTTAATGGACGTCTAGAACCTAGATTAACCTCTCTCAAACGTCGTCTGATGGTTTCGATGGAAACTTGGACCCCATCTGCATTTCGAAGAGTATTCCGTAGCATTCTACACGTAAATGTAGGCTTTCTTCTCGCCCACCAAGCCTTGGTCTTCCCAACACGGAATCTGTCTCCCTGAACCTATTCCAAAGACGAGTTATCACACTTTGGCTTACTTGAGTTAGGCCACCCTGTAGCATTCCGATAGCCCTATTAGCCTCAGCGTTTGTTAATTTCCGTCTTGGCATTTTCAGAAAGCTTAATTCAAATCGAAGCCGTTGATGAACTGACTTCATTCCAAAATAAGAACATTCATGAAGCATTTTCAAAGAACCCAACTTCAGAAAAAAGGCGAACAGATTGACGAAATGTCTCATTCTGATTTTTATTGGATCGATTCAAGTTGTCATTGAGTTTTAAATGATTTTGCAGCGATTTTTTTGAAGATTACATACCTTTCAAAACGATTGAATACGATATTCCTAATTCTTGTGGAGCAGTTTATTCAGTTCTTGTGGTGGACTCATAAAAATTTCTAGTTGCTTTTTGTTACTACACCATTTCCAAATGTAATTCAGAAACCGTCAAGTGCATGTCAGATTTTTCACTTCAATTTTTGAAAGCGTGAATTGAATTTCAGAAAACATAAAATGTAATTCAGATAAGTCAATGGAATTTCATTTGATATATTCTGAAATTCATTTGAATTATCTGAAATTCAAGTGATGTTTTCTTAATGTCAATTGACTATTTCTGAATTACACTTTTAAATGGTGTAGAAATTAAGCTTCGACTGTACTTTCAACGCTTGCTAGGATGACAATTATTCTTGAACGGAGTATACTTTAAATCATTCTACAGCTGTGATAAATTACGTTGTGTATTTTTAATAACGCGTATCAAGGCACGAAGTGGCAATTCTTATGAGTTCTCCCCTGCTAACCGAGACGGAAATACCAGCTCGAACTCTGAAAAAACTCATCTACTGAGCAACTCTAGTTTATTGCAGTTGCAGTTTAGAAGATGAGTTCCGGAACATACCTGAACTACTCCCATAAATTGTTCCTACTTTTGCCACCAGGGGGCGGGAATCTATTATTTATTAGATTCCCTCGATTTCCACTATACGTTTTGGGAAACTTCCTGATTAAAATGAAGTGCTCGCCCCTCAAAAGATAATTGGACGGTGTTTTCAGGAAATATTCCTGCATTCAAGCGCGTATTTTCATCTCTCCTACACAATTATGACAGTTCAACCATTGAACCTCAGTTTAAAAATAAATTATGCCTTCTTCTTGGTTACCAGTCCTCTCAAATATTGTACCTCCCCATATTCTCAGAGATACAACAACTTTGGATTTTTGGGACAAATTCAATTCCTTTCCAAATTCATTTCCCATACTCTCCTCTTTTCCTGAAAAGAAGGTCCTCAGATTGAAATCGCGTAAACCATTTTGGTCGAGTTTTTCAATCAATATAAATATAAGTGGTTTCGGCCTTCCCAGAAGAATATGATCTGTTCTAAATAGTATTAGAACAGGTCATGGATGTTGTAACTGCATGCTTTTCAGATGAAATTCGATTGAGAGCCCTAGTTGTGAGTGTGAGGAAAATGAGGAGACAATAAAACATCTTATAAATAGTTATCCCATTCATGAATTTCAAGGTGGTTTCAAGGCTACACATGAATTAGCGGAGCATTTTCGAGATGGGTGGTTAATTTGAAAATAATTTAATTTATTATAAATAATTGTTTTCTTTTCTGCTTGTGTCTTTTTTGTTTCAGAATAAGAATTTCGGTTAGAGTGGAAAAGACTTTGCTTTTTTCTGTCTATAGGAGAATTCAATCAATCAATCAATCAATCATTTATTTCAATGCACTACAATTCTTAGACAGTTCAATTCCAAAAATTTAAAACCGATAATATATATACAAAAATCATATTTGAAAGATCGAACTTCAGAGGAGAAATCTGCCTAAGGTACAACCTTGTGTGCAGATCTCCTCCTCCATTTATGTATGGCGCTAAAGCGATATAGGCGTCCTTAAAGATCCTCAGTTAAAAAATAATCGTCCATATCTGGATTACAATTACAATTATAATACATAGTTGAAACTTCACATTGAGAGGCACCGAACGAAAAAATTAGCTACGTGAATAATTAAAGAAGTTACCTTCGATAACGCAATTTGTAGTCAAAGACACTAAAAACTAAGAATACTCTCTAAATACACTCTCCACGTGGTTTCGATTGTTTCTGCCTTCTCGGAAAATAATATTCTGATTGAAGAATGGACAATAATTATTGAAATATGAGAGTAGTCCCACTTGTCGCATGAAGAATCCCCCATCAAAGAAGCCGCCTAAAAAACCGGTCATAAAACGAACATCTGGTAGCGATTGAAGAGAATGCCGATAAGCATGGGGTAGTTTATGAATTTATTACTTCGTTTTAGGTAAACAAAAACATGAAATTCATCGTCTGCGAAAACTTTCCATGACTTTTTTCACCCAAAAAGTGCTCAACACGCCTCAGGGAGTTATCAATTCGATAAAGGATCAAAATATCAGGGGGGCCACGGCCCCCCCCTGCGGGCGCCCATGTTAAAAACTAAGAATACTCTCTAAATACACCCTCAAAGTGGTTTCGATTGTTTTGAATTCGAATACATCTTTCTCTAGAATTAACATACAAATGAAAAGATTCTATATTTCCGCCTTCCCGGAAAATAATATTCTGATTGAAGAATGGACAATAATTATTGAAATATGAGAGTAGTTCCACTTGTCGCATGAATAATCCCCCATCAAAGAAGCCGCCTAAAAAACCGGTCATAAAACGAACATCTGGTAGCGATTGAAGAGAATGCCGATAAGCATGGGGTAGTTTATGAATTTATTACTTCGTTCTAGGTAAACAAAAACATGAAATTCATCGTCTGCGAAAACTTTCCATGATTTTTTTCACCCAAAAAGTGCTCAACACGCCTCAGGGAGTTATCAATTCGAAAGGGGATCAAAATCTCAGGGGGGGCACGTGAAAACTGAATATTTTTTGGGAACAAATATTACGACATACTTCGGAAATTGTCAATATGACCAGAGTCCAAAATGCTCCCATTAATGAAATATTCAAGCCACCTATTGAGTGAAGTGAAAAGTTATTCGATAATGAAGATGATATTTGATCAAACTCGACGCTAGGATGGGTCGATAATCAAGTAAACGACCGCTAATCATAACGTTCGACATTCGGTCAGGAAATCGACGGTAATGCTGATTTTAATCATAACCAGGATCCGGGCTAGCACCCAGCCACAAACGAACAAATGGAAAAGTATTGGCCTTTTTATCTCTCCGTTGTAACGACACGTAGTCACGAAGAAGGAAAGGCAATTCGAACTGGCCGTTTTAGGGAGCATTTACCGCAAAACGACGGTGATTCGATGAAGTCGTCGAGCTTTAGGGTTAATGACAATGGAGGAATCGAGGAATCGCATCAGGGCTACTGTTTAGCTTGTTCATCATGGTCTCTATTTTGCCAGTTCCTCACTTTTTATTATTATAAGAATGAGTTGGAGACTCATTCGTGAAATCAGCTGTTGGATTGAAGGAATCGAATGGCTAGAATACACTGCAATTGTCAAAATTGTTCTCACAATTTCACATGTTTACGAAGAATTACATATGTGAATTTGACACGTGATGTTTCACCCCCAAATATTGAACGAAGTTGGCAAATTTTCAAATCAGTCGGGAGATTCTCAAAGAAGTTTGAAAAATTTCAAAGAAGTTGGAAAAAATTTCAAAAGGGTTGAAAAAATTTCAAAGCAGTTGAAAAAATTTCAAATCAGTTGGAAAAAATTCCAGAGCAGTTGGCAAAAGTTCAAAGCAGTTGATAAAATTTCAAAGCAGATGAAATACATAATTCCGAGGGAGTTATGAAATTCGAAGGAAACTGTATTAGAAAAAACAAGTTTGCAATCAGTACTGAACAACAATACTGATAACTGTTTTTTATTGGCCATCGACCGTAGTCCTTCAGCTGCTGAACAATATATGTATAGCCAACAATAAATGGTATTCAACCCAATATTTTTACAATCAACTGTTTGAAGAGATGTTGCTTCAAGAAGAAGTAGAAGTAGTAACTCAGTAGTTGTAAATTCTTCAGTTACTTTACGTCGCATGGACTGTGTCATAAAAAGCCATCTGGTATCATAAATTTAAGCTGTTTCTTTCAGATAAGCAGAATCATCAATAGGTAGGCTCTTCGTACATTATGTTATAGTTTTGGGAATAAACAATATTTATGTGTGAATGAATTTAAAAAATGGACTGAAAAAGATTAAAAACAAAGTGAAGTTTGAGTTATGTGGTTTGTGGTGCCTTATGAAAAATTACTGAAAAAAATTCATGAACAGAAGGTGCACAGGACAAGTTTGAGAGAATATTATAGGTTGTGACCATAGAATATAGAATATCGGAAGGGCAATTTATTTTTATTTGTTTTAAATGAGAAAACTTAAATTAGCTACGAAACACAAATTCAATACAACAAAAATTGTTCGAAACACTAATATATGCAAAGAGTTCGAAATCGCCAACTCAATTAGGAAATTCAAAATCGTTTTTTCAATATGACTGATTTAGGTCGAAACCGTTTCCCGACTAAATTGGGAATCTGTTTTTTTATGATGATTGCAACTTCGACACACATTTTCTGTTATAATTCTTAGTTATGTTGCTTTTCTTTATACCATGGAATCCATAAGCAAAAGGAAGGCTAATTTTTTATCAAACGAAATATATTTTCTGAACATTTTGTTCCTATTATTCTGTGAAATGGGCCCATGTTAGGAATGAGCAGTTTCAATATTATGAATCTCCTCAAAGTGGTGACTAATTAACTCTGATTTTTCATCTACCCAGCATTCAATCCTGTATAATTCTTCATTTTATGTGAAAATATCTTGTTTCATGATGCTTGAAAATTTGAGATACCCCAAAGAATGAATCTGAATTAAATTGAAGAATGAAACAAGAAGTGTATCTCAATGTACTTCTCACAAAAAAAATGATTCCATAAAATAAAAAACCTCACATAATTGAATATTGTGTAGTTGGAAAATCAACGTTAATTTCTCACCACTTTGATGAGATTCATCGTATTGAGACTGCTCATTCCCAATGTTTACTACTTTCACAGATTAAAAAGAGTAGATTTTTCAGAAAAAAATATTTCCTCTGATGGAAATGAGCCTTGCCTTCGCTACCAGATTCCATGGAATGAAGAAAAGTTACTGAAGAAACAAATAAGTAGTGTTTCTCAAAGTTTCAAGTAACATCAAGATATTCTTCACGAAAAAACACTCCATAAAATTTAGGTACTTAATTGAATGTTTGGTAGATGAAAAAAAAAAGTAAATTACTCCTCACTCTGTTGAAATTCATCACACATACAAATATCATACCATATTATGTATAACGGTTATTTCAATGTACAGGGTGGGCAAAATTGGTGATACATGAACTAGAACTTTTTAACCCAACGAGATAGAGAAAAATGAATGGCACGTTACTGTGGTCTTTTTTTAGAGAAACTGATAATGACATCAACTGCATCTTCTTTTGTTTTCGAGTTATATACCAAAATTGAAATTTCGGCGATTTCAACTTTGCTCATTATCTCCGTTCCTGTTTGTGCTAGGATGTTGAAATGAAAACATTATACAGGCACTTTTTTCAAAGCAATCCAGTAGCGTACTTTGTTTTTTCCCAAGAGGTTTCCTTGCTGAGCTATGACATAAAGTTGTGTTTTTTCTTATGGAAGCAATAGTTTCAAATGGCTTAGTAAGAATCTCCATTTTATTTACGTTTCAGAAATATCTCATACATCATACATCGCATTCAGAATCATCTAGATATCATGAAAAATATAGTTTGTATGTGAAATTTGAATTATTGACTATTAAGTAGGCTTAATCACAGAATAATATGTCTCTCTGCATGGTGTCTTTATTATTACGCCATTAAATACTTGATTCAATTCTCTGTGGTTTGATCTCTGTTCAGAACAACTGTCAATACGAAGTCATTATTGCCGCTAAAATAAAAAAATTCAACATATCATATTTTTCGTAGTTTGCGAACATTTCCGTATTGCCGGCAATAATGAATTCAAATTCGAGTAATTTTCAATTATTCTGAACAGAGATCGAACCACGGAGAATTTAATGAAGTATTCAATGGCAAAATAATAATGACACCATGCGTAGAGACATATTATTTTTTGATTAAGCCTACTCTATACTCAATAATTCAAATTTCACAAACTATATTATTCATGATTTCTGAATGAATCTGAGGGCTATGTATGATGTATGAGATATTTCTGAAACAAAAAAAAAATAGCGATTCTTTTTAAGCCATTTGAAACTATTGTTTCCATAAGAAAAAACACAACTTTATGTTATAGCTCAGCAAGGAAACCTCTTGGGAAAAAACAAAGTACGCTACTGGATTGCTATGAAAAAAGTGCCTGTATAATGTTTTTATTTCAACATCCTAGCACAAACAGAAACGGAGATAATGGCCAAAGTTGAAATCGCCCAAATTTCAATTTTGGCCTATAACTCGAAAACAAAAGAAAAAATCAATTAATACATAACTTTCAACTGTCCTCTTTCACGAGAATTTTGTTCTGTTGCCGTGTGGGTTTCTTGCAGAAGAATCACTTCGATACCATGTTCATCAGCTAATTTGGAGACGTAATCACACTTGTCTTTCGAAATTCCTTCGATATTCAAAATCCACAAATTCTTGCTCTCTGGTCGTGAGGGTATTTCAAACCGGATACGACCTTCCAGGTGATGATTCTTCGGCACTTCAGATGTTTGAAGACCGCTACGGGACCCCAATGAAGGGAAATCAATTTCCATAGATAAACCAAACATGTTATAACACAAGAAAACAGAATATTTTTCAGCACCAAAAACTACGACATATTCCGAGAATTGTCATTCTGACAAAATAAAAAATCACAAAAAAAATTTTTTAAATTCTTATAGAATAAGAATTATCTTATGGATAAATTGAAGAACCTGTTATCCCCTCCGACAGAACTCCCTATTCAATCATCATTTTTCTCGCGATTCCCAACCACCAGACCAACCGAACACCCCCTCCCTCACTCTAATCGCTCGAATTCCTCATTTTTACCCATCTCTCCCGCTCAATTCCGCCCCAGATTATTCTATTTTCTCACATCTCCCAGCTTCCTCCCTGCCTCGGGCAGGAGATTGTCCTACGACGCCTCGCTCTTTATTAAAATCTACATCGCATTTGCTCATTATATCATCGCATCCTGATAGATTCAGCCTGCGCGAAGATCCTAGAGAATTTATTGGTTCTATTAGGTCGCCCTCAACGAAGTTTACTAAATTTTCATTCTGGACCTTGATTGGAATGCTTCCCCGGTTCCGCTTGTCTTTGAATTAATGGAATGATTGGGCGTCGCTTTTTTTCTTGTTAGAGTTCGAGGGAAGTTTTGGAGGTAGTTATTTCGATGAAGGGATTTGGGATGAATGGATTTTGAGCACCTGTTAGGGTTCTTAGCGAAGATTGTTCTGATGCAGGGTATAATTATCATATTGAGAGCTTTTAGTGTTGGGTAGTACACGTTTTAAAATTGAGTTTAAAAGAGGAGCCTCACTTTTTTATTCGAGCGGTACAGTGTACCACTTCAAAAGAGGCGAGGCATTCCGGGCGTTCATGACGCGATAGGCAGTCGAGACAATAGTTATTTATGATATGAGTGTTAAAAGTGGCGTTTTATTTTGTGAGTGAAAAAGTTTGTGAAATGAGCGAAGCGAATTGAACAATTTCACGTACAAAATAAAATTACTTTTAACACAAATGTTTTTTGTACAATTTTGATAATGAAATGGGTGAACAAGTTGCATGCATGAAAGAATTGGTGAAATACAATAAAGGGTGTCCCATTCAAAAAAACCTGAATATTTAATTATTACTTCAAGAAGATAACTCAGAAAATATTTCAGTAAACTTTCATATAGGCTGAAATAACTAAGGAGTAGTTTACAACAATTTGAATTAAATTACAGAATGGTGAAGGTGCCGGGACCGAATTAACCTCAAAATTATTCATCTTCTTGTCATTCGGTCAAGTTCTTGTGTAATCCCCAATTTTAGAGTTATTTTTGTAGATTCCTTCAGAAATAAGTCGAGCTAATTCAAGACTGTAAAAATTGGGAAAGTACTGGAGTTTGATATCAAGATGAACAAACTCATTATGTAAAGTCCATAAAAGAATCGATTTGATCATTCAAGAATATTCATAAAGAGCTATGCTATCCCTGGAAACATGCTACTGCCATTTTTCTGAGCAAAAGATCTATCGCCTGAACAATGAACAAAAATAAAACACTTCGAACTCTTAAGCGTAACGTTTCGGAGTCTAAATCAGACTCCTTCGTCAGACAATAACTAGTTTTTATTCAACTTTGTAGAATCGTGACAATTTATTGATTTTTGGATTGACAAAATCATAATTTGTACCAACTATGTTACCATCTATCCTTATTCATTTTTTATATCTATTAAGTTCTTCATAATTTAACGATCCGTTTTCCTCAAAAATACAGAATGTGAGTATTTATTATTATTATCAAAAATGTATGGTAGAGAAGCTTTCATTCAACAATAATTATATGTTATATTTGAAAATACCTATCATAATGCACACATTTTCTGCCTTCGGATTGAAAGAGTTTGAATTCTCATTTTTCCCGATCAAAACTGCACATTTATATGAAAGCAGATATGAGTGAAATATTCAAGTGTTTTCATAAAAACTTGAAAGTTTTCTTGAGAAAAAAGTCTGAAACTTACTTATGAACACCCTTGAAAAAAATTTTTTTAAGCATCTGAGCAATAAAAAAATGGGATATCATTTAAGAAGGAGTTTAGAGGTTTTCGTCGTTACTGAATTATAATTGAGATAGAAACACCTTGTATGTTCAATTGAATTTTTCATTAACGAAGGAGGAGCATTGGTATGTCGTCTGATAGAAGCTAGAAAAGTAGGAGTTGTCATGCAGAAATCTTCAAGTTATCAACTTTGAAATGAAGCCTTATTTGCGAATACTTCAAGGGTTTTTTCAGATTTTATGAGAATTTTCTAAGATGTCAGTAGCATATGAAAACAATCTAAAATTCACTGCATAATATGATTATCAATGAGAAAGCTGGGTATTACATTCAAAAATTGAAGTTGGTATCGTCGAATATTTCTGAAATTTTTTACCGAAATTCATCTTGTCTAACGAATGGTCTTCGTGAAACACTCTGTATATGAAATGTCTGATATTGTAATCCACAAAGTATTAGGAATTCATCCTTCCTAATGACTTCATTCAATAATTTCTGGTACTTTCACGAGGTAGTAACTGAAAATTTTCGGGAACAAAAATCATCCTTCTTCCAAATGTGAGAAAATTCTTGCACCATCAAAACAATGAAAATAACAAAGACATTGATGATTGAAGTGTCAGAATTCATCCACAATTTAAACAAATTAATGGAACCTTCATAGTTCATGGTTCAGAAAATCCTTGATTAGATACAAATTCTGAACTCTCAACCCTCCAAATCGCTAAGAATTGAAAGATGGATGAAATATGTCGAAATCTAAAGCGTACGAATAAATTCGTTTCCAAATTTCAACATTCATTAAGAACTGATATGTGACTCAGATTCTTCATTCGTAAATAGTCCGCAAAAAACATCTACGACTAGTTCGAAGCAATGAGTTTTCCCAACATCTGCTGATAAAGTTCTACGCGTGAAATTGGGTTTATTCGTTTAAATTTCTCAGCGCATTATCATGTGGAGATAATACGCAATGTTTTATTATGTATAGAATTTGAATTTTGAGGCAATATGGCATCTTACATAAAAATTGTAGTGTCATGGAAGTAACTAGAAGTATGAACAACCTTATGAGTGTCGAATATTGTGATTAGTGCAACGATTTTGAAGGATTGTGAGTAATTTTTTCAGAGATGACTTACAAGTTACTACCTTTTCCTGAGATGGATGTAAGTTATCGATTGAAATACATTCTTTGGGGATCTTTTTTGATAGTAAGAAAATTCTCTGTTTGTTCTCTGATAGCGGTAACAGTTCTTTTCAACTGATTTGCCCTTGAAAAACTACTACAAAAATTTACGTAGGATAATTTTCATCATTTCACATTTCTTTGAATGAGTTTGTTTCTGGATTTGAAAGTGAAAACAAAAATCTTGCGGAAAGTGTAGAAATAAGTATCTCAATCAGTTTCATACACATCAAATGGAATAAAGAGTAGTGCTTTTTCATATAATTTCAGGATAGATAAGTGTTCCTGTCTCAGGTTAGAATTCAAATCATTTCTTTGATTGGAGAAATAGGTCGTAGTATAAATATCTATCCGATTATAAGAAAAACCAACGAAAATGTTTTTCAGGAATCGAGATTACGTCTTGATACAAAAAAATTCTCGAATTAGTATTCAATTCTCATGTTGATCATGTATGAATTTTCGATAATTCAAATGTTGAAAGTAGAAAACTGATCAGAAGAGTACAAAAAAGCTGTAACTATAGGATATGTTTCATGGAACATTCATTGAAATAAGTATCCATGAAGTTTTTTGTGTTGTGTTGTGGCAAATATCGAAGTTTTCGACATCTTTTTGGTGTGCTATGGTCAAATACCCAGAAATATAAGAAGATATCTCATTTTTGAGGATCAGAAATTTATTAGTATGTTTAAACACAATTTGCGATTTCGAAGTCATAGTTTTTTTCATGATTTGAAATGATAGATTCGATGAACTCGAAAAATTCTCAAAATTATACTATGTTTTTTTTAATTGAATTATTCTTTGGTCTGGAAACTTCATGAAAAATCTATTTTTGGAGTATGGTTGATTCGTTTGGGATTAACGAGTTCGAAAACTTGGATTTGATGTAAGAATCTTGTTAGATTTTCGATATAATTCACGTTCCCTTTTTTTGTGGAACTATTTTTTTGATGAACTCAGTGCAATTTATAGCCAAAGTAGAATGATTTACTTTGAATGATAATGTATGTATGGGTATGGGAATAACACCATTGCTCCTGAATGCATATTCAACATTTCGAACTTTATATTTCCAAAAATACGAACTTAAGTGAAAATTAACTCACTCCATGAATAGAAACTAAAAAAATACTTAAAAATTTCTTCTGTTTGTGACATTTTCGAATATCCCGAACAGGAAAGGAAACATTTGAACAATTATTTTAAATCGGACCTAAGGAATGAGTGAATTTATTTCTCTGTGTTCAGGTTTGAGAAGAACAAAATTCGAAATGTTACCAAGATTTTTTTAAATCGCAAAACATATGCATTTCAAGGCAATGGTGCCTTTTTCACAGGTTTATTATATTCCGCATCGTAACTTCTATTGTGGCTATAAGAAAATTGAGTTTTCAGTTTCCACTTTTTCGATATCTCCCACCTGATTACGATTTTGTGACCTGCTCTATCATAATGTGTTATTTCGAATACTGTAACAATAATGTTATTCTTATTCGTCATTCATTCTTCAAAACAAAAAAATTCCAATGTTATCAATTTTTCAGCAGAAACACTTGTATAAATTTCCCAGGTTGATATCTCATTATTTTCGAAAATAGTAAAGATCGTCGATAAATTTTTCTAAAATTTTTTTTCCGTCAATTTCATTCACTGCCGAAATAATTCAGGGTACCCTGTATTAGTCAAAAACCCGCAAAAAGAAACTGTGACTCGTTCAAATTATATAATGTTTTGTCATCTGGCGATAAGATCCAATGCTACACGCACATCTGCATTCATTTCAAATTTTTCGTCGCACCTACTTGGATATCGAAAGAATACGCTCTTTGTTTCGAATGCTGAATTCAGTTAATCAGTCAAAGGTGTCTAAGATCCTTTTCTTCATAAAAAACACTGCTCTCAGATCAGTAGGAATGTTTTTGGTTAGTGGGTAAGAGTGTTGTGATCAATGCAGCAGTTTTCATTCGAAATTGTGAGTATTTTCGTCTTTCATTTCCATTATCAGTTGTCGGATTATTCGAAGACAAACGAACATTGATGATTTGCTCTTGAATTTTGTGAATTTTCGATGAAAAGTTGTAAAGTCGGTGTGAAAAAGTGATTTAATACTTTGCTGGAAATTTACCTCGAAGAATGTTACGAAAATTTTGAGAGCATTCAGTATAACGTGTGAACTTTTGATTTACATATCAGAAACACTCTTGGTTCCTATTTTTTTTTATGATTTGGCTCCTTGAAAAGATCCAGGCTTATGGAAATTATTAAAGAATCCAATTTGAAGTTATTTCTCGGAAACTATCCGATCGAATGATATCATTGAATTCCATGAATATATAAAAAATTCAAAGGGCCAAATTCTTGAATGTAATCGATTGAAATAATATTGTAGGACGAAAAATTAATGTCAAATAATAACCCGGAGATTTTCAAGTTTCGAAGATTTTAAGAATGTTTGTCTGATGAAGGAGTCTGATATACAAGGCGAGTGCCTGACTTGTGCATATACTTTGAGGGAAGATTCTTGAGGTTAGAAAAAACACTTTTTGTCTTTACCATTTTTTCCGATTCAGAACGGTTGAAAATATATAGGCTGTTGAAAATCCATGAAGAAATTCAAGGGACCCAACTCTTGCAAGCATGTTGAAAGTAATCCGATGAATATTTGATCTTTGGAAAATGAAAGTATTTTTCGAGTACTAATTTCAAATAATTGTTCAAAAAATCAGCAAAACTGAAAAAATTGTTAGTTCAGCTGAATACAACTGTGTTCGAAAGTTGAAGGGGTAGATCTAACGCTCAGAAAATCTTTAGTGGCATGTTTCCAGGATTGGCACAGCTCATTATAAAAGTTGGAAATGGTTATAACTTTTTCCCTATGATAACTCGAAAAAAATTGTGTACGAGAAATGTATTTTTTTTTACTTCAAGAGACTATTGTTAAAATATATGTACAAGTCGTACATATATATGTACAAGTGTAACGTTACAAATTTCAATACTACGAAGTGTTATTTCTTATTTCTTAGTTGTTCATTGATTGCTATAGTCATTACCCTGAAATATCTTCTATTTACCATTTCTTTGACTCGAAAAATTCATGTTGATGAATTAATTCTTTTTCAGTTTTGAAAAATTGATACTCCATTGAGAAGATATCTTGAACGTGATTCTTTTCGACTGGAATTGAACCTGAAATAGAAGCCATATATTTTTTCATTATTATTTGGTAAGAATCTTGGTGACCATTTTCAATAACCTCCAAGTTCTGACAGAATTAATTTTTTTTTCAGCTTCTCTCACCTGATGATCTTCATTGGTTTGTTCAACTCCAGAACTACAACAATATGGAGCAGAAGGCCTGAATTTTATACAAGATTATTTTGAAAGAAAGATTCTATATCTTTAATAGGGTGAATATCTTTATATTTCATGTTCAAACAATCCCTTCTTGTTTTTTCATTCTTTACTAATAAGAGTTGTATTTTTCAGTGCATTCCTTTTCAGATGATCTTCTTGTGCTTTAAATGCGCGTGTGTAGTGCGGTAACAATTGACAATCGATGTTACAGTGCGGGGTAGAACTGTTGTGAGTGGATGGTGGAAATAGCAAAAATTTCATGGGGGTAAGGTGAGCATCTTCAAAACATTCTCTTGTTACGACCTTTATTTTTACTCCTTTTCTCCTTTTTTATTACTGAACAATTTTTGTCCTTTTCAGTGCTTTCTTTTCATCAGATACCAGAAATAAGTTCAGTTCCAGATTCAGTAAACTATTCAAGCCGAAGGGGATGGTAAAAAGGAGCAGCCTGGACAGGAGCTTGATGTTAAAAGCGGGTTTCATCACATCGGTAAGGTGAGCATCTTCAGGCTTGTCAACATTAATTATCTTAGGAATCACTCTTACTGAATTTTTTTTCTTAGTCAACTAATGTATGTTTGTTTTTTTCAGTGCATTCCCTTTCAGATGATCTTCATGTGCTTCAGGTGCGCGTGTGTAGTGCGGGACTCAAAGACTATCGCTGCAGTGCGGGGAAGAACTCATGTGAAGTGCCTAGAGGTAGAATGCTAGTTCCTAGAGAGGTAAGGTGAGCAAATCTTTCTCATTGTTTATTATTCAGCGAATCTAATCACTTTTGTGTTTTTCAGTGATTTTTCTTCTTGAGATGACAGAAATTAGTTTAGTTCCAGATCTTTTCAACAATCATGGACCAGGTTGGGGGTGAACTGAATTGAAGTATCCTCAAGACATAGAGGTAATAATTTCGAAATATTTTCTGAACTAGTTTGAGCAATCCTGAAGACCTTATTCTAATTGAGTTCTCGTATTGATTATCATTTATATTTCCAGTGAAATCGTCTACTGATATTCTTCAAAGGAAGGCTGATTCATCGAGTTTCAAACTAATAACAGAGATTAGCAGAAGAAAACTAGCTCTGAACTGTGCTGGATTTGTAGAAGTACTTGTTCATATTGTTAAGGTGAGAATCTTGAAGCATTCCTCCTAATGATGGAAATATCTTCTATTTTCTTGATTCTCCTTGATCAATTGTTTTTTATATTTTCTTCGAATACTAGAAATTTTTTTTGCAGATTTATCGATCATGAGATCTTGGAGACGCAAGATGCTTCAGTAGAGACCAGAATTGAGGGTCCTTGATGATGACAACTGAAGAACATTTATAGGTCCTATAGGTTCCCAACAACCACACCTCTTCCAATTCCCAATTTTTTTTCATCATGACTGTTTCAGAGAAGACATGCCCTGATTGGATCCAGTTCAATTTGAGGTCAATAGGAGGACCACAATCTAGGGTCTTTGATGATGAAGACTTAAGAACATTCATCGATCCTTTAGAATCCCATCAACCTCGCCTATTCCAATTTCAATTTTTTTTTCATCATGACTGTTTCAGAGAAAACTTCCCCTGATTGGATCCAGTTCAATTTGAGGTCAATAGGGGGGCCAAGATCCAGGGTTCTTGATGATGAAGACTGAAGAACATTCTTCGATCCTTTAGAATCCCAACAACCTCTCCTCTTTCGATTCCCAATTTTTTTTTAATCATGACTGTTTCAGAGAAAACATCTCCTGATTGGATCCAGTTCAATTTGAAGTCAATTGGGGAGCCACAATCCAGGGTCCTTGATGATGAAGACTGAAGAACATTCATCGATCCTTCAGAATCCCAACAACCTCTCCTCTTTCAATTCCCAATTTTTTTTTAATCATGACTGTTTCAGAGAAAACATCTCATGATTGGATCCAGTTCAATTTGAAGTCAATTGGGGAGCCACAATCCAGGGTCCTTGGTTATGAAGACTGAAGAACATTCATCGTTTCTTTTAGAATCCAGACAAGCTCTCCTCTTTCAATTCCCAATTTTTTTTTAATCATGACTGTTTCAGAGAAAACATCTCATGATTGGATCCAGTTCAATTTGAAGTCAATTGGGGAGCCACAATCCAGGGTCCTTGGTTATGAAGACTGAAGAACATTCATCGTTTCTTTTAGAATCCAGACAAGCTCTCCTCTTTCAATTCCCAATTTTTTTTTAATCATGACTGTTTCAGAGAAAACATCTCATGATTGGATCCAGTTCAATTTGAAGTCAATTGGGGAGCCACAATCCAGGGTCCTTGATGATGAAGACTGAAGAACATTCATCGATCCTTCAGAATCCCAACAACCTCTCCTCTTTCAATTCCCAATTTTTTTTTAATCATGACTGTTTCAGAGAAAACATCTCATGATTGGATCCAGTTCAATTTGAAGTCAATTGGGGAGCCACAATCCAGGGTCCTTGGTTATGAAGACTGAAGAACATTCATCGTTTCTTTTAGAATCCAGACAAGCTCTCCTCTTTCAATTCCCAATTTTTTTTTAATCATGACTGTTTCAGAGAAAACATCTCATGATTGGATCCAGTTCAATTTGAAGTCAATTGGGGAGCCACATTCCAGGGTCCTTGGTTATGAAGACTGAAGAACATTCATCGTTTCTTTTAGAATCCAGACAAGCTCTCCTCTTTCAATTCCCAATTTTTTTTTAATCATGACTGTTTCAGAGAAAACATCTCATGATTGGATCCAGTTCAATTTGAAGTCAATTGGGGAGCCACAATCCAGGGTCCTTGGTTATGAAGACTGAAGAACATTCATCGTTTCTTTTAGAATCCAGACAAGCTCTCCTCTTTCAATTCCCAATTTTTTTTTAATCATGACTGTTTCAGAGAAAACATCTCATGATTGGATCCAGTTCAATTTGAAGTCAATTGGGGAGCCACAATCCAGGGTCCTTGGTTATGAAGACTGAAGAACATTCATCGTTTCTTTTAGAATCCAGACAAGCTCTCCTCTTTCAATTCCCAATTTTTTTTTAATCATGACTGTTTCAGAGAAAACATCTCATGATTGGATCCAGTTCAATTTGAGGTCAATAGGGGGGCCACAATCCAGGGTCCTTGATGATGAAGACTGAAGAACATTCATCGATCCTTCAGAATCCCAACAACCTCTCCTCTTTCAATTCCCAATTTTTTTTTAATCATGACTGTTTCAGAGAAAACATCTCATGATTGGATCCAGTTCAATTTGAAGTCAATTGGGGAGCCACAATCCAGGGTCCTTGGTTATGAAGACTGAAGAACATTCATCGTTTCTTTTAGTATCCAGACAAGCTCTCCTCTTTCAATTCCCAATTTTTTTTTAATCATGACTGTTTCAGAGAAAACATCTCATGATTGGATCCAGTTCAATTTGAAGTCAATTGGGGAGCCACAATCCAGGGTCCTTGGTTATGAAGACTGAAGAACATTCATCGTTTCTTTTAGAATCCAGACAAGCTCTCCTCTTTCAATTCCCAATTTTTTTTTAATCATGACTGTTTCAGAGAAAACATCTCATGATTGGATCCAGTTCAATTTGAAGTCAATTGGGGAGCCACAATCCAGGGTCCTTGGTTATGAAGACTGAAGAACATTCATCGTTTCTTTTAGAATCCAGACAAGCTCTCCTCTTTCAATTCCCAATTTTTTTTTAATCATGACTGTTTCAGAGAAAACTTCCCCTGATTGGATCCAGTTCAATTTGAAGTCAATTGGGGAGCCACAATCCAGGGTTCTTGATGATAGAGACTGAAGAACATTCATCGATCCTTTAAAATCCCAACAACCTCGGCTCTTCCAATTCCCAATTTTTTTTCATCATGACTGTTTCAGAGAAAACTTCCACTGATTGGATCCAGTTCAATTTGAGGTCAAAACGGGGGGGGGGGGGAGGGGCACAATCCAGGGTTCTTGATGATGAAGACTGAAGAACATTCATCGATCCTTTAGAATCAAAACAACCTCGCCTCTTCCAATTCACGTTTTTTTTTATCATGACTGTTTCAGAGAAAATTTCCCCTGATTGGATCCAGTTCAATTTGAGGTCAATAGGGGGGTCCACAATCCAGGGTCTTTGATGATGAAGACTGAAAAACATTCATCAATCCTTTAGAATCCTAACAACTTCGCCTCTTCCAATTTCAATTTTTTTTTTCATCATGACTGTTTCAGAGAAAACTTCCCCTAATTGGATCCAGTTCAATTTGAAGTCAATAGGGGGGCAACAATCCAGGGTCCTTGATGATGAAGACTGAAGAACATTAATCGATCCTTTAGGTTCCCAACAACCTCGCCTCTTCCAATTCCTGATTTTTTTTTCATTCAACATTTTCAGTAAAAACTTCTTCTGATGGGATCCAGTTGAATTTGATAGCAGTAAGGGACCAGATGAAAGACCTCTAGTCCTTACTTATTGCTCATTTGTACTTTTTTATTTTCTTTGTTTCAGTTTGTTCTTCTCCAGATGATATTCATGTGCGTTAAGTGCGGGTGTGTTGTGCGTGAACAATTGACAATCTAAAATCGTGTGCGCGTTGAGACTCTTTGCAATGGTCCAGATGTGAAGGGCTTCTTCTTCACGAGGGTAAGGTGAGCATCTTCGAACTGTTCTCCTTGAATGAAGAACTTCTCCTGAATCTTTTTTCGCCTCTAGGACCCTAATCATTGTCAATTTTTTTTCAGTGCTTTTTCTTCTTTGAAATACCAGAAACAAGTTCAGTTCCAGATCTACAGAGTAGCTGAGTGTAAGATTTTGCTATGAAAGGAGCAGCCTGGACAGGAGCTTGATGTAAAGAGCAGAATTTTTCGTGTGGTAAGGTGAGTATCTTCTGGTAAGTTTTTTCATAACGAAAGACATTTCATCTGGTCTTTTCGTTCAACTTTTACACTCTTACTTACTGGTAATCTTCCCTTTTTCAGTGAATTCACCTTTCTGAAATACCAGAAATACGTTGAGTTCCAGATCCATAGATATTCTTGGGGATGGTCCAGTAAGAAATAGTGCGACACTTCATAATTCAAAGGTAAGAATCTTGATGATCATTTTCAATTAGTCTGCTTGGGTTTCCAGACAATTTTGTCTGTTTACATTTTCTGATTGATTCATTGTTGTTGTTCCAGTGTTATCATCTCAAGAACGACTCTGGGAGTTGAAGAATATGGTATGTAAGGACTATCCTGGACAGGAGCTTGATGTTAAAGGCGGGTTTCATCATATCGGTAAGGTGAGCATCTTCAGTGTCGTCAATTGTTGTTTTCAACAAACACTTTTGTTGAATGTTTCTTTTGGTATACTAATTTATGATTTTTTTTCAGTGCATTCCCTTTCAGATGATCTTCTTGTGCTTCAGGTGCGCGTGTGTAGTGCGCGTGTGTAGTGCGGAAACATTGGACAATGGTTAAGTGCGCGATGGGACTTTTCACAACGGACCAGACGTAAAAGGATGGATCATCGCAGTGGTAAGGTGAGGATCTTAATGCTTTCTGAACTTACATGATCACTTTTTGAACCATCATTGTATTAGACGTATACTGATTCTTCCTTTTCTCTTCCAGTGTACTTGATGGTGATGGGTTGGATCTTGACTCTAGCGGATCGAAGATAACTGGTTTCTCCTCAGTCGAACGGTGAGATACTATTTTATGCCCATGAATCAACTCGCCCTATTTTTTGAATCGAGAATCTCGATTAATAATAACGACGTGCATATCTTTACTTGGTAATAGTTATCGATGATTTTGAAATACAATCTTCATTTCATGTTTCGAAGCTTTCAGATATTCTTGAAGTAGGTAATCTTCAGGGAGCTGAAATGTTGTAATTTACAGTAACACAAAATTTCATCAACGAATCACACATGTCTTACCAAAAACTGAATATTTCCATGAAAAATTACCTCTTCCAAAAAGAGAATCAGAAAAAGAAGGCTGGTTAAAGTTAATTGAGAAAAAATTATCTGTTGAAGGTTTAGAATATGAGGGGTGGGGGGAGTGATTAAATGTTTTTCTTGAATTAAGGGGCAGTAAATTTTATATGTTCATATGGAACTGACAGTTTGAAGGGTTCAAGTTGTTTTTTCAGAATAAGGTAATTTCTCAGAGAACATTTCTTTTTCGGTGAGTCAAGTGTAATTCGATGATCAAACTTTGTGTCAATTTGTTAGAACATTGTGGATTACTGAAGATGACTACGGGCATATCCGAAATATTTGAGATATTTATGATTGAACGTTTCATGGTTGCTGATAACTATCCCAAATTTTCGCCAACTTACTTTTCGCCAATTACATCATTCTCCATCTCTTATTCTATTTCCTCATTATTCTTTGGACACCTGGCTGGTCTTCTCGTCATCTTAAATAACCAGTATAGGACTTGGTCATGGCAAAAATTGTTGCCTCTGAATTCTCAAACAGTCATCTATTTTTGCTCACTTTCACAAACTTTTTTCTAGCATTAGCTTTTTATAAATCGAAGGGATGATTCAGTGCTATGGCTTGGTGAACCCCTGGGTTTGGGGTAACGACTCCCAGCACAATACCTCCTTGACGGCGCTTGAAATTAGAATAGCTCACAATAGAAAAAATGTGCTTCAATTTCTTATGTGATATTTTCAAATTTTTTGTTCAATGTCTAGTTTCATTTATCGTCATAAGGTGGAGTGGAAAGTTGTGCATTGAATGATTCATTCCAATGCAGAAAATTATTCGAATGATCTCCATTTAACGTCGCCTTCATTATGTGTTTACGAATGAAAAAAATTTTCTTTTAATCTTCACTTCAATAGGAGAAACTTTAGGTTGAATTGCATTCTGAAATGAGGCATCCAAAAACAACAGAAGAGAAAGATTTTTCAGTGGAAATGATAACATTGTTATCTCTAGAACGAAAAGTATTCAGAATTTTTTTTTTAAATTGTAGAAAAAAGGCCTCTGCTTAAAAGTTGTGCACTAATTCGACAGGAGTCAATTTCCTTCAGAAAATTGTTGCTTGACGATGAAACAAGAAATAACAGTTCTAACTATATAAAACATTGTAACAATTCTTTCGATCCTGATGATTTTCATGAATTAAAGAATTTGGATGATGAAGCCTAATTAAGACTACGAAATGTTATTCCTTTTTTCATTCTTAGACAACAATGTTTTGAAAGGAATTGGCTGCTAACAAATTAGTGCACAAGTCAAACGCATTGGTCATTCTTTCATTATTTAACTGCGCTTGCATATCAAAAGCTCTGCGAATATTTCTAGTATCTTACCAATGCTCAAAATTGAATCGGAAATATCATAATAATTTTCTGCATTGTAATGTTTCATTTTTCGGAAAAACGAATACCTAAAGGGTGTCCAAATACCAATAGCCGAAATGTCTTAAGTAGGACATTTTTAATGGTTTCATATAGGCTTGACCTCCCTTTTTAACAGTATTTCCAAGTTCGACAATTTTCACATTATTAAGGTAGATCCTTTTCTGAGTACTGAGGATAAACGATTGAAAAGTTTACATTCTTTAAATTCACCGACTATAGATCTCTAATAGAGTAATTGATGGGAGGTAAAATTATATTATCACAAATCGAGTTAGATATTTCACGTCCTTCTTGTAAATGAGTAATCTGGTTTAACAGGGTTGATAGGACTGTTGATGTTTGGAACAGTTTTTATAACTTTGCTGAAGTTTCGTGGATATATTTCCACTTCCTCAGAGCACTGTTAAATTTTAGTGTTTTCTATTTAATGTTGTAATTAATATTCATGGAATTTTTGGATTTTTCAATGGATTTATTTCAAAGAAGGTCACTTATTTATCACAAATGCTGTTGGTAGCGCTTAAAGACGGTGCCACCTCGTATATTTCTTATCATATAGAGTTGGGGAAATTTTTCCGGAATACTTGGAATGATTTTATTGGGGTACATATTTTGAGATATATCTGAGACTTGAATGAGCAACCCCCTAAGAGGGGGTCATTCAACCCCTCAAAATTTAATATCGAATTGTCTTCGAGATATCCAATTTAGAATGCAAAAAGATCCTTTTTCACTCAACTGCCGATATCTCCGGAAATACTATTCGTTTATCAAGACGACAGGAGCTTCATTTTGCTGCAGAAAATTTCCTACAAAAATCCGATATGCCTATTAAAAAAAATATCGTTTTCGCCTGCAACGTTAACGTTAATAAATAGCAAAAAAATGTCATTTTGTATATTTTTGGTTGATGAACTGTATCTTCGTCAATATTGGGGAAAAGCTTAGATTATGAAGAAATTTTGCAGCCTGATGTTCCCCAAAGTCCTCCCTAAATCGGTGGATCGATTTTGTTGGACCGATTGATTGAAATTTTGAAAAAATTTAGGAAACAAGATTTTTGTTCTTCGAACATAACCTTATCCTCCCAACCGATCAATAATTAAATTATTTCCTCATTCTTAACCCAAATTGGTATTTTTTAAAATGAATTATAAAAAAAAATTGAAATAATTTCGGTAATTTGAAAAAAAAAAATAAATAAAAAAAAAATTTTAATTAAAAAAAAAACAAGAGACTCTTTCTGCTTCACCTCCACGGAAGCTATAGACGGACTTATTCGGTAAAAGCACCGATTTAAAAAGATTAGTTTAGGAAACGAAAACCTTGTTACCTATTTTCAAACTTTTAATCAATCGGTATGAAAAATCGATTACCGATTCAGGAGGGGACTTTGGGAAACATGAGGCTGTAAAATTTCCTAATAACTTAAGCTTTTTACCTAATATTGTCGGAGATACAATCTATCAACCAAAAAAAAGCAAAATGGCATTTTTTTGCTATTTTCTCAAGTTTAACTTACAGGTGAACAAAATTTTTTTTTTGTAGAAAATTTCCTGCAGAGAAGGAAATTTCCAGTCAGCTCGCTAGGCACTCAGTAGCTCCGGAGATATCGGCAGTTGAGTGAAAAATGATCTTTTTGCATTCAAAATAAGATATCAAGAAGATATATGGTCATACTAGTGGATGATGAAATGCAAATTAGAGCTGAATAAACAGGCTATGCGACTTTTGCATCAGTCTAGCTCGAAAAATTTTTTTATTGAGCGTAGAGAAAAATGATAATTTGAAAAGTTTCGAATTTTTTTTTCCTGATTTATCCGAAGATTGCAGGCTATTGGTACTCCGAAAAATAATTAACCAATGAGTCAAGAATCTAGAATCTTCAAGCTTCGAAAGTAAGTTTTTCCATTCCCCATACGACCATTTTTCACTGTGATCACAGTATAGAAACCAAACAGTAGGTGCACTCTCGATAAAATGAACTGAAATTTTTACTCCAACGAGATTTCGCGCATACCTCGGGGTGCGCACGATGAAGTTGCTGAAATATGCATTCAGTTTAACGACAATTTGAAATATTCGAAGTGTCAAATTCGCAAAGTGCTTCATTCCAAAGATTATAGAGATGAAATAAGATTAAATATAAGAATATAACATTATAATTTTTGCTTCATTTATTTTCATACACTTCTCTAATGATTTTTAGATGGAAAGACTTGTGTCGAAGTAACTTTTTTTAACACTGACATTTTAAATTCATATACCAATGGCCTTATATTCATTATAATTTCGTCACAAACAAGCAATAATGTAAAAATCATCATAATATCCTCCAGGAAATCATAGCACATTTTTTCCAAAAAAAAACAGAATTTTTTCCTCATAAACGTTCATATTTGATAACAATCATAATTAATTGTTGTGATTAATGCTTCACATGATAATATTCATTCTGCGGCAACTGAAAATTGCTATTTTCGTTTTAATAATAATAAAAATAATAATGGTTCCTTTAGAACAACAATCTACAATCAATAATTTACAATTTTTGGTTAAATATAAAAAATACAAAAAATTTCATGTAAACCTTCTTTAAAAAAAATCTGAATATTCAACGTGTTGCAGCAAAATAAACAAAAGGCACATAATTCCAGTATTCGAAAAATTTCAAAAATCCTATACAATGAGCACAACAACATAACGATTATGAAAAGAGTCTATTAATGACAGTCTTAAATTATCCCATGGAAAGAAAATTCCTTGTGTATGGGAATAATAACGAAGAGAAAAAACCAACAGACGTGCAGATTAACGCAATGAAAACAAATATTATTGAAAGCAACAAGAGACATTCTTTTTCTTCTTTTTTCCTTTTTCTTTCCAATAAATTCTTCCTTCTAATTCCTTCAGAAATCCCAGTTCTATACTATGAAATTGAAAAAACCAGAAATTCAACTACGTAATGCAATGAATTCGTCGTTTGAGTCAATTGCCCTTGTTCGAATGAATTTGAGGTTAGACTCACTGAGGTGTGCGCGAGTCCGAAATGGTGTAAAGAAATCCACGGAATGCACTTACTGGTTGGTTCCTATACTGTGCTGAGATACAGCCCGTTGAAAATCCCCAAAAAATTTTGAACGAAACCCAAAATCGACAAAACCAAAATTTCCTCGAAAAGAACCCTTGAAAAAATCCCCAAACTCGTGGTCCGAAAGAAGCCTTCGATCCCATCCCAAAAACAATACCCACCTGCCCAAACCGTATTCCTCCAGGGAAAGACAGCCGGCAACAGAAAACCAGCCGCGTTCGAAGGGTGGCGCATCTCCGACGACGCCGACGCAACAAATACGAGCGCCGCTACCCATCAACCTGCGGACCCACATCACAGTGCGGCTAACCGACGCCCGGACAAGTCACCCACGTACTTACGCTCGCGCGAAACACCAAAACGCGCGCGTGCATCCTAATAATAGAACACTACGAGGAAATGCTTCGCGACAGATGTTGCCCCCATTGTCTACATCCCAGAGACTTTGCTCCGTGAGTTTTAACACTCCCACGCCTCGAACTAGTTCCAGTTTGGACCAACAAGTGCTCCAGTGCGTCCGCTAGATGTTTCAAGTGGTCGCGTTTGGACGATGACGGTATCAGAGCGATATGACCAAGTGGCATGGCGGTAATCTTCGTGGCTCTTCTGATGGTCACTGCGGCATCAGCCACCCCCGATTGGACGGACTGCCAGCCTCCCTGCGTCTGCAAATGGAGCGGAGGAAAAAAAAGTGCTGTTTGTAAGAGCGGTGGGCTTACATCTGTCCCCACGTCTTTAAATCCAGAGATGCAAGTGCTCTACTTGTCCCAGAACAGGATAAGGTACCTCCCTGAAGACGCCTTCAAGAACTCTGGACTCATGAATCTCCAACGCATCTATTTATCTCGAAACGGTCTGGTGGAACTTCATGAAGACGCCTTCAACGAACTGATCATCTTGGTTGAGATCGATCTTTCACACAACGCTTTAACGAGTCTCCACCCTAAAACATTCCACGGGAACGAACGTTTAAGAGTGCTGTTTTTATCCGGGAACCCTTTAACTCAACTCATGGACAAACAGTTTCCACCCTTACCTCACCTACGAATCCTAGACGTCGAAGGTTGCAGACTTGAAAACATCCACGAAAACGCCTTCGTTAACTTAGGCTCTTTAGAATCCCTCAACCTCAAATACAACCTTCTGAAAAACCTCTCCGAGACTACATTCATGAATTTCGCCCATTTGAAGACTTTACAACTCGATGGGAACCCTTGGAAGTGCGACTGTTTGCTCAGAGGCTTTAGGAATTGGTTTTTAGCCAGCAATCTTCACTCCACATCCTTGTCTTGCTCAGAACCAGATTCCCTCTACGAGCACCACTGGGAAGATGTGAACTCTGAGGACTTCGCGTGTTTGCCTCAAGTGTCTGTTTCTCCACAAACTGAAGTGCAGGCTGAAGCTGGAGGGAATGTTACCTTCGGCTGTCACATCCAAGGAGACCCTGAGCCTCAAGTATGGTGGTTGTACGAGGGATACCCGATAAACCACACTTGGATTGTTATAGAAGCAGAGGAAGGATTGTTGGATAAATGGGCGAATATCAGCATTTACAACGTGAGTGACTCAGACGTGGGTGTTTACACTTGCATGGCGAAGAACTTGTTGGACACTGTAGTGCAGAACGTCAGTTTAGTGCTACCAGAAGTCGCTACAGCGACTACTGTTATAAAATCGGACGCAGGTTTCGTAAAGTGGACTTTGGTGATCATCGGTGCTGCTGTATGTTTCTCAGCGATTTGTACCGTAATAGCTGTGTATTGTGCTCGTGGTTCCAGAAGAGGTGGAAGGGATCTTAAAGCGAGTGTTAGTTTTACAGACCAAGAGAAGAAACTGTTGGACGTAAGCATAGCGACCACAACAGATCGCGGTACGGGTAGTTGTGAAGGTTTAGGACCAGACGTCGAAGTGATGGACCCTCCGGTGTTGATAACGATCGAAAGGGAACCTTTACCGATGACTGTTTTTCCCCCACCCCCTGAGTTCTCAGGAAACATTCTTCCAGTCGCCCCTTACGGGAATATCTTCATTTCCGTCTCTTTAACCCGGGACCATCACGAGCAAACCTCGAGGCAAGGTCCTGATTTACTGGATCACAGATCCAAGATGGTTTACCACGGCATGGCCACCTTACCTCGCAGACCTAATCCCATCGCGCAGTACGACAATATGGGACCTAGGGTGACTGCATGCGGGAGCTCAACTTTGTCCTTACCAGACTCAACAGTGGATGAAGTATCGCCGATTTCTGCGCCCTTGAATCCAGAGTTCGTATCTCTGTAACCTACCCCTTCTCCAAGTTCAATTAGTGCCTTTTGCTCATGTTAAGTTCGTTCTAGACTGTCCCCTTTCAAGCCATCTTTGTGTCGAATGTGATGAGTTGATTTCTTGAATTGATTGTTATTCTGAATTTATGACATGTATGATTATCATGGACAACTGACACTGATCTAAGATAATAAATCGATCTTAATTGGGTTTTATATAATAATCGTTTTGTGTTGATCCACACCAAGTTGCAGGTACAGAGTAGGGAAGGGGAAGTTTTACTTTAAGGGATGGTGTTTTTAAGAGAGGAATGAAGATAATTAAAAGTGACACATGAAGAATTGGACTTATTGACTCGTGGTATGTTTTAATGATATTCAAACAGGAATAATTTCTCAGAAAACATAATATTGTTCGGGTTAACTGAAGAAAAAAATTTAATGTGACAGGACGAAAGCCAAATTTCTGGGGTGGAAAATCTATTGAAAATTTTTCAACTGTGCATTGATTTAACAGAAAACCGTTATACATAATATTTGTTTCGATAAAAAAATTCAAAGTAATGAATTTCAACAGAGTGAGGAGTAATTAATTTTTTTTCCATCTACCGACCATTTCATTGAGTTGATTTTATGGAGTCTGTTTTTTTCGTGAAGAGTATCTTGGTGTTACTCGAAAGAGTAACACTACTTGTTTGTTTCTACAGTTTTGTAGCTTTTATTTGTTTCATGGAATCTGGGAGCCAAGGCAATACTCATTTTCATCAGAGGAATTTTTTTTTCTGAAAAATCTATTCTTTTTAATCTGTGAAAGGAATAAATATTGGGAATGAGTAGTTTCTATACGATGAATCTAATCAAAGTGGTGAGAAATTAACGTTGGTTTTCCAATTACCCAATATTCAATTATGTGAGGTTTTATTTTATGGAATCATTTAATTTTGTACTTTGTTTCATTCTTTAATTTTATTCAGTTCAATTCTTTGGTATATCTCAAATTTTCAAGCATCATAAAACAAGATATTTTTCACAAAAAATGAGATTCCATGAAATAAAGAAATAAACATTATTGAATGTTGATTAGATGAAAAATCAAAGTAAATTACTTACCACTTTGAGAAGATTTTCAATATTGAAACTGCTCATCCCTAACATGGGCCCATTTCACAGAACAATAGGAACAGAATGTTCAGAAAATAAATTTCGTTTGAAAAAAAAATTGCCTTACTTTTGCTTACAGATTCCATGAAAAAAAAGTAACATAACTAAGGAATGATACAGAAAATGTATGTCGAAGTTGCAAACGTCATAAATCAAGATACTTAAAAAAAAAACAGATTTCTGATATGGTTTCGACAAGAATCAGTCATATTGAAGAAACAATTTTGAACATAATTACCTAATTTGAGTTGGCGATTTCGAACTCTTTGCAGAGTTTATTGCAATTAGTGTTTGGTATTAAGAATATATTTAGTGTTTTGAAAAATTTTTGTGTTGTGTTGGGTTTGTGTTTCGTAGCTAATTTCAGTTTTCATAGTTAAAAAAAATAATACGAATAAATTGTTCTTCTGATATTCCATATTCTATGGTTATAACCATTATTTTTTCTCACACTTGTTGTCCTTTGTGAATTTTCTGTTCATGTATTTTCTCATTGGGTACCACAGACCACATAACTCAAATTTCACTTCGAACCTTTTTCATTTAATTTTTTAAATTTATTCACACATATTGTTTATTCGCCAAACTATAACACAATGTAGGAAGAGTGTACCCAATGATGATTCTGCTTATCTGATAGAAACAGCTATAAATTTTTTCATGACACAGTCAATGCGACATAAGTACAAAAATTTACTAAAACTACAAATATACTTGATTGTAAAAATATTGGGTTGAATACCATTTATTGCCGGCTATACATATTTTGTTGAGTACTGATTGCAAACTTGTTTTTTCTAATTCAGATTCCTTCGAATTTCATAACTCTCTCGGAACCATGTATTTCAACTGCTTTGAAATTTTACCAACTGCTTTCAACTTTTTTCAACAGATTTGGAAATTTTTCCAAATGCTATGAAATTTTTCCAACTCCTCTGAAAATCTCCCAACTGTTTTAAAAATTTGCCTACTTCGTTCTACATGGGGGGATCAGAAAACAATTCTGCTAACCAATATTTTTCAAAGGAGAAATCACCAAACGATATTCAAAGAAAAATCAATGATTAAGAAAAAATAAAGCAAAAAACTCGTACAGAGGACTTATTCTATTACTTGTTCTTCAAAAACTCACATTTTGAAGAATTTTGACACAAGAGCTTTAAAAACAATCTAGTATCAGTTCTTCACATGTTCATCACCTTTAATTTCGAAATTCGTTAATTAGATCTCATTGAGTCAAGATGTATATTCTAATTAGGACAAACGTGGGAAACTTTATGAAAATTTTCATCAAAACCTTCAATGGTTATTCCCATGAGAAAACCATAAAGAGTTAGTTCCAGAAGTCGCACCAGCACTTTCATTTATTCTGGGGCTATTTTAAAATCATTCCCAAGATCGTATTGTTGAATTCCCAAGTTTTTCGAAGTTTACTGTTCGACATAATGATTGAAATTTCATTGTGAACAGTTTCAGGAATGAGTTGAAATTGTACGGTGTGTTTGAGTTGAAAATTTGATAACATTGCGGTCTCCGGAAAGTTGCGTTTTCTAATTATATCCTACAATGCGCCGTTTTATTATGGAACTTCTTGGAAGTTACGAAAATATCCTGCAAAACCAGAAGCGTTTTATGTTTTCGTGACTTTATTCGGGAATGAATTCTGAGGTGAATTGGATAACTACGTTGTTTAATTAATCTCATCTCGTTATTTTACATATCGTTGTGTAGGTAGCTTTCAAACTGTTTTGATTTTTTTTTCAATCTTACATGCATTTCAGTGTTCATGTTCTCAATCAAATCAGATGCATTCTGTTTATTTTCTGAATTTTCATTGTTAAATCCATCCAGAAATAGCGCCCTCCTTCAATTTGAACATCAAGTGACAGCAAATGCTTCAAAGTGCACCCAAAATCTCCTTAAAATAGGATTAACAATAAATATGTTAAATATGTTACCTTTCTTTTCGCATAACTTGAAAAGGGTGTGGTTAAATCTTACCGGATTTTTGTAAAAATCCGAAATTCTTTTTAATTCCATTTATTTCAGCAATGATTATTTTTGGGAAGAATTATTAGGGTCAAAAATTGATGGAGATATAATTTTCTACCACTTTTAATCAACTAGTCAAATAGTACAACCACCATAATTTGAAACTTATAATGTCAAAGTATTAATTATTTTTTTTGTGTTGGTTCTGAATTTAAAAGAGATGACAGTCGATTTCATTGCACACAACAAAAAAAATTAATACAAGTACACAATATTTTGAATGAAGATTTTTCAGTAAACAAAGGCTTCAATTGATTTTTCTTATAGTTTTCCTTATAATATTATGAGAAATATTTTTTTATTATGAATAACTGTAAGGTCCTTGTTCCTCGGGACATTTTTTACACTTATTTTAAAATAGATGATTGATTAGCTTAAACTCAGGATTTAAAACAATTAATACTCGAATTTTTTTAATATTGATTATTTTCTTCAGTATGTGCGCGTTACAACTCATGAATGGTATAACTGTAAGAAAAGCTTTTTGATGCATTTTGTGGAATTCTTGAAGAACCCTTGACCCTATTGCGATAAAAAAAAATTTCGAAGTTCAAACAGTGAAAAACCCATTTTTTTGTGTACAGTACCTGAAACTGTTAAGTCTCACAAACCATTCTCCAATATTTAATTTCACAATCATGGACAAGTGATTAAAAAGTACATGGTTGTGACATTAAATATTGGAGAATGGTTTTCGAGATTTCATGGAGTGATTTTGGGAGGATACGTTTGTCTTGTCTAGCCCTGAAGATGAAAAAATACATTTCCGAAACGTCGGCGAACTGACAGAGTATCACTCTCCTGCTTATTTTTTATCCTTTCACCACCAATCTATCTTGAATGAAAAATTTTTGGATCACTACTTCAGATTTGTGATTTCTTGAGGAATTTGGTTCCACAAACGGGGCAGAATGTCTCTCAGATCATTTAAAGATTATGGTTGATTATCTAATCTTCTTTGGAGCATATCTCATGCATGTTCTATGCAATTCAAATCTGGTGAGTGCGGAGGGATTGGTAAATGTGGAATACCAAGCTCCTCGCGCGCATTCTCAACTATGGCTGCACGGTCTAGCGTTATCGTCTAGAAATTGAAAAGTTTTACCAACAGCAGCTTGAAAATTTGGCAAAACATTGTAAATGACATGCTCCCTACAGTGTAAGGCAGCCATATTCCCAGGATAAAGGAGTAGATCTGTGAGCCCGTTGAAACATGTCTTGGCCCATCCCATAACATGACCCCCTCGGAGTGGATGGACTTCTTGGACATAGCGGCGATTACGGGGTATGCGTGGGATTGTCGATACCCTTATTCTTCGAAAATCTGAATATCTTCCATATCTGAATTCATCAGTGAAAAGGACACTACGCCATTGATCGTTCCAATTGATATGTTGCCCATGCCAGTCTTTGACGCTTATGGTAACACGTTAATGGAACTCCTATGAATGGACTTCTAGAACCTAGATTCACCTCTCAAACGTCGTCTGATGATTTCGATGGGATTTTGGACTCCAAATGCATTTTGAAGAGTATTTCGTAACATTCTACACGAAGATGTAGGCTTTCTTCTCGCCGAAACGGTGATGAAACGATCCTGAGCAGGTGTTGTTTTTGGTCGCACACCAAGCCTTGGTCTTTCCAACATGAACCTGTCTCCCTGAATCTATTTCAAAGTCTAGATATCACAGTTTGGCTCATTTGTAGCCTTTCTGCTACAACAACCTGAGTTAGGCTACAGGGTTGTTGCATTCCGATTGCACTATCAGCCTCAGCGTTTGTTAATTTACGTCTTGGCATTTTCAGAAAACTCGTTTCAAATCGAAGCCGTTGATAAACCGACTCCATCTCGAAATGAGAACATTCATGAAGCATATGCAAAGAACCAAACTTCAGAAAAAAGGCGACAAGGTTGACAAAATGCCTCATACTGAATTTTATTGGATCGATTCAAGTTGTTATTGAGTTTTGAATGATTTTATAGGGATTTTCTTGAAGATTACATACTTTTCAAAACGATTGAATACGAAATCCCTTACTCATGTGGAGCAGTTTATTTTTTTCATTGATAGTGAGTAATGAGAAAAATGGTCTTGTGGAATTGACATGTCTGTTAAATTATATGAGTATTCAGTAAGTGTGAGATGAAACTAGCTGTTTAGTTATCAATTTATGAGTTATGAGTTATGAGTTATTTTTGAGGACCTCTTATCGATACATATTGAAAGAAGGAGATTCTATGATCAAACCAAAGATTTTGTAGGACAAATATGTTTTCAAATGATTTAGATAATTATATCTTGGGATTCAACAAGTAATAATCCAGTTAGAAATAAATTTTTTATAACCATCAAATCGACATATTTCCTTATTACTTCAGTTAGCTACCACAATACAGAGGATACTACTCTCACTACTCAAGGAAAATCAGCTTGATTGCAATCAAGTGCAAAAAAGGGCCGTGCATCCTGGATTAAGATGAGTGTAAATGACTCAAAAAAACAACAGGTGAGATAAGGTAGAGTTTGTTGGTCGTATTCGATCTCCCCAAACTTTCTGCACCATGAACAACCACCAACAGCTCTAACCCACTTCTTGCCCTGTCCCAACTAATCTTAAGCCCCTCCAACAACATCAACGTAAGAAATTCACGTCCGCTACCTCTCCAAGCGTCAACATATCGATCTTGAGACACAGCGTGCCGCATCGGACGAATCGAACCCAACGGGATGTCATCAGTAAACTGAGGGACTCTGAAGTTCCTCCGATGAATAATGAAAGGAGGGGCCCCCGTCCCGTTCCGAACTTCCCGAAGGTTTGAGTTGTTGTATACGATTTTGGTAATGCGCTTCCAGTTTCCCCACAAGTCACGGTAATTAATTGGCTCAATCTCGTGATTAACGAGCAGATGTTATCTTTGCCATTCATCCTGCGACATGTGCGGGAGGAGTTATGGGGAGACGAGTAGTTGGAAGGGAGGTTGAAAAAGTCGCATTTGTCTTTGAGGAGTCGGGAGATGATTTTTCTTGGTCTCTGAAGAGATTCTTTGAGTCCGAATAAACATAGATTTAGTTGCTGATGAATACTGTTGAGCGGAACGGTGCAGCAAGAAGCAGAAGAGTAAGGTAACCCAATGAAGTACAACTTTGCTTCCGTCGTTTTGCAATAACAGGCTGTAGAAGTAACTGGTAATTGAAATAATGAGATCTTACATGTCGTACAAAAGCTTAGGTATTTGTTAACATAACGTCATCGAAATACACCGCGCAAAGAAATTAACGCACATTCTGAAAATGAAAGTTAACTCTACATTGACTTTATAACTTATTTTTTATGTACTCAAAATGAGTGATCTTAAAATGTTCTGATTTAATCCTTCCCAGACTTCTTCGAGTTGGATTCCTAAGTCATTAAGAGTACCTGGATGGTTTTCTGAAATTCTCAGCCTTCTATTGAGGCTGTCCCAAACCTGCTCAATCGGATTGAGATCTGGACTTCTTGCTGGCCATTCCATTCGAGAGACTTCAATCTCTTCAAGGTACTCCTGAACGATGCGCGCACTATGGGGTCAGGCATTATCGTCCATAAAAATGAAATTTTCACTAATATATGGGGCAAATGGCACAACATGCTCTTCAAGAATGTTCCTTATATACTTATCAGCATTCATAGCTCCATTATCAACGACCACTAGGTCGTTGACATACCATAATCGATCCTCCTTCGAAACCAGTAGTATTCAGGAAATTGCACTGAGCATATCTATCGTCTGTATACAAGGGAACGTCGATCACAATGGTAGAGGCAGAATCTAGACTCATCTGTGAAGAGAACTCTTTCCCAAACGCGCCCTTCGATGGGCTGGGGTAAGAGCTAGGCCTCCTGCCGCGACACGAGGCCTTAAATCATATTCTCTGAGGCGATTCTTATTGTCTGAGTGCTAATTGGCACCCCATGAGACTGCTCAAGCTGATTTTGAAGGAGGCGAGCAGATTCACCTGTTGTTTTGTTTTAGTGCCCTGAGGATGTTTATATAATGAACGAAACGTCGTCTTTGTACACAAGTGGTTTTTCTTGTTTGAGACCTTCAAGCCTATCCAAACTAATTCATCAATTGTTAATGACATTCTCCATATACTGTAAGGCGGTCATATTGTCAGGACAAATGTGAAGATCTGTGCTCTACCCTCTCGAGAGGGATGGATGTCATCTACATAGCGACTATTACGGGGTATACGTGGGATTGTCCATACGCTTATTCTTCGAGAATCTAAGAAACGTCCATATCTGGATTCATCAGTGATAAGGAGACTACACCATTGATCGTTCCAATTGATATGTTGCCTTGCCCATTCCAGTCTTTGACACTTATGGTCACGTAGTAATGGAACTCCTCCTAATGGACCTCTACAACGTAGATTCACCTCTCTCAAACGTTGTCTGATGATTTAGATAGAAACTTGGACCGTATCTGCATTTTGAAGGGTATTCCGTAGCATTCTACACGTAGATGTAGGATTTCTTGTCGCCGAAACGGTGATGAAACTATCCAGAGATTTCGTCGCTCATCAAGCCTTGATCTTTCCAACACGGAACCTGTTTCCCTGAACCTATTTCGAAGTCCGCATTTTCAGAAAACTCGTTTCAAATCGAAGCCGTTGATAAACTGACTCCATTTCAAAATAAGAACATTCAGGAAGCATATGAGACGAAATGTCTCATACTGATTTTTATTGCATCCATTCAAGTTGTAATTGAGTTTTAAATGATTTTACTTTTCACAACGATTGAACACGATGTCCCGAACTCTTGTAGAGCAGCATATGCTTAATTCCAACAATCGATTAGCATGCAACATTTAAGCCTATCGCATCGCTTCAACCTCAACTCTAACAACTCTAACACGTTATTTTCCTTTTGCATTTGCTTATTCGAGGTGAAAGTGAGTGGTGTCCCTTCTCGCATAGATCAATCAAGAGGAGTCGATACAGTGACAAAGTATGTAAGCTAGGAAACATTTTGTCCTGACTCATTATCGCGTCGTGAACGCCTCGCTCCATTTGAAGTGGTACACTGTACCGCTTCAGTACGAAAGTGAGGCGCCTCTTACAAACTCTATTTGAACACTACCTTGGACTGTTTTGGTCTAAGTGGCAAAGGTAAAGTCAGCCATATTCACTATTGTTCGATCTAGACGTTGCTCATCCCAAAAACGTGGTACTCAGGATTCATCCCAAACACTTAAGCTCGCACACTACGAGACATTAACCGTGAAATTCTTCTTCATAGAGCAACATTTTTGTTCGAATGCCATCCATCGCCGACCTAGTATTTTTAAATTCTCAAATAGTTTTTTTTCTTGACTAATCGATACTTGAGTATAATCAATCTTTAATAATCTTGAAAAACAACCCAAAAGATAATCCCAAGTTTTTTCAATTGGACATGAAAGTAGGTCAGAACGACAGAGCCAGCTTTTCCCGACTAATAGAAAAACCTCATTACGAATTCTGCTGAAGAAGGATCGTTTGATGAAAATCATAATGCACAACTGACTTTTTCACATTACCGGAAGTTTTCCCCGGCTTTCCGGACAACTTCATATAAAATTGATCCTAAGGCCGCGACTCCATCATAGAAGTATTACACTGGAACGGAAAACAACCGAGGGAAAATCACGTTTTTATTAGGAATGTTCCTGTCGTACCGATGTTTTTCCGACGCAGGAAAATATGAAACTTCTTCGACGGATTAGCGGGGTTGCTTGATTATTTCAGGGCCGATCGATAAAGGGGGGCTCGAAAAAAAGTTGATTTATCGTAAGAGCGGGAAATGAGTGGAATCAATGTTTCATTCTGTCTGTGTCTGGAAATCCTCGGTAATATAATAGACTTGTCGATTGCGCCTTTTTCCGAAGCCAACGCAGTGAGTTATTGCTTTCGCATGGTAGACAGTGAGGGCTCGTGGGTGTCTTCGAGTTTCCACACTTGCGGCGATGGTAAAGTTGGGGAATTTTCCGGATTTTCCGATCGAAGTTGCGTCGATTCATCAACTGTTTTCTTGTGGATGAAGAGTGGGATGCTTGCGTTGTGAGGTTTTCCTTGTAGATTATCGTTGATTATTTCTGAAACAAAAATTTTGTTTCTCGGAATTTCATGAAATTTTTTTTATGCTATTTGAAAATTCTTGACAATCTATGTGAAAAATTGTCATCATTCATCTTCCTAATCAGAAGAATAATTTTTATTATTATTATTATTATGAAAATAAGTGAAAAGTTCCATATAAACATTTTTTTTTGTGAAACAAAGATAGTGCAGCAGAGAGAAAATGAGTAAAATTTAGAGAAAAAATCGTGAAGGGTTGTTTCAGGTAATATTCATTCATGATATGAGTATTAAAAATGACGTTTTATCTCGTGAGTGAACACAAATACCATACAATGTTTTTTGTACCATTGCCCTATTTTGATAATGAAATCGTCGAATTTGCAATGGCAATAAACTTCAAAATGCATTTGAATATTCAAATGATCAAAAAGTTGTTGTGAATGGCAAACGTTGCCATTGTTATGATTACTAAAAAATGGGAAAAGACGTTGTCATTTGAATTTCGTTTCTGTCCAATGTTCGTCTTGGGTTTTTCTTAATATGTTTGTCGAGAGTCCAATTATTAATAAGAGTGACGATTTGGTTGTTCCTCTGGATATTGAAGAGTCTGCAAGCAGAGCAAATCTGGAACTCCTACCTGAAAAATCTGTTCAGCAGTACGATATTGCATATAACAATTTCCTGGCCTGGTGTAAATTGAAAAATGTAGAAGGGAACTTTAGTGAAATTGTTTTGCTGGCATACTTAGAAAAAAAATCAAAAGTATGGAGTTCATCAACTTTATGTTATAATGTCATAAAGTCAAGCGCCCCTTTTAAAAATGGTGTGTATGTTAGTTAAAAGTTTAAGGTAATAGCATATTTAAAACGGAAAGGTGAAGGATATCGTCCCAAAAAATCAAAAAATTCTCACTCGTGAACAAGTTGAAAAGTTAATAGAAGAGACACCAGATGAAAAATACTTGATGGTTAAGGTTGCAACTATTTTTGGATCATTTGGAGCCTGTTGACGTGAAGAATTGTATAATTTATCAGTGGAAGATATCGAAATAACAAATAAATCATTGGTTATACAACTTCCAAATACAAAAACGAAAGTCAGTCGTTCTTTCAGTATTATTGGAAGGTATGTAGTCTATTTTCATAAATACTTTGCACTGCGCCCTTCTGTCATCAAACATCGTCGTTTTTTCCTGAAAAACATAATAAATGCACTGCCACTCCAGTTGGTATTAATACATTTGGGAAAATTCTATCAGTTGTTGCCGAATTCCTCAAATTGCCAAAACCAAAGCAATACCAAAACATACTACTTCGGCTTTACCGCTCCTCGAAACTACCTAATATTTCTCAATTACCAAGATTAGGATTTTACCTTTTTCCCCAACTGTCAACCAAGTAATCTAAGGATTTTTTTTGACCTGAATCCCAAGATACACAGAATGCTCCCTTAGGAAACGAATTTGCTTTCCACCTCGGATGGATGGTCTCCCACATCTTAAATTTTTGGATAGTTTCAAACACTCATATCATAAATAACTATTCTAGGTTCTAAGTTGACGTCTAGCTCTTCGGATTGCCAGTATTTCGGCTTGAAGCACACTCGGATTTGAATAGCGATGTTAAGAATCGAAAGTCATGGTTTCTCGCGATCATTTCAAAAATATTGAAGCAGTTCATAAAAAAAACCCTTTTGAATTTCAATATGGCCGCATGTATCTACAACTCATAGAACGAAAGCATGAAAGCTACGCCTTAGTGTGAAATTCCTAAGCATACTTTTCGAATTTTTGGGACGATGTCCTTCACTTTTCCGTTTCAAATATGCTAGTACCTTAAAATATTTACTAACATCCACACCATTTTTAAGAAGGGTGCTTGACCTTATCATTGAAACTTTGCTCCACAAAGTTGATGAACCCCATGTTTTCGATTTTTCTTCTAAGTATGCCAGGAAAACAGTTTCACTGAAGTTCCCCTCTACATGTTTCAATTCACACCAGGCCAGGAAATTGTTATATGCAATATCGTACTGCTGAACAGATTTTATAGGAAGGAGTTCCAGATTTGCTCTTCTTGCAGACTCTTTAAAATCCAGAGGAACAACCAAATCGTCACTTTTATTAATAATTGGACTCTCGGCAAACATATGAAGCAGTTAAAAAACCAAGACGAAAATTGGACAGGAACGAAATTCAAATGACAGCGTCTCCTCTCATTTGTTAGTGATCATAACGTTGGCAACGTTTGCCATTCACGAGAACCTTTTGATTATTTGAATATTAAAATGCATTTTGAAGTTTATCGTCATTTCAAATTCGCCCATCTCATTATCAAAATAGTGTGTTAAATAGTATATTCTAAAACAAGTTGCAGAATGAGCTCCTATTCCAACACGAATGCGAAGTTCGAAAACGAGCGACGAAGGAGCGAGTTTTCGATAGCATGAGTGTTGGAATTGCCTTCTGCAACGAGTATTAGACGGTATTTTCTCTATTTCAGTCAATTTTTGTGAAAAACTCTCGAAATTCAAATGAAAATTCAGATTAGTGACTTTTGTTTTGTATCTTGGCAGTTGGTGTGACATACGAAATTTGACAGATCACGGAATTTGAATTGATTTGATTCGAAACTTGATTCGATCGGAGGTCAGTACTGACAATCATAAAACGAAAAATATAACTGAAAACAATGCTGTAATGAGTTTCATTACAGCACTACTTTTAGTACTGTAATGAACTCATTACGATACTGAAATAGAGAAAATGACTTTATGATGTTGAAGCAGTTCATAAAAATTACCCTTTTGAGTTTCAAGATGGCCGCCTGTACCTACAACTTATAGCATGAAAGCTACGTCTCAGTCTGAAATTCCTAAGCCTACTCAAACTCGTCCTTTCTGAACACTACAAATTTTTTCTTTGTTATCAGATGCGTGATTCTCCTTCCTCCAAACAACTCTCCAACGGGATTAAGTTTTTCGACGACGTTGTTGATGGTATTCCAATTGAGTTTCGCGTAGCGAGGATTACCGAGCATAATGAAAATCATCGCTACGGCGTCACGCAGCCAAATCTCCTCCCGTAGGAGAAAATTACCATTTAATACGTTGGAGACGAAGGTGTGTCCGCTTTCATAGCATCTCCGGTTCTTTCCCAGGGTCCCGTGACAAATCTTGGAACAGAGGAGGACTTACGCTTTGACAATGAAAGACCTGAAAAGCGACTCGAGGAGTTGAATACCTATTCTTGGACAGGATTAGAGGGATCATCCGGGATTTCTTCTGTTGTCCTTCGTCGCGTTAATCGTCTCACGCAGTTGGATAAACACAAGACACGGCTGGAGTGATTTAAAAAATTACTCGGATCTCGATTTGACTTTGACAGGTTCATACGTGTAATGTATATCACAATTTGAATAAATCAAGTTGAATTTAGTCCATTACTGATTTAGGGAATGAAGAAGAACTAGAAACAAGTTTGCTCAATTTTTTGAGGGTTTGAGAGAAGTTAGTCTTTGTGAGTTACATGAGTTTCTTCCTATTGGTACCTCATTCTGCTCGAAGGAGGGTGTCAAAATGCCACGTCCAAACATGCGTGCTTTGAAATTGTCATAGTTTCTATCACTACAAAAATAAGCAACCTGAAGTCTTATCATCAGCATAATCTTTCATACACTGCACAAAAAAATTACACACATTCTGAATTCTCAATTTTAACGAAAGTTACTCTACATTGACCTTATAACTTATTTTTTATGTTCTCTCGGGAAGGTTTTGAACGAAACAAGACATATTAAATAAAAGAAAAATTCAGGTTTTCACCGAATCTTATGTAAAAGAAGAGAAATGAACAATTTTCAAAATACTGAAATGCTGTAAGTGATTTAATACTTGGTATTTCCACCCCTTGCGTTAATTACAGTTCGGCAACGACGGTTCATACTCAAAATGAGTGATCATAAAATGTTCTGATCTAATCATTCTCCGAGTTGGATTCCTGAGTCATCAAGAGTAGCTGGATGATTTTCTGAACTACTCAGCCTTCTATTGAGGTTGTCCCAAACCTACTCAATCGGACTCTAGACTTCTTGCTGGCCATTCCATTCGAGAGACTTCAACCTCTTCAAGGTAGTCCTGAACGATGCGCGCACGATGGGGTCTGGCATTATCGTCCATAAAAATGAAATTTTCACCAATGTATGGGGCGAATGGCACTGCATGCTCTTCAAGAATGTTTCTTATATATTTATCAGCATTCATAGCTCCATTATCAACGACCACTAGGTCTGTGCGAGCAGTCAAAGATATTCCACCTCATACCATAATCGATCCTCTCCTGAAACCAGTAGTATTCAGGAAATTGCACTGAGCATATCTTTCATGTGGACGTCTGTATACAAGGGAACGTCGATCACAATGGTAGAGGCAGAATCTAGACTCATCTGTGAGGAGAACTCTTTCCCAATCGGCCTCTTCCCAATGGATATCTTCTCTCGCAAAATCCAAACGCGCCCTTCGATGGGCTAGGGTAAGAGCTGAGCCTCTTGCCGCGGCACGAGGCCTTGAATCATATTCTCTGAGGCGATTTCTTATTGTCCGAGTGCTAATTTGCACCTCATGAGTTTGCTCAATCTGATTTTGAAGGAGGCGAGCGGTTGCAAACCGTTGACTCAACGAAGAAACTCTCAAGTAACGTTCTTGAATGGCAGTTGTTACCCGTGGTCTACCCTGTCCTGGTATTCGGACATTCATACCTGTCTCTCTGAATCGCTGCAACATTCTGGACACAATTGTATGGGAAACTCCGAACCTTTCTGCAATTCTTGTGTATGTCCACCCTTTTTGCAAAACTACCGCTTGGGCACATTCCTCTTGGGTCAAATTGCGTGTTTCGCGTTGCATAGCGATCGAGTGTAGAAAATCAAACGAAAGAAAAACTATTGATCACTAGAATTGATCGAGAGAAACTGATTTCAGAATGGAGCCAATACATTCAAAATCTGATAATATCATCTTTTTTATTCCCGCTGGGATAAAACATCTGTATTGAAGAAAAACGTTGAAGAGGAATGCTAGGAATTTTTTTTTCTCAAGATGCATATTTGTAGGACAAACTTATTGTACTAAACTAAACCCCTCAAAAATATTCGAAGCAGTATTAGATGAAACAACGAAGAAAGGGAAATATTTTGGCTAGATCCTGTTTTTTATGAGAGATTATTTAGAAGTCTGTATCCATTTCTCGCTCAACATCGTAGATCTCCCGCTTTTTTTCTCAGTGAAGGGGAGCATTGGAGGTGGGCTAAGACTCGATTAACAGAAAGGCGTTTGCCCCAACAATGTAAACTTAAGGATGAAGGAAAACGCGAAAAGCGACCGAAATCGATTCAAGAAAAATAACACCAAACCCCACCAGACAGAATATCTATTTTAGGACAAGATTAGCGGAATAATTTCAGATTTCTTCCATTATCCTCTGTCCTATTAATCATCTTTTTCGCTCGACTAAACGCTTTCGCGGAGTGATTTCAACAAAAACGCCTATCTGGTCGTAGGACATTTTCGGATATTGTAGTCTTTCCAACGAACACGGATTAATTGGCTCTTTAGCAGTAATTTCCTGAATGTTATTGCTTGGGGAAATGCCTCGATGCTTTGTTATGGAAATTACGCCATCGTCTGGCCAAGAAGCTGAGTTTGAGACTACAGTGTGCTGATGATCTTGTCTTGATGGAGTGGAGAGAGGATATCGTCCATGCTTTTTTTCAAATGAATGACATTCAAACCTGAATTGTGTTGAATCTCAAAATACAACATTTTTATCTCAGGAAATTCAAGCAGGCCGGGCTGAAATAGTTTTACAATTCAAATGTCAGAAATAAATTATGCGCAGCTTGCGATGTTTATACAGGGTGTTTCATCTCAGACGAGCCACCACATATACAAGTTCGACGGCCTATTAGTCGTTTCTGGAGAACTGGACCTATTTGAGATCTGAAAATTTGTATTATATTATTGTTTGTCATTATCTACCAAATTAAATTCCTTTCCAAATTCATTTCCCATACTCACCTATATTCCAGATAATAGGGTCCCCAGATTGAAGTCGCGTAAACCTTTTTGGTCAAATTTTCTGACTAATATGAATAAAAGCTACAAAGAAATGTGGCAATCTGAATGGAATGTATCCAATTTTTTCAATAAAGATCTTATTTCTGATCCTTCCATCAGAGTTCCTGGTTTTGACCTTCCCAGGAGAATATGGTCTGTTCTAAATCGCATTAGAACAGGCCATGGACGTTGCAATAGCATGCTCTTCCGATGGAATTCGGTTGAGAGTCCTAGTTGTGAGTGTGGGGAAAATGAGGAGACTATAGAACATCTTATAAATAGTTGTCCCATTTATAAATTTCAAGATGGTTTCGAGGCTATACATAAAGTAACGAATGCCTTTCTAAAATGGGTGGTTAATTTCAAAATTATTTGATTAATTCTGATTCTTCGGTTTCTTTTCTGCTTTTTTCTTTTTTCATTTCAGATTAAGAATCGCGAGCCGTTTTGGGAAGAATCTATCGACGGATAACATGAAGATGATCTCACACTGATGTCTTTCAAGATTTTTCCTGATATTTAATATTTTATGTTATTTTTTTACGGGGTGGCAGGTTTTTTCGGCTGAGGTTTTTTTCCCCTGGCTCTATAGTATCGTATGATACTAGTGATGATAGTATCTTATGATTCTATAGTATCATACGAAGAATGTTATGATACCCCGTTCTTTTTTTTTCCTCAGCTTAGGTACTTTTTGTTTCAACATTTATTGTATTATTTTAGCTCTCTATTTTCATAAGAATATATATATATATATATATATATATATATATATATATCTACCGATCCAAAATATTCTTGGAGCCTGACCACTTTCAGTTATACAGGGAGTGAAAAAAAAAATTTCAAAAATATTTTTTCTGTGTTTTTGTTTTCGGATTTGATAGAGTATGCAATTCTGAATACACTCGTATTCCAATCGGAGATAAGTGTATTCTGCATTATGTTTGTTATTCCTAACCTAGATATCGTAAGCACAAATTGTTTTTCACGTTTCTGGAGGCGAAGAATGTGGAAATATTGTACATTTTCAGAATCTTGAAAAACCCGGCACAGGGTGTTCCAAATGTTGGTTCAAAAATTGGGATCAAGATTGACCCATAACTTTCGTTTTTCAAATTAGAACCCTATTTTTTATGATTGCGTTGGACTGTGCGAAGAAAAATGATGATAATGTTTCAACATGTAAATGCTCCTTAAATTGAAAATTCTTGAGTTATTCTGGATTTCATGTCGTACGTACCGTCAAATTCATAGAATCTGTTTCATATCACGAATGAACTTACTCATAGAAGATAAATTACTCAAATAACTCACTAGTGACTTCCTCTTTTCTGAATTCATTCATCATTGTTGATGTAAAACAGATTTCATGAATAGAAACAGAAAATCCTAAATAACTCAAGAATTATTTATTTTAGGAGCATCAACATGTTGAACCATTATCATAATTTTTATTCGCATAATCCTACGCAATCATAAAAAAATAGGGTTCTAATTTGAAAAACGAAAGTTATGAGCCAATTTTGATCCCAATTTTTGAACTAACATTTGAAACACCCTGTGAGGGGTTATTCAAAATTCTGAAATTGTACAATATTTCCACAGTCTTTGCCTTCAAAAATGTGAACAGTTTGTGCTTACGATATCTAGGTTAGGAATGACAAACATAATAGCAAATACACTTATCTCCCTTCTTTCTTCAGTTTTTTCTCGATATTTTGTAAAGTATTTTGACGAATGCAACGATTTGTGTACGAATGTATTCAGAATTGTATACTCTTATCAAATTCGAAAACCACAAAAACAGAAAAAAAAAATTTTTTAATTTTTTTTTCACCCTCTGCCTAACTGAAAGGGGTTGGGCTCCAATAATATTTTAGATCGGTAGATAATGTCAAACGATAATATAATCCCAATTTTCAGATTTCAAATAGGTCCAATTCTCCAGAAACGCCTAATAGGCCGTCGAACTTGGTACACCCTGTATTTCTCCCATGAATATTGGAAAAATTTCCCGAAGTACGTCGAATGATTTTGTTTGGGGGATATCTTTTGGGGTATATTGGGGTATTGTAGAGTTAGCAGGTTGGATCTACACGAGATGTGATAAGTTTTTGACATGTTAGAAATACAGCCTCGTCTTGGCAATATTTCACATTGAAATGTTTTTGGTTGGATAATTTTTATCGAGGTTCTGGATCACGTGAAACACCTGCAAGTACTTGAGTGGTCTATGCGTGTAGCTCTAGAGGCAGAATCATTTCAATCGACACATCCATTATTATTCGAATCGAATTCAGTCGAAATTTTGTTTTTGTATTCGAAACAATATCGCCCATCGTCTACAGGCCCCTGCAATTGATATCGATAATTACACTTCGGAATAATGCTATCGTCAATCATAATCGAAAAAGTTTACTCAATTTTCATTAACTGAAACAATTCCATGTCCGGTCGCGAAGTGACTGTCAATATAGAATAATAAATTATTAATTCACACCCACCAATGGACGCATTCATTATACAAAATCAATATATTTAAATCCGGTGGCTTATACGGTTAGAGTTTAACGCGAATTTCAATTATATTAATTCGGGAAAATCTCCCTTAGTGTTGTTCAAAATCCATTAGAATACGTATTGATTTATTTTGCGCGTCGCGCAATGACATTTAATCGATAATAAATCTAGGACAGAATTCGACAACAAAATTATACAATGCAGATTTCTCATGTGGCTCATTAATTATATCGAGAGAATAGTATATTCTAAAACAAGTTGCAGAATGAGCTCCTATTCCAACACGAATGCGAAATTCGAAAACGAGCGACGAAGGAGCGAGTTTTCGATAGAATGAGTGTTGGAATTGCCATCTACAATGAGTATAACACGATATTTTCTCTATTTCAGTCAAATTTTGGGAAATACTCTCGAAATTCAAATAAAAATTCAGGTTTTAACTTTTACATTTCATCTTGGCAGTTGGTGTGACTCACGAAATTTGACAGATTACGGAATTTGAAATTATTTGATTTGGAAATTGATAGGATCGGAGGTCAGTACTGACAACTGCAAAACGAAAAATATAACTGAAACAAAGCTGTTATGAGTTTCATTACAGCACTACTTTCAGTACTGTAATCAGCTCATTACGATACTGAAATAGAGAAATAATTATACAAAGTATCAGGGTACCAGAAAAGGACATTTTTGGGCTGATTTTTGGGAGAAGTCATTCGGTGAAAGGTTTTTTTCTCAGGAAATTATATTGGATTGATCAATTCTTTTATTTCAGATATTTTTCATGTAATACTACAATTGCAAACAAACAATTATCGTGAATGAATTCTATACAGAATATTGGCTACGATTTCGTCGAATGTAGGTACACCTTTTGTTCCTTGATATTATCAGAAACTTTTTATGAACTTGGTTAGAAAAACTGCTTTCTTCTCGTCAGTAGATGTTTCACGAGTGAAATTCTATTTTTCGAAATGACTATGTGATTTTAAATTTGTCTGGTTTTGGTTTTGTTCATTTTTATTTGGGTTTCAAGCAGTTAATTAGTTTCTAGATATATTTTTGAGTAGGTTTCGAGGTAATTTTTAAATTACTCAGGTGGAGCTGCAATGGGAATTTCAACGTTTCGGAGTGAATTGGGCACCCCTAATAACCCAAAAAGCTAGTAATCGATTTGACCAGTAAAAATCATTTTGAAATTGTCGGAAATTGCTTCTTGTAGAAGATAAAAGTAGGGAAACAAAAAATGAAATTATTAAAAATTTTCATATACACTGCGCAAAAAAACTAATGCACATTGTGAAAATCACAATTTGAATGAAAGTTAACTCTACATTGACTTTATAACTGATTTTTTATGTTCTCTCGGGAAGGTTTAGAACGAAACAAGACACATTAAATGGAAAAAAAATTCAGGATTTCACCGAATCTTATCTGAAAGAAGAGAAATGAACAATTTTCAAAATACTGAAATGCTGATAAGTGATTTAATACTTGGTATTTCTACCCCTTGCGTTAATTACAGCTAGGCAACGACGGTTCATACTCAAAATGAGTGATATTAAAGTTTTCTGATCTAATCCTTCCCAGATTTCTCCGTCTGTATACAGGGGAACGTCGATCACTATGGTAGAGGCAGAATCTAGACTCATCTGTGAAGAGAACTCCTTCCCAATCGGCCCCTCCCCAATGGATATGCTCTCTCGTAAAATCCAAACGCGCCCTTCAATGGGCTGGGGTAAGAGCTGGGAGTCTTGTCGCAACACGAGGCCTTAAATCATATTCTCTGAGGCGATTTCTTATTGTCTGGGTGCTAATTTTCACCCCATGAGTTTGCTCAAGCTGATTTTGAAGGAGGCGAGCGGTTGCAAACCGTTGTCTCAACGAAGAAGCTCTCAAGTAACGTTCTTGAATGGCAGTTGTTACCTGTGGTCTACCCTGTCCTGGTCTTCGGACATTCATACCTGTCTCCCTGAATCGCTGTAACATTCTGGACACACTTGTATGGGAAACTCCAAACCTCTCTGCAATTCTTGTGTATGTCCACCCTTCTTCTCGCAAAACTACCGCTTGGGCACATTCCTCTTGGGTCAAATTGCGAGTTTCACATTGCATAGCGATCGAGTGTAAAAAATCAAATGAAAGAAAAAACTATTGATCACTAGAATTGATCGAGAACAACTGATTTTAGAAAATAGCCAATACATTCAAAACCTGATAATATCTTCTTTTTTTATTCCTGCTGGGACAAAAACATCTGTATTGAAGAAAAACGTTGAAAGTTGATAACATATATATGCAACATTCTGACAAAAATAATCATCTTTGAGAACACCTTCAGTTGTAGAATAAATTTGAGATTTACATAATTGCGTTAATTTTTTTGCGCAGTGTAGTTTTTATGTTTGTGCAAAAACTAGAAACTATCGATTTACATAAAAAGACAATGAATAGTCCAAATGTTGATTCAAATCTAATGGCCCCTTTTGGCTTGACGAAAATTCTATCAATATTTCAGGAAATAACCCAAAAAATAATACTTTAAGATGCTGAAGACTGATATTCGCATGATGAATCGTCTTAATTGTATGTTTCTTCATTACATTCGGCCTGAGGCTTACGGAGTTCAATAGCTTTTCTAATTGTTTTTCCATGAACCATTTCAAATAATCATCTATTGAGATTCCAAAAAGATACATTGTCTCCCACAAGAAACCCTTGACGTAAGGACTTGTTTCGTTCTGTCTGTCAAGATGAATGAAAAGATTGGTTTATGTCTTCTCAATTTTCCTTGAGTAATAACTTTTCACATTCAATCAAGACCTTAGTTCGAAAAAGTTTGATAATTTTTAATATTTTTGCAATATGAGGTTGTTGATGTACACAAGGAACAGTAGTGGCGCTAATACTGTACCCTGTGGAATACCCATAGATATTTCTCCACGGCTCGATGTAAACTGTCCAACATTTGTGGAAATCCTTGTCTGAAGACCTTCTAAAAGCCTCTTCCCTGCTACTCTCAACTAAAAACTCTATGAAGCAATAAATCACACAATCAAAACTCGAATAATGACGTATTCTCATCTCGCACAAAACGGCAGAATCTCAAGTGTCGAACATTACAAGCACTTGTCCCCAAGATGCATCCCTACGTGCCGATAGGTCTATGAGGTCGGGATATCAATGAGCCGAATCGATGAGCGCGACCAAGTTTGACAATATCCAACCCTGTTGATATCGAACTGAAGATTTCTAGGGGGTTCGGATGTGCGCGGAATTGCGAGCGAATATGCCCCATTTGAATTCTGCGGGGTTGAAATCTATAACAAGACTATAAACGAGGGTTGCAGGGTCTGATATTTGGCGGTGAGAAGAGGAGGTATAAACTTGGTGGACGTGACTGTAGGTAGGGTTGAACCTTTTGAAGTCGTGGTTGCGGAAGAATTGCTACAATCTCCGTCGGACTGCGATTTTCAATCTATCATCATTTTGCGAGGTTGTTTTTATGGGGGTGGAAGTTTTCGTTGCATTGGAATTATTGGTTTTGCTGACTGATGCAGAGGTCATGTTCATGTTGGAAATATACTATCTAACGAAGAAACACTCAGAAGAAGCTCTTTAAATTTTGTTTTTTTTTGTTGAACATATATAGATGGTATTGTTATTATTATTATTTATTTGTGATGAGAAAGGAAGGACTAAGTCTATAATCTTTCAAACTAAATGAAAAATCAAAACGGAAACATGTGTGATACAGGCGAGAAAAAAAAATTATAAAAATTTAAGCACAGGAACACAGATAACATGAACTGTAATTATAATCAATAGTATATAACATTACTAGCGAGGTAAGAGGGTTTTTACCGGCGAATGGAGACCTTACGTGTATTGTTTTATATTTTATTTTTTCCTCATTTGTAAAAAGGTTAGTTGAATTCCAAAAAAATCTCAATAATTTGTCGCAAATGTCGTAAGCCATGGAAGCGTTGCCATGAACATGTCTGTTTATTTTTCTTCACATTTGTTTTGGCGAAAGCGGAAATGAATGTACCGAAAGAAATTAATGAGGCAGCCAGCAGTGTAGCATCAAGTTTATTACCTGCAAAATCAGCTTCAAGGTACGAGCGAGAATACGACGACTTCAAAAAGTGGCAAAACAAAAATAGTGTGATTGGGGTAAGTGAAGATGTTTTGTTGGTCTACTTGAATCAACTATCAGCTAGATTCAGCCCTAATACTTGGGCAAAATGGTCTATGCTGAAAAGCTGCTTGCAAATGAAAGAAAATGCCCCTGTTCGCAGGTTTGTTTTTCCTAAAAAAATTATTGAAAAATATGACGTTTAGTTGTCATTTGCAGATTTCAAAAGGTAATAGCTTTTCTGAAACGAAAAAACAATGAGCATTATACGCCAAAAAAGGCCAAGGTATTAAGTTAAGAAGAGGCTGAACAATTTCTTTTACAACATCCTGATGACCAGTGGTTGCTGGCGAAAATTGTAACAATATTTGGGATTTTTGGATGTTGTCGATGTGACGAAATTCTCTCCTTGAACATGAATGGTGTAGAAGATATGGAAAAATACGTTATTGTGACATTGCGGTAAACAAAAAATTTAACAACAAAAGGATTTACCATAACCGATGATGGCTGCAGCTTCAAGCCCTGCATGTTATACAGAAAATATGTAAATCTTCGGCCTCCTGGAACAGAAAGCCTAAAATTTTTTTTGACATACCGACATGGAAAGTGCATTTCCCTTAATGCTGGCCAGCACACTATTCGTGGTGTCCCAAAGCAAATAGCGAAATATTTAGGTTTAAAAGACCCAGAGTTATACACCGGCCACTCTTTTCGCAATTCTGGAGCCACTATGGTTGCGGATTCGGGGGAAAATAACAATTGTACCATGATTTTCAACATATATGACGATAAAACAAAATTTCCTAATGTAAATAATACTACTAACTTGTAAAAATTTTGCAAGTTAACTGTCAGTTTTACAAGTTAGTGACTTGATGAAATAAACTTTCTTGATTAATATTGTGTTTTTGGAAACTGACGTTTACAAATGAGAAACAAATAAAATCAATAATTCCAATGGTTTACCACACTATCAACTAAATGTGTTTTCAAATTAATATACCCTGAAGAAAAGAAAATATAAACATTCAAGCTGAGACTTGGTCCACCATTCACGATCTCTTCTACTCGTAGTTTTGTTGGAAATCGAAAAAAAATTGTTTTTTTCCTTAGAAATCTCAATCCCTTTCACTTCTCGACCTCAGATTTCCTCCAATCTACATGTCTTTTCATATTTGTTTATATTCTCTAACATTTCCGATGGATTTCGTGTTACCATGGTTTTTTTTCACTTGTTACCACCTTCGAAGGCTCAAGCCATGCTCTAGTTGTCCAGGGCTCCAGAAAAGTCTCACCTTGAGCAAATCCTACCAATAACTGAAAGATCCATAGATTCCAGAGAAAACGAATGGAATTCATGGTTAATCATTTTTATTTTCCGAATATATTGAAATTGAGAGAAATAGTGCCTTCCATAGTTGGGCTTTCATCCCTGAAAATCTAATTCTCATTCGACATTCCGATGGGAGCGTATTCTGGGCAAATTCTCATATCAGGAAACTACCTGTTTGTCTAACAGGAAAGTTAAACTCTGAAGCGGTCGCCATCGAGAAGTTTGTTAGATGCACATTTCCTGAAAGTACCTAGTTTAACCGCAGATCAATATTTATCAGGTGCTTCATTATGCCGATTGCGTTTGTCTTGGTTTCAACGGTTCGATTTTGAAACTGGAAAAAAATATTCATGAAATACTAAATATTTCGAAAACTGTACACTTATCTGATTCACTTATCTAGGTAACCCCATTTTTCTCGAAAACGTCAGAATATTCTTTCATTCTGTACGTTTTTAGTAGGAATAACCCAAGGACATTGATAATCGCAAAAATTTCATGACAGATTTCGAAAGCTTGTCGCTTACAAGCAACAAGCTTGAGAAAGTTGTCATAAAGTTTTTAGACATTTATCAATATCAGAGGGTTATTCGGATAGAAAATTTTTTGCTACTTAGAGAAAATAAAACAGAGCTTAAACAATTTATTTGAAGGTGCAATTAACAAAGGAACAATTAGAAAAGTTAAATGAAGATCCAGGCGTGTTAGTTTCTATGACTGATGAGGATGTATTTCCACTACGCATGCTGTTAATTATTTGATTATGATGTTCTTCGTCAATATTCAAGTAGGGTTTTATTGAGTTGGCATTGTTGTGACCCGTAATAATTATAAGTTGTTGTTCTTGTACACCACTTTTGGCCAATCGACTTACTACGGTCGATCTATTATAATGATTAGTATTTTTTTCCTTTTATTCAAGCCAATTGCTTCGGCCAATTTTGAATCGTTTTTCTTCCAATGGGAATAATATGATACCAGCTATCATTTCGGATTTCCATTGACGATTTTGTCTGAGGGATAATCTGTTGTTTTTAATATCTGGGCCCCTTTTTGACATCAATTTTTTTAATAATTGGACAGGACAAACGTTGCTGTCCTTGTTTTCTATTAAAACCTTGCTTCCAGTAAATATTCTTGATTCACCCTGGCAAGTCTTGCTGAATACAGGGTTATATTCAACTCGATTTTTTACAAAACCATTGTTGTTTGATTCGATACAAAAAATTCAGTAAAGCAAGCAGGAGCTTCCCCACCTCACCAAGCTAATTTTACCGCGACTATGTGATAGAATTTCCGTTGCAGACCTTCAGGAATATTTTCATTCCATAAATTTACCATTTTCGCTATTTCTTCAGAACTTAATGCTGCTGACTGCTGAACTTTGTTTTCTTTCACAAGGATCTGATTGCAGTTTTTGTCGTACAGAATTGCGAGCAGCTCGCGCTTGTTGAAATACAACACTTTTGAAGGGGGCAATAATAACTTTAATTTCTCTGGAATATTTTTCTTGTAAAAGCTTACTTGTTAACCTTCGGTCAGGTGCAACCCTAATCCTAACGGTTTCGGGTGCAACTCATCTGTGGGATAAAGTAGGGAAATTCATGTTTTAATGAAAAAAAAAAACAATTGCTAGAAGATTGGGAGGTCGTTGAAAAATAATTTTATTCTTCAAATACACATATTTTATGAAGAAATTTCCACAACATAAATAAAAATTGACGGTAGAAACTAAAGAAAGTTATATTCTGCGGATTTCAATATAACAAGGATATTTGTATAAAAACAAAATTTAATTGTGATTATATATGAAACAAAAACAAGCGTCTCTTACTCCTGACAACTATTGCCAGGTAAAGACGAACAATGAAATTTTTTTATCGTACGATATCAATCGGTTTAGCATTCCTTTCTCTGGTGAAGTTTTGTTTCCCTTAATATACATATATATTTATATTAGTATATTCTACTATAATTTCTAGAATACTGTCAGATTATATGCTTTTGAAACATATGGTGATTTTGATTTACTTGCATCTTCTTGAGTTTGAATCCATTATACTCTAAAAAAAAATTACTTGAAAACTCAAGGGGGCTCATTTCAACTCACATATTATATCAAGAATTGCAATGAATATAAAATATATCTTTTCTAGTTCTTTTGTTTGGAGGTTGGGAGCGCGATTACACGACTTTTTCATCCAGAAGTACTGAAAAAATTAAACTCGATGGTACTAATGTTACCGAGCGCAATTGATCCAGGAGATTATAGCGCTCTTTTCAACTAACATCAAGGCTCTGAGGAGATTGATATTGCACATACACGTTCGCGATATAAAATCAAGAAGCTACAGAAAGTCTCACCCCTGAGCGACAAACACCGCCGTGAAAAACTAGAAAAAACCATGCACTTAATCTGACAGATTAGGTGCGCCTGTCTGAAGGTTAAATTCCACATGGTTTCCGCACTGCTTTCTCTGAACTCTGTCTCATCTCTTTTTCTCATGTTCACTGCCCATTCCTCCAAAATTAACGCCAATTCTTCAGCCGTTCGATTTCCATCTAATTCACACTTTCTATCTTGACAAGAATCCATGAATGATTTCCATACAAACTTCTTGCTGTAAGTGGTGTTTTTTGGTATGTTTGATTCAATAATTTCGTTAATATTCTCGTCAGTATTACACCCAAATCGTGACATTTCGAAATAATAAATATACGAAACTTCAAAATCGAAATAAATCAACATGTGTCCATAGCAACGTTGAAAATAGCCCATGGTCTGTTTTCAGTGTTATGTTGTTTGGGTGAAATTGTTTATATGATTCAAAAGGAGGAAATTTGATTGGTCATTGGAACTGTCAAAAAATTTTAGCTGAAATTATGTTGGTGTCCAAATATTTTAGAGTATAAAGATGGAAAACGAAGCGACTACAGTGATGTCAGCGACATCTGTATTTCAAAAGTAATCGGGTTATGGTTAGAATATTTAATTAGGGTTCATTTGGCATAGATTGAATAGAAATTATTAGTAGACTGTTGTCAATTTTGAAAGAAATACTTGAATACATATTTTTGCGGAATTGTATTTTCTCGCTTATTTTCCACTGAAATAACTCGAAATCTACAAGAGTAGCACTGAGCTCACTCCATAATCTTGGTTTGTGTGTTTTTCTGTTATAAATTTTGTGTTAGAAACTGGCATGCATTCAAAATGCATGGTGATTAATTGCAGAAATAATAGAAAGAATAATCTTGAATGTGCATTCTTTTCATTACCAAACAGAATGGAAATGTAAGTATTGAAACTCGTATCATGTAACTGTCTTGTTCATTGTTTTTTATTTTCAGTGCTGTCAAATGGATAGAGGTTTCGGGGCAAAAAATATTGTTCTGGATAATTTGTTTGCGAACCGAATTTTCTTCGGTCTCATTCATTAGATCCAATAAGTTCCACTCATAGAGGCAATGGTGGTCAGAAGAACGACTTATAAAGGTGGTGGTTCTCTTGACGACCCTTCCAGCAGTTCGACTCATCTACTAGACCCTCTCAACTAGATATGTATGAATCTGGCCCAGAACAACTGTTCGACTTATAGATGTTTGATTTATCGAGAATTCACAGTATGAATAAGTTCTTGAAATTGTTATAATAATTCTCTAATATGTGAACAAATTTTTGAAATGTTCCGAATTGCATGATTATTGTATTGTAGTTGATTTTACACAATCATTTCAAATAAAAATATAAAGAATCCAAAACGTATTTCATTTGATTCAATACAATGTGTGAATGGAAAATATAATCCTGATCAAAAAACGGAGCTCTGCTTTTGTTTCTCTAAAAGCTCGACAAAGAATACTCATTTTAATGGAAATTTATGAAAAGTATAATTCGAATTTCGCGCCCATTAAAATAGTTTCCTGTACTGAATTTTGTTTTCAGCGCGATCTAGGTGTCAAAAGTAAGAAACTAGCCAAAAATCGTAGTCTGATTTTAGTACCACAGATGTAAGGGCGTTTCCTATCTTTCTTACTCTATAATCATTGATTGTCATGTTGAAATGATTGTATGAAATTGTTCATATGATACAAAATGAGGAAATTTGATTGATTATTGGAACTGTCAAAAATTTAATTTAAAATAATGTTGTTAGTATTTGGTGGGCCGTTTAATTCACTAGTTCTAGGACTGTATGAAACTTGTATCGTATCACCACAAAAAAATCGAACGGAGAAACGATTCAACTTTTCTTTCACCCCAACATTCTACAAAGGCGCATAACACAGAATAACACGAAAGAAAATCCATGGAATAAAACCCGGGAGCCCCCAAGCAAAAAAGATATCTTTCTTATACGCACAGGCCAATGTGATCAATTCAAAATCCGCCCCGACATCGATATTCAAAACTTTTTTCCCCCTATCATCCCAACGCATCAAATCTCGCATTATCCCCACGCAACACACCTGTACGAGCCGGCACGCCATAAAAAATTGGACGGGATCGTCACGCATACGTTGTAATCCATCTTCGGTGGTATCAACTCTTCCTGTATACGGAATAACAAACATAAAATAGATTTCTCGCGAGCTCGTTTCGAGCGGACACCTGACATACGGTGTCAAAGTGCCTTTTTATTGGTGAACGGAGAGAAATTTATCAGAGCGGATGAATAATTGTGTATCTCATTGTATACAGGGTGGCCATTTGAAAACGAAACAGACGAGATTACAGACGAAATGAATTTTTTCGATAGAAATGCTCGGACAGGTCGATTTCTGTTTCGAGGGGGACAACTTAAGATGTAGGTTACGGACGCATGGCGCTTCAACCCTTGCTACTACAACCCTCACCCCCAATTTTTGGATAGGGAAGATTGGGTGAGGGATACCTCATTTGAAAGGTTTTTCACAAAAAAAACACTACAAGTGCCATGAGAACACCACTTCATTTTCAAATGCTTAGTCAAGAATATTTCGAGAACTAATGCATAAAATGAAAAAACAATTACTGTGCTGAAATCAGTACAAAAATACCTTTCAAATGAGGTATCACTCACCCCATCTTCCCTATTCAAAAATTGGGGGTAGTAGCAAGGGTTGAAGCGCTACGCGTCCGTAACCTACATCTTAAGTTGTCCCCTCGAAACAGAAATCGACCTGTCCGAGCATTTCTATCGAAAAAATTTATTTCGTCTGTAATCTCGTCTGTTGAAAATTTAATTTTTATAGACGATAATGCCAGACCCATCGTGCGCGCATCATTCAGGAGTACCTTGAAGAAGTTGAAGTCTCTCGAATGGAATGGCCAGCAAGAAGTCCAGATCTCAATCCGATTGAGCAGGTTTGGGACAACCTCAATAGAAGGCTGAGAAGTTCAGAAAATCATCCAGCTACTTTTAATGATTTAGGGATCCAACTCGGAGAAATCTGGGAAGGATTAGATCAAAACATTTTACGATCACTCATTTTGAGTATGTACCGTCGTTATCGAGCTGTAATTAACGCAAGGGGTGGAAAAACCAAGTATTAAATCAATTATCAGCAATTCAGAATTTTGAAAAATGTTCATTTCTCTTCTTTCACATAAGATTCGGTGAAATCCTGAATTTTTCTTCCATTTAATTTGTCTTGTTTCGTTCAAAACCTTCTCGAGAGACCATAAAAAATAAGTTATGAAGTCAATGTAGAGTTAACTTTCATTTAAAATTGAGATTTTCAGAATGTGCGTTAATTTTTTTGCGCATTGTACTATTGATGAATTCATGGATGATTCCATTACTACTATGATCTGATTTTAATGAATTTATTATCAATTTCATTATGATAATCGAGTTCGTTCGTAAGAGTTCGTGTTTTTTTTTATGTCTCACTGTTATTTTATTGAACAGTTGTATTTTTTCTTGTTCTTCTTGATATTTATATTGAATAACCTACTCGACTTGTCCTATACACTTGTAAATATTATGTCTTCCATATCAATAAACACTATTCTATTTTATTCTATTAAAATTCTTCGTACAATTCTCAAAGTTTAAAACAGAAGACAATCACCTCCGCGTCCCACATTCCCACTCTCCAAACTCCAATATCCCCAAACTGCATCCGCACCAGAAATAAACCGTCCCACAGTCGAATTATGACCGAAGCCTCAGTTTTCGTAGCTCGAATAACGAATCAACCAAGCCGGTCCAACATGGCCCCAAGGGATATAGATCCGGCTGATATATCTAATGCATAGTAATGCAGATTATTTCTGGCCGGCCAGAGTTTCTCGATCTGCGAGAAAGTTACGAGTTATTGTACGGGTAACTTTGGAAGTTGTGACTAGACAAAGCATGGAGTTTCTTTTTAGTTCGCTAAGCACATTGTCCGAATATTAAATCCGTCGAAGACGCTGTCGATAAACTCGGAGAGGTAGACAATAGTTTTCGGGGAGATATTGAAAGAAATATCTATACGAAGCCAGGAGTGATTTAGATTCTAGACGAGTTGGAAGTTGCAGCTCTTCTTTGGAAAGATTGTTCGATATTTAATATTTTTTCATCTATTCACTTCATTGCAATCGGTGTTGCTGCATTTGAATCTTATGAAACTTCTTCTTCTTCAGGCTACCCTGAAGCTGACATATTGATCAAATGCATACAGGGTGGTTTATAGTTAGTAGTTTGAAAAGGAGTTTCATTCCTTTGCAACTTCATGATCTTTTGTGCTCCCTGAAAAATGGTTTCCCACCACACCCTTTTTAGTTCTCTTTCCAATTGCAGAGATCTATTGAAATCAAATATCTGAGGAGGCTTCATTTAGTCAAATTCCTCACTCTTACAAGTTACTTGCCAAAGGCATTAATTCCTTTGGCTAACAATGACAAAGCATTCGGTGACTAGGTGAATGGGAGTTCCTTTCTCCTCCCCAGAGAATCTACACTCGTCAGCTTCTGATAAGCCCATTCTCAACAGATGCTTTCTGAGGCGACAATGCCTCGTAAGGAGAAGTAGGTGGTTCTTAGTAAGATCTAGATAACTTTTGGATCTTTTTTCGAAGTTTCCGAAGGAACTTATTGGAGTGATCCAAACCTGGGAGATTCCAGCGTTTAACCTTCGGCTTTCAGATTCTCCAGAAACTCCTTCTTATAATAGTATATAAAGTATGGAGGAGTTTGGAAGAGGAGCGCAGTGGCGACTCGGATTTTTGTCTGAGATCGGTAATCCTTAACGTTCGAGATACTTATAGCCAAAGATTATAGAGTATAAAGATGGGAAACGAAGCGACTACAGTGATGTCAGCGACATCTGTTTTTCAAAAGTAAGAGATTAGAGTAGATTAAATAGAAATTATTAGTAGGCTGTTGTCAATTTTGAAAGAAATACTTGAATAAATATTTTTGCTGAATGATGATTGCATTTTCTCGCGTATTTTCCACTGAAATAACTCGAAAGCTGCAAGAGTAGCACCTAGCTCACTCCATAATCTTGGTTTGTGTGTTTTTCTGTTATAAATTTTGTGTTAGAAACTGGCCGACATTCGGAATGCATGGTGATTTATTGCAGAAATAATAATCTTGAATGTGCATTCTTTTCATTACCAAAGAGAATAGAAATGTAAGGTTTGAAACTCGTATCATGTAATTGTCTTGTTCATGGCTTCTTATTCTCAGTGTTGTCAAATGGATAGAGGTTTCGGGGTAAAAATATATTGTTCTGGATAATTTGTTTGCGAACCGAATTTTCTTCGTTCTCATTCATTAGATCAAAAAGTTCCACTCATAGAGGCAATGGTGGTCAGAAGAACGACTTATAGAGGTGGTGGTTCCTTGACGACCCTTCCAGCAGTTCGACTCATCTACTAGACCCTCTAGACTCATTGAGGTTAAAATACACTGGTTGAGATATGTATGAATCGGGTCCAGAACAACTGTTTGACTTATCGATGTTCGATTTATCGAGAGTTCACTCACAATAAGTTCTTGAAATTGTTATGATAATTCTTTAATATGTGAACAAATTTTTAAAATGTACTCAATTTCATAATTATTGTATTGTAGTTGATTTAACACAATCATTTCAAATAAAAATAAAAAGAATCCAGAAGCGTATTTCATTTGATTCAGAGCAATATGCAGAAGAAAAGATCATCTTGATCAAAAAGCGGAGCCCTGTTTTTTTTTTGACGATCAGGATATTGAGCGAGAGAGTGTTCATTGCCCAAAAGAGAGTCATAAGAGTCATGTTCAACATCCCTCACAGAGACTCTTGCAGACCAGTTTTTGTAGCTCGCAAGATTCTTACTTTTCCTTGCATTTATATTTTTAATCTCTTGGTGTACATGAAGACGAATTGTGGTTCGAGAATCAAAAATTCTGAATATCATGACTATCAAACAAGAAACGCCAACCTGCTTAGTGTTCCCTTGCATAGAACAAGAAAATATGAGTCATCTATGTTATATCAAGGCCTCGTTTTGTATAATCACATGCCTAGTAAATATAAGGTTTTGACCCTTAGAGTTTTTAAAAACAGGATAAAAACCTTGCTTTTGGGCAAGGCATACTATAGTGTTGAGGAATATTTGAGCGACAGAAATCTGTAGATATATCGCTTTTTTGTTTATATATGTAAATATATATTTATATACATTTTTACGAATTGTTTTATAATTGTCTCATGTGAATATTGTTTTTATTGTATTATTGAAATGTTGACTTTTTATCTTTTTTTCGACCTGTCCTATACATATTTTGTCTCACAGGACCAATAAAGATTTATTTATTTATTTATTTATTTATTTATTTTTTTAAAAGCTCGACAAAGTATTTAATTAAATGAAAATTTATGAGAAATGTGTTTCGAATTTCGCGCCTATTAAAATAGTTTTCTGTACTGAATAATGTTTTCAGCGTCATCTATATGTCACAAGTAAGAAACTAGCCAAAAATCGTAGTCGGATTTTAGTACCACAGATACAAGGGCGTTTCCCATATTTATACTCTATAATCTTTGCTTATAGCGTTTTTTGCACGATAGACACAATTTTTACTCAATGAACAAAATAATTATCTAACAAATTCATTTATTCGTGGCTTTATCAATGCTGTGTAGGAATATGATATAAGACGTTGTCTTGGTGATGAAAACTTAGTAGATTGTCAAAGTGACAATAATCAATTTACTGGTGTTGAAAAATTAGAATCTTCGGAAGATAATGAAATTCAGACAGCCTGGGAAATCGGCTGTACTTTCAAGGAATGGATTCAGACTGAAGGCAGACAAATCAATGAAAAAGTGTTTCTGGCCAATTTTTTTCGAAGAATAGAAAAGCTGAGATTGCCTGGAAGCCTTCGGGCGGAATATTCAATGCTGAAGAGCACAATATTTTTGAACGACGGTATTGACATATCCAAGTTTGCAACGCTTATAGCATTCCTCAAAAGAAAATCAGCGGTTTTCACAAGAGAAGAAATGAATACATACTGTTATGGAATTTTTGTTATGGTTCTATATTTATATCTAAATTTTGAGTATTTCAAAAGGATACATAGTACGTTACCTGGTTGAAACTATATCACAACATAATTGCAAGTACATGAATCAAAATTCAAAAGTTTCAACATTCAAATTTATTGTTTACATTCCCGAGATGATTTCAATTCAAAATTATAGTCTTCGATTGTAGTATTCGATTTCCAAATTCATTGAATTAAATTGCTGATTTCTTGATGAGGCTAAAATTGAAAGATTTTGATAAGAAAAATGTAAATAAATTCTATGTTATTGTATTATGTATTAGTGTTAAGAAATCTAGAGAGTAAGGACTTTTGAGGAGTGAAACCAAGGAGACGAAAAAAGATTGAAGGGAAGTAGGAATAAAAAAAAAAGGAATCGAGAAGGAGGGAAAAATAAAAACTATATGATATAGAAGAAGAAATTGATAAATGGTGAATGATTTCTCGATATAATATAGTGTGATTAGTATATGAATGGAAATGGTAATATGAAGAATATATATATATATATATATATATATATATATTCTTATGAAGAAGAGAGCTAAAATAATACATTAAATGTTGAAACAAAAAGTACCTAAGCTGAGGTGAAAAAAAACGGGGTATCATAACATTCTTTGTATGATACTATAGAATCATACGATACTATCAACACTAGTATCATACGATACTATACAGCCAGGGGAAAAAACCTCAGCCGAAAAAACCTGCCTCCCCGTAAACAAAATAACATAAAATATCAAATATCAGGAAAATCTTGAAAGACATCAGTGTGATCATCTTCATGTTATCCGTCGATGGGCTCGGATACACAGATTGTTCCCAAAAGGACTCGTAATTCTTAATCTGAAATGAAAAAAGACAAAAGCAGAAAAGAAACCGATTATTCAGAATAAATCGAATGCATTTTGGAAATGCATTTGCTACTTTAAAAAACATCAACATCAAGATTTCTTGGCCAAATAATGTTCGGAGGTTTATAATGAAGAATGGTGACAGTTGATATGGACTTACAAAAACAAGAAATAAAGACATTGGACCAGTAATCTGAAGAATATATTACTGAAAATAAACATTCAAGAAATTAGTGTGTTCAAGCAGACTGTGAAATCCGAAAGTGAGATAAGTGAATTAACTCATAAAAATTAAATAACCTAAAAGTTAACCTATTTTTATGAACATTGAACAAAAATTAACCATAGAAGTAGGTAAGTATTCTTTATTATTATTAGAATATTTTGATATTGAAATCAAATTTAATATTAATTAGTTATTGAGAGTTTATTGTATTTGATAAAATTTAAATTATAATATTCTAAATTTCAAATCAAAATCTTTCAATTTTAATTGAAATAAAATTTTTGAACCCTCAATTGAGATAGAGTCTAGGCCAGGTAAATTTTCAAAATTCAAAATTCTATAATTTTTTTTATAATTTTGGTTCCTTAAAATTCAAATTAAAATAAAAAAAAATTTTTTTAAATAAATTGAAGGAACCTATTTCAATGTAATTAAATTTTTTGTATATTTTGTACTTTAACTTTGCCTAACATTCCTCCTACTTGACAAAATACCAATGTTTTATTGATACAACTTTATGTATCTCTGAGGCGAAACAAAGTTCGCCGGGCCAGCTAGTTTTCAATAATTATGAGATTGCCTGGTTTTCCGACCTGATCATCGGTGACTCTGCATGTGAACATCGCGAAAACATAAAAAATCCCCGTTCCGACCATTCCATCTAATATTGATCCATTAGCGCGGCAAACCATCCATCACAGCGCCACTCTGAGCAACGAGAGATGAATATGCAGAATCGGGTTCGAATTAAATGAATCACTTTCCATATACCGAAACTAATTCAATGAAATCGGCCCATTCATGCTTGAAAATGAGATAGCATTCCTCAGCCTTGCGGATCCATTAATAAAATCGCTGTTTTCGTTTCAACCCCTCCCGCCCCACGTACAATGGGAGGTATAGCCGTCCCGTCACGTGAAACACAATGAGATACAGGATTAATCATCCACGCTGATATATTTTTCCCGTTTACCAATAAAAAGGCACTTTGGTATCGTACGGCAGGTGTACGTTCGAAACGAGTATACAAAGAAACTGCAATACCCAGAAGGAGATGCTTGAATTTTTCTTTTTTTTGTGAAACATAAATAATATAGGAGAAAGAAGAATAGCACTTGACAGATTAGCTAACATCTGCAAAAATAATAAACCCTACAGCAAAAGACATATAGGAAGACCGAAGAAAAGACTTACTTACATCAACAACAAAAATAGAATGAGAGGCAGACAAACAGGAGTGTTTACTGGCGAATGGAGGATATAACTGACGAGCCGCAGGCGAGTCAGTTACCTCCTGGAGCCAGTTGTTTTATATTTTAATTGTTTCTCATTTGCAAAAATGTTAGATAAATTCCAAAAAATCTCAACAATTTGTCGCAACTGTCGTAAGCTATGGAAGCGTTGCCATGAACATGTCTGTTTATTTTTCTTCACATTTGTATTGGTGACAGCGATAACGAATGTACCAAAAGACATTATTGAGGCAGCCAGCAGTGTAGCATCAAATTTATTACCTGCAAAATCTGCTTCAAGGTACGAGCGAGAATATGACGACTTCAAAAAGTGACAAAAAAAATCGTGTGATTGGGGTAACTGAAGATGTTTTGTTGGTCTACTTGAATGAACTATCAGCTAGATTCAGCCCTAATACTTTATGGGTAAAATGGTCTATGCTGAAAAGCTGCTTGGAAATGGGAGAAAATGCCCCTGTTCGCAGGTTTGTTTTCCTTGAAAAATTTATTGAAAAATCTGACGTTTAGTTGTTATTTGCAGATTTCAAAAGGTAATAGCGTTTCTGAAACGAAAAAATGAGCGTTATACGCCAAAAAAGGCCAAGGTATTAGGTAAATAAGAAGCTGAACAATTTCTTTCACATGCTCCTGATGACCAGTTGTTGCTGGCGAAAATTGTAACAATATCTGGGATTTTTGGATGTTGTCCATGTGACGAAATTCTCTCCTTAAACTTGAGTCATGTGGAAGATACGGACATTGCAACATTGCGGCAAACAACAAATTCAACAACAAGAAGATTCACCATAACCGATGATGTCTGCAGCTTCAGGCCCTGCATGTTATACAGAAAATATGTAAATCTTCGGCCTCCTGGAATAGAAAGCCTAAGATTTTTTTGACATACCGACATGGAAAGTGCATTTCCCTTAGTGCTGGCCAGCACATTATTAGTGGTGTCTCAAAGCAAATAGCGAAATAGTTAGGTTTAAAAGACCCAGAGTTATACACCACTCTTTTCGCAGAACTGGAGCCACTATGGTTGCGGATTCGGGTGGAGATATTTTAGCACTGAAGCGTGCAGAAGGGTGGAAGATCACCGAAATTGCGATGAGTTATGTCGATTATTCGATCTACAAAAAATCAAAATATACAGCAAATTATTTGGTAGTAAGAAGAGTACAAATGTCCTGCAGTCCTCGAGTTCAGCAGTTTCTGAGTCAACAGATGGTTCATCATCATCAGTATCAACTCTTCCATCATCAAAAATCTGTGTTACTGGAAATAACAATTGTACCATGATTTTCAACATACAGGGTGGCCATTTGAAAACGGAACAGACGAGATTACAGACGAAATAAATTTTTTCGATAGAAATGCTCGGACAGGTCGATTTCTGTTTCGAGGGGGACAACTTAAATTGAAGGTTACGGACGCATAGCGCTTCAATCCTTGCTACTACCCCCAATTTTTGAATAGGAAAGAAGGTATTTTTATACTGATTTCAGCACAGTAATTGTTTTTTCATTTTATGCATTAGTTCTCGAAATACAGAGTGGCCATTTGAAAACGAAACAGACGAGATTACAGACGAAATAAATTTTATCGATAGAAATGCTCGGACAGGTCGATTTCTGTTTCGAGGGGGACAAATTAAGATGTAGGTTACGGACGCAAATGGCACTACATGCTCTTCAAGAATGTTCCTTATATACTAATCAGCATTCATAGCTCCATTATCAACGACCACTAGGTCTGTGCGACCAGTCAAAGATATTCCACCCCTTACCATAATCGATCCTCCCCCGAAACCAGTAGTATTCAGGAAATTGCACTGAGCATATCTTTCATGTGGACGTCTGTATACAAGGGAACGTCGATCACAATAGTAGAGGCAGAAACTAGACTCATCTGTGAAGAGAAATCTTTCCCAATCGGCCTCTTCCCAATGGATATGCTCTCTCGTCAAATCCAAACGCGCCCTTTGATGGGCTGGGGTGAGAGCTGGGCCTCTTGCCGCGACACGAGGCCTTAAATCATATTCTCTGAGGCGATTTCTTATTGTATGAGTGCTAATTTGCACCCCATGAGTTTGCTCAAGCTGATTTTGAAGGAGGCAGTGGTTGCAAACCGTTGTCTCAACGAAGAAACTCTCAAGTAACGTTCTTGAATGTCAGTTGTTACCGTGGTCTACCTTGTCTTGGTCTTCGGACATTCATACCTGTCTCCCTGAATCGCTGCAACATTCTGGACACACTTGTATGGGAAACTCCAAAGCTTTCTGCAATTCTTGTGTATGTCCACCCTTCTTCTCGCAAAACTACCGCTTGGGCTCATTCCTCTTGGGTCAAATTGCATGTTTCGCGTTGCATAGCGATCGAGTGTAGAAAATCAAACGAAAGAAAAATTATTGATCACTAGAATCGATTGAGAACAACTTATTTTAGAATGGAGCAAATACATTCAAAATCTAATAATATCATCTTTTTTTATTCCTGCTGGAAGAAAAAAACATCTGTATTGAAGAAAAACGTTGAAAGTGGATAACATATGCATGCATAATTCTGATAAAAATAATTATCATTGAGAACACCTTCAGACGTAGAGTAAATTTGAAATTTCAATATATCCAAAAATTTAATTGCATTGAAATAGATAGGTATGTACATTGTTAATCAAACATCAGAAGAATTATCTATATTTAAGAGGTAAAGAGTGAACTTTTTTGATATTTCATCCATTGGGGCAGTACGAAGTCTGCTGGGTCAGCTAGTAATGAATAATATTTTATACCTCGTCTGTTTATATTCTGCTTGAATTCATAAATAACTTCATAAATAACGAAAATTCGAATTCTAGAAAGGCGTTAAACACCCCACCCTGTATACTATCCTTTCGGCCCACCGAGACCGAGCCTACATTCTAACATCGCCAGGGCAACCTCCCAGCTCCACGTGTCGGGCGAAAAAAGCCCTCGGGAAGGGCAGGGTCAACTCGCAATATTGTGCGTTCATGGTCTATCCTGCCCCCGAACCTCCCCAATTATCGGATCGGAATGGAATCGAAAGTATCCGCTGGAGCGATCCAGATGCTGTCGACGTTAGATCTCTCCGGCTGAGGTGTAGTTTCGGAAAGAGATTTAGGAGAGGAAGCTTCCACCGTTTAACGGGTCGGGGAAACAACGGACGGGGCTGTTTTCATCAGTGACGGCTCGTGAATAGCCTGAGAGGGTCGTTAGGTGTGGATAGTTAATTCTAGAGTGTTCGAGAAAAGGAGTATAAGTAATTGAATGGCCAGAATGAGAGATGTCCTTACTTCTCATATGTATGTTCTTTGATAATAATAAAAGAGAATGAGTCATTTGCAATATAACAAAGTAGAATATAACCATATTCAAAATAGTTAATTATAAAAGTCCCCCCCAAAAAAAAACAAAGAAACTTTAATCACCAGAAACCAACAATTTTGACTTATACTCCTTTTCCCAAGCACTCTAGAATTGTTGACGCGTCAGGCATATCGTCGAAGAAGACTTACTGAGTCATGTCGACGTAGTCGACAATTTCAACCAAGTAGACAGCTGCTTTAGCACGAAAAAACATAGCTGAATTGATAGTTAACCGTTTATAATATTCTAATAAAATTTCCAAACAAATATTCAACAAAACACTAAAATATTAATTTATGATATGAGTGTTGATAGTGACGTGAAATGAGCGGGGCGAATTGAACAATTTCACGAACAATAAAATCACTTTTAACACAAATACCATACATATTTTTTGTACAACTGCCCTATTTTGAGAATGAAATAAATGACAGTAAACTTCAAAATGAATTTTAATATTCGAATAATCAAAAGGTTGTTGTGAATGGCAAACGTTGCCAACGTTATGATTACTATCAAATGAGAAAAGACGCTGTCATTTGAATTTCGTTCCTGTCCAATTTTCGTCTTGGGTTTTTAACTGCTTATATGTGTTTGTCGAGAGTCCAATTATTAATAAAAGTGACGATTCGGTTGTTCCTCTGGATGTTGAAGAGTCTGCAAGAAGAGCAAATCTAGAACTCCTACCTAAAAAATCTGTTCAGCAGAACGATATTGCATGAATCAATTTCCTGGGCTGGTGTATATTGAAAAATGTAGAAGGGAACTTCAGGGAAACCGTTTTCCTGGCATACTTAGAAGAAAAATCAAAAATTTGGAGATCATCAACTTTGTGGAGCAAATTTTCAATGAAGTCAAGCGCCCTTGTTAAAAATGGTGTGGATGTTAGTGAATATTTTAAGGTATTAGCATATTTAAAACGAAAAAGTGAAGGATATCGTTTTGAAAAATAGAAAATTCTCACTCGTGAACAAGTTGAAAAGTTTGTAAACTAGGCACCAGATGAGAAATACTTGATGGTTAACGTTGCAACTATTTTCGGATTATTTGGATCCTGTCAGCGTGAAGAATTGTGTAATATAATAATAATAATAATAATAATTAATGGAAGACATCGAAATAACAAATAATTCATTGGTTATACAACTTCCAAATACAAAAACGAGAGTCAGTCGTTATTTCAGAATAATTGGGAAGTATGTAGACTATTTTCATAAGTACTTTGCACTGCGCCCTTTCTGTCATAAAAAATCGTCGTTTTTTCGTGAAATACAGGAATAATAAATGCACTGCCAATCCAGTTGGTATTAATAAATTTAGGAAAATTCCATTAATTGTTGCCGAATTCCTCAAACTGCCAGAACCAAAGCAAAATACAGAGCACTGTTTTCGAAGATCCTCCGCTACATTGCTGGCAGAATCAGGAGCAAATATTACGGATATAAAAAAAATGGTGGATGGAAGTCTACGACAGTAGCCGAGAGCTATGTTGATAATTCCTTTGCATATAAAAATGATATTGCTGAAAAAATTCTCCCAACCCCAACAGATTTTGGATCATCATCAATATTTTATTTATTTATTATTAGAACTCTTTATTGCATAAAATATCATCATTATTGTACGTTCGGTTTCCACAAGTACTGATGGTGCTGAGGATTCTAATAATGTGTTGCGAAGCCTCCTAACGTCACTGGGCATTAATGTTATTAATTGTTCTAGTCTTACGATTAATATTAATGTTCATAAGTAATGACTGTTAAATATTGATAATAAAAATTTGCAATATCTGAATTTTTCTCATCTGATTTCATCATAAGAGAATGGAGTTCTAAAAATATTTCTAACATTAATGTTAAAAATATTTTTAACTCGCTTTCACGTGAACAATCAATTTTAACATTGTTTGCTGTCATTGAAAGTGTCACTTTTAATGGAAGTTGTACGAAAATATGTTTTGAAGATAATGTAGTTTTGTATAGCTAGAATATAGTAGGATTTAAGTCCACAAGTGGAAATAATCCGTGTGACATCTACGTGATCAGAAGAACATCTTCATGTAGTTCTTGTATGGGTAGCAGAGAAAAACAAACTCTTCACTAATCTACCCGAAATTCTAGATCTGAATTAAAAAAGACAAGAGCAGAAAAAACTAGTTATCCAAAATGAATTAAATGGTTTTTGAATTAACTACTCATTGCAGAAATTCCTTCTTCATAAATTAGTTGTGACAGAAATGTCACAATGTTTGAAAGAAATGAAAAAACCCAATCAATTTCCCCTTTTGAATTGATAAACAAAAAAATAAAACTCATAACACAACAAGCTAAACCGTTATTTGGACTCAATAAAAAATCAATGAGTACATAACTTTCAATTGTCCTCCTTCACGAAGAAGTTCCTCTGTTGCCATGTGGGTTTCTTAGATGATCTCAACACCATGTTCAGTGGCTAATTTCGGAACGTAATCTTTCTTGTCCTTCGAATTCCTCCAATATTCGAATTTCAATTCTCAGCCTTGCTGTCTGATCGTGAGGGTTCTTTCGAACCAGGTACGACCATCCTAGTGATGATTTTTCGGAACTTCAGATGCTTGAAGACCGCTACGGGACCCTGATGAAAGGAAATCATCTCCCAAACATCTTATAACACAAGAAAACAGAATATTTTTTAGGACCAAAAATTACGACATATTCCGAGAATTGTCAAAATGACAATGTAAAACTGCTTAAGAAGGAGTAGAACAAAAGATCCTTGTCTTGATGATCGCACTTCAATAATTCTTGTAGTCATGGTTGTTAGAGGTCCAAACTGAATTTTGTATGAACCTGTAGAAACATTCTAAGTTTTGGAAAGGGTCCATACAGAGATAGACACATACTAGATGAGAGTTCGAAATTGAGTTATCATGGCTTTTCGTTATTGTTTTTTCCTTGTTCGACAGAGCCGGCCCTGTCTACGAGTTACCACTGATTCTCACTCTGTTCCCGCAGTAAATGTCTCGCTGTCTGATTCCTGAATGGTACAGAATAGATGTTTTATATTTTCTGTGATGGCACGTCGTTATCAACCTAGCGTGGGCCGTTGGAACGGAAGAATTATTTTATCCGATTGGTAGAATCAATTGTTCGTTATTTCCAATAATGAACCTTCGGGATGGAACGTATTATCGAGATGTATTCTTCGTCCTACGATACAGGATGTTTTGAAACATGTTTCTGGAGAACAAAGCTCTTGTTAAGGTCGTACTTGTAATCCTCGATGTGGTTACGTTGAGGATTATAAGTACGACCTGAATGGAATATCGAAATATCGTTGAATCCTCTTTGGAAATTCTGCATCGTTTATCTGTACGAGTAGCACAAAATTGGCAACATTGAGACGTTTCTGAATGAAGCAATGACTTCTTCTTCTTCGGGTGCTATCCACTAATATATATATACAGGGTGTACCAAGTTCGACGGCCTATTAGGCGTTTCTGGAGAACTAGACTTATTTGAAATCTGAAAATTGGGATTATGATATTGTTTGACATAATCTACCGAGCTAAAATATTCTTGGAGCCTGCCCACTTTCAGTTATACAGGGAGCGAAAAAAAAATTTTCAAAATTTTTTTTTCTGTTTTTTTCTTTTTGAATTTGACAGAGTATGCAATTCTGAATTCATTCGTACTGAAACCGTTGCAGTCGTCGAAATACTTTCAAAAATATCGAGAAAAATCTGAAGAAAAAGAGAGAAAAGAGTATTCGGTATTATGTTTGTTATTCCTAATCTAGATACCTTGAGCACGAACCGTTTTCACATTTTCGAAGTCAAAGAGTGTAAATATTGTACATTTCTTGAATTTTGAAAAACTCATCACAGGGTGTTCCAAATGTTGGGTCAAAAATTGGGATCAAGGTTGGCCTATAACTTTCGTTTTTCAAATTAGAACCTTATTTTTTCATTATTGCGTTGGATTCTGCGAAGAAAAATGATGATAATGTTCTAAAATGTTGATACTCCTAAAATTTATAATTCTTGAGTTATTTAGTATTTTCTGATTCCATGTCGTACGTTGCGTCAAATGCATGAAATCTGTTTCATAACAACAATGATGAATGAATTGAAAAAAAAAAGGTGTGTCACTAGTGAGTTATTGGAATAATTCATCATCCATGACCAAGGTCATAGTTGATATGAAACAGATTTAATGAATTTGACGCTACGTACGACATAAAATCAGAAAATCCTAAATAACTCAAGAATTATCAATTTTAGGAGCATTAACATATTGAAACATTATCATCACTTCTCTTCGTACAATCCAACGCAATCATAGAAAAATAGGGTTCTAATTTGAAAAACGAAAGTTATGGGCCAATCTTGATCCCAATTTTTGACCCAACATTTGGAACACCCTGTGATGAGTTTTTCAAAATTCTAAAAATGTACAATATTTCCACATTCTTCGACTTCAAAAATGTGGAAAACGGTTCATGCTCAAGATATCTGGATTAGGAATAACAAACAAAATACCGAATACTCTTTTCTCTCTTTTTCTTCAGGTTTTTCTCGATATTTTTGAAAGTATTTCGACGAATGCAACGATTTGAGTACGAATGTATTCAGAATTGCATACTCTATCAAATTCGAAAACAAAAAAACAGAAAAAAACTATTTTGAGAATTTTTTTTTCTCTCCCTGTATAACTGAAAGTGGTAAGGCTCCAAGAATATTTTAGCTCGGTAGATAACGTCAAGCAATATCATAATCCCAATTTTCAGATTTCAAATAAGTCTAGTTCTCCAGAAACGCCTAATAGGCCGTCGAACTTGGTACACCCTGTATATATTTTTATGAAAAAGAGAGCTAAAATAATACAATGAATGTTGAAACAAAAAGTACCTAAGCTGAGGTAAAAAAAGAACGGGGTATCATAATGATACTATAGAATCATACGATACTATCAACACTAGTATCATACGATACTATACAGCCAGGGGAAAAAACCTCAGCCGAAAAAACCTGCCTCCCCGTGAACAAAATAACATAAAATATCAAATATCAAGAAAATCTTGAAAGACATCAGTGTGATCATCTTCATGTTATCCGTCGATGGGATCGGATACACAGATTCTTCCCAAAACGACTCGTAATTCTTAATCTGAAATGAAAAAAAGACAAAAGCAGAAAAGAAACCGATTATTCAGAATAAATCGAATGCATTTTGGAAATGCATTTGCTACTTCAAAAAAACATCAACATTAAGATTTCTTGGCCAAATAATGTTCGGAGGTTTATAAATATTCATGGCAGAAATGTCACAAAATTTGAAAGAAATGAAAAAAAAAACTTCATCAATTTCCCCTTTCCGAATCTGTTGCAAGTTACGAAACTGATAATTTTCCAACATAACAGGCTAAACTTGTAAAAAATCAATTAATACATAACCTTTCAACTTTCCTCTTTCACGAGGATTTTTTTCTGTTGCCGTGTGGGTTTCTTGCAGAAGAATCTCTTTGATACCATGTTCATCAGCTAATATGGAGACGTAATCACACTTGTCTTTCGAAATTCCTTCGATATTCAAATTCAAAATCCAAAAATTGTTGCTTTCTGGTCGTGAGGGTTTTTTCAAACCGGATACGACCTTCCAGGTGATGTTTTTTCGGTACTTCAGATGTTTGAAGACCGCTACGGGACCCCAATGGAAGTCAATCATCTCCCATAGATAAACCAAATATGTTATAACACAAGAAAACAGAATATTTTTCAGGATCAAAAACTAAGACATATTACGAGAATTGTTATTATGAAATATCCACTAATGGATGTTTGCGATCACATGTGCCATCTCTTCCCTATACCTTGCGGTATGAATTAGTGTCTGTATGTCATTCACTTCTGTCCACAGTCTTATGTTCCGCAACTAGGACAATCTCTTTCTTCCTACTCCTCTACGGCCTTCCATCCTACCATCGATCAACAACTGAAAATATTAATACATTTCGATCCTCATGACGTGCCCCAGATATGCAGTCTTTCTCTTTTTGATGGTAGTTAACAATTCACGTTCTTTGTTGATCCTGGACAGTACTTAAACGTTTGTCATTCTTGCAGACCATCTTGAGTATTCTGCGGTATAGCCACATCTCGAATGCTTCTAATTTATTAATGTTGTTCACTTAAAGGTTCCAACCTTCCATCCCATAGAGAAGTATCGACCACACATAGCACTTCAACAATTTCAACCTCAAACCAAGATTGAAGTCCGAGCAACTAAATACTTTTCTCAGTCTTAGGAATGACACCTGCTTTAATTTTTCTTCTTCAGTCAGAAAATTGATGTGGATAGTCATAGATATTTTACTTAAGTTGAGACGTACCGTATGACTTTCTTATATAATAATATTTCTCCTACAGAATTGATTGAGTACAAGAATGCATTGAAGGAATTCACAAAACCGAAAAATTTCTTATAAAACGAATGCAAAAAGAACTCTCAGAAAAGACATTCATATATGAACAGAATTTGTTCGAATCGAATCAATGAATGAAATAAACTGCTCCACAAAAGTTTGGGATATAGAGTTCAATCGTTTTGAAAAGTATGTAATCTTCGAGAAAATCACAGTAAAATCATGTAAAACTCAATACCAACTTGAATCGATCCAATAAGAATGGGTATGAGATATTTCATCAATCTGATCGCCTTTTTTCTGAAGTTTGGTTCTTTGCATATGCTTCATAAATGTTCTAATTTTGAAATGGAGTCAGTTTATCAACGGCTTCGATTTGAAACGAGTTTTCTGGAAATACCAAGACGTAAATTAACAAACGCTGAGGCTAATGAGACTAACGGAATGCTACAGGATGTCCTAACTCAGGTTGTTGTAGCGGAAAGGCTCTAATTGGAAGGATAAATAGTTAAGTGTCCTTTTCACTGATGAATCCAGATATGGATTAAATTATCTGAGAGCTTCTGCTTCGTTAATGGAACCAAATTCTTCAATAAATGTTCTACAACGGAGTAGGATAGAAATCTATGATTTTGGACACCTATCAAACTGAACAATCATATAATGAGTGTTGTCGGACTGTTAGATTCTTTCTATATTAATGGACATCTATGAAGTACTCTATTATTTAATGGTATTGAAGAATTAAGTAAGGTCACCACAATGGGTGTGTTTCTTGTGAGCGTTTATTCGTTTGTTTTATTAATTTTTCGATATGCTCACAACTTTCTTCAATTCTGAGAACAAAATTACTACATATATTATTCTGCTCTAGTGGTATATGCTGGTTTCGAAATTTCTTCAGTTTTTTATGAGTTTCTTTCGTTTCAATTTCTAACCTGTCATTGTCTTTGTAATAGTTTTGAAGATCTGGTGGATATTATTGGTCAAGGTGAATGAAGCATCAAAGAATGTTCACGAGACCATTTAAGAGACCACTTGATTATGATTGTGATTATTTTTGTAAATTCACTTGTATTGCTTGTATGGAATTACAATTATTGTGTTTAAAAATTAATTGATTATCCAAAATTTTCCTTTCATTCTTAACTCTCATATTTGCATATAGATTTCTGTGATTTAATTATCGTATCTGTGAATATTTTGTCCGGTATTAGTTTACCTGTATATTTTCCAATGATAAAAGTAATAAATGATTAAATAAATCACGACTTCTTATTTCATGAAAACAAGCAAAATTTCAAATGACTTTTGAACAAAGTTATGACATACTTTCCAACTGACATTCGATTCGAAAAGTTTTTGATAAAAATTTTTGAGTATCACAAATAAGGATGAATTTTCGAAAATCTCTATCAATAACCAATAATGATAGATTTTCGAAACTGTATCATTGTCGCAAGTGTCACTATGATATCTTCGATCAATGGCCGAAACTCTAATATCATGATTGAAGTTTCTCTATTTCAGTATCGTAATGAGTTCCTTACAGTACTAAAAGTATTGCTCAATTTTCAAATCGAATCAATTAAAATTCCGTAATCTGTCAAATTTCGTAAGTCTTACCAACGGCCAAGATACAATAGAAAAGCCACTTTTATTAATTTTTATTCGAATTTCGAGAGTATTTCACAAAACTTGACTGAAATAGAGAAAATATCGTCGCTAGTTTTCGAATTCCGCGTTAGTGTTGGAATAGGAGTTCTTTCTGCAACTTGTTTTAGAATATACTATTACCGATTGAGCTCGATTAGAGGTGCTGTATGTAATTTTTCGATTATATTGCTTTCTTTTCTATGATAATCTCTTCAGAATGAAGTATCTACAGGTATGAAAAGAGTCTTCCGGGCTTATTGGCCGTGGTCCATTAGGAATAATTTCACCTAACGTTTCGCCTACAACTTCGGTAGGCATCTTCAGAGGATTCTCGGTCTAAGGTTGTACCTCGAACGCTGAATTTCTGACACTGGCGCGTTCGAACCGGAAACGTCATCTGCGCGCCGGTTTGTGGCGGGAAAAAAGTGGCGCGTCTACGTGCGCGATGCTGATTGGCCCATCGCTCTCGCTTCGTGTCGACTTGATCTTTGTTTTTTCTAAGGTCGGTAACCAGGCGCTATGCAAGAAAGGAGTCTCTTCTTTTCTATTTATGTTATTTTTGTGTTTATAAATTTCAATGGCTTCCATGTTCAGCCTGGGATAGTAACTTCTAATATTGGAAATAATCCGCTTTTGAGAAATCTATGTTGTGTCCATCTATTAGCGCATGTTCTGCTAGTGCGGATTTTTCTGTCTGATTCAGTCGACAGCACCGTTCGTGTTCCTCAATTCTAGTATTAATACTCCGCTTTGTTGTGCCAATATAGACTTTGCCGCAGTCATAAGGAATTCTGTAAATACCAGCTTGTGAAAGTGGGTCAACTTTGTCTTTGGTTGTTTTGATCATTTGCCCAAGTTTTTGTATCGGCTTATAAACAGTCTCGATGTTGTGCCTTTTCAGTATTTTACCAATTCTATCTGTGACCTTGGGGATGTATGGTAAGATGGCTCTCCCGTTAGGTGTAATTTGTGATGTGTTATCATCACGGGTGGAAGTTTTTGTTCTTATTGCCCTCTGAATTTCTTTGGTATTATACCTACAGTTGTTTCTGGATTGCGGTCATTGTGTTGTTATGTAATTTATGCTTTTTTCTTCATATAGATTTATATTTATCCTCTTTTGCATTTCTCGATGTTTTTTGTTATGACGTGAAACTTATGACTGATTTCGTTAATGTGCTTTCCAATAAATAATTTTTATTGGCTCCCAGGAAATGAATAGTATTTTATTCATTATTTTGCATAGTATATTTTCAGCGAATTTTTTATATAGCCTGTTGGAAACCCAGTATGTCCAATATTCATTTCGCGGTAAATCTGCGAAAAAAACATTTCATGATATTCATTCCAATATTATTTTTTCACGGGTTATAGGTGCATCTAGTGTAATATCGATTCGAAATTCGAATTTCCACGTGACCTGTCTTTTCTACCAATTCAATTCAACACACAAACATATTCAAAACCGACCACTGCGTTCACACTGCAATAAACACCCATGGAATTTTTCGTAATTGAAATATAAACGTGAGTATATTCGACCGTTTATTTCATAAACACGAAATGGAATTTTCTGATAATGGAACAGAGATGATATGAAACATGATGATATGGAATCGAGTACATCTGATGAAACTGTGACAAACATTTAGGCGAAATGAAAAAATTACCGAAATTTTTCAACACGTTACCAGTCGGAATATAATTACCATTTACGTCATATTCCGGATGTTGTTCATTGAATGAACGCTGTCACAATTAAAACACCGACTTGTGTAGCATGAAATTTCATCCCGGCATGCTTTAATTCCGTTGATTACGATTCTTACTCGTGTGAAAATATATGGTTATAATTAAGAGAACTTTTCATCGAAATTAGGCCGACATCGGATGTATAACAGGATGCGGAGTCTCATGCTCATGCAGATCACGCTTCATACCAACAGTAAAAAAGGAAAGATAAATTGTGAGCAAGCAAATCCAACATGTTCGATACGTACTTAAATAAACATCACTATACTCGATACTAATTCAAGTTTGTTTGATATCTTACGAAACGTTTTTTTCTTCAGCAGGACATATTATATGGAAGATTATTTTGTTCTTATAGCAAAAAATTTGTTTCATATTCCATCAAAACATTTACTTCTTCCTGTAGCAAATCAAATACCAAGTATCATTCTGTTTCTTCGGTAAATCAAACTTGTTTGATATTTTTTTAACCTTATCATTTTAATGTAGCAGATCAAAATTACTTGATTTTTCCTACAATATTATACAGGGTGTCCACCGGGAGTGCCAATTAGAAGTTTATGGAGAGACAATTATTCGATCAATATCCAATTTTGTGTGGATATATAAGCCAAATAGACCTTCATTTTTTCAAATATCAATGACTTCCACCTTCACCGGAAGTTGTATCAACTTTCTTATTTGAAATGGAACACCCTGTATATTATGACATTCTCGGATAGATCTTCGAATGCCACATTAAATTTATGAATCACTCTCTATAGCCATCTAAAGCCCTTTTCGAGTTATTCACTGTTTTTCGAAAAAATTTTCAAATTGAGGTTTGTAGAACACTGAGAATTCAATGAAAGCGCAACGAACAATATCAGATTTGTTTTTTGAAATCGGTAACTGACAAGATATTCAACATAATTCTGTAGAAAAAAAAACATTTTGATATATTGGGAAGTGAAAGGAGAGTGTCAAAGTTGAAATTCAAAAATAGCCAGAGAATCTTGGAGGACATCTAAGTGATCAGAAGAAAATCTTCATGTAGTTCTTCTGTGGGCAGCAGAGAAAAACAGACTTTTCATCAATCTATAAAAAAGACAGAAGCAGAATATACTAGCTATTTTCAATTAATTAAATGGTTTTTAAATTAACCACCTATTGCAGAAATTTTTTCTTCATAATTTAGTTATGACAGAAATGTCACAATGTTTGAAAGAAATGAAAAAACCCAATCAATTTCCCCTTTGTGGATTGCTAAACATAGGAAAACTCATAACATAACAAGCTGAATCGTAATTTGGACTAAGTGAAAAATCAATGAGTACATAACTTTCAATTGTCCTTCTTCACGAAGAAGTTCCTCTGTTGCCATGTGGGTTTCTTAGAAGATCTCAACACCACGTTCAGTGACTAATTAAGGAACTTAATCACTCTTATCCTTAGAATTCCTTCAATATTCAAATTCAAATTCTCAGCCTTGCTCTCTGATCGTAAGGGTTCTCTCGATCCAGGTACTACCATCCCAGTGATGATTTTTCGGAACTTTAGATGTTTGAAGACCGCTTCAGGACCCTAATGAAGAGAAATCAGCTTCCATAGATAAACCAAAAATCTTATAACACAAGAAAACAGAATATTTTTCAGGACCAAAAATTACGACATATTCCGAGAATTGTCAAAATGACAACGTTTTTGAAAGGATTTGGCCCCTGAGAAATTAGTGCACAGGTTTCACGCAAGTTTTTTTCTAATATAATTAAAAAAAATCGAATTGATTATTTGTTTCAGAGACTGGGACAGAAAACAGTTAAAAAACGTTCACAGAAATGCAAAGAACTTCCATAAAATATTACAATAAATATAAGAAAACTTTGTTCATCTTCAGGATTAAAATAGAGTTTCGTAGAATATCTGATGGATTCTCTAATTGTTTTTTTAAGAGACTGGGAGAGACAACCCTAAAAAAACTTTAAAAAAAATTTTTTTTCTTATAGTCTGAGAAACTTTATTTTGTTCCTGCAGCTAATCAAAGTGATGAATTATTCCAGGAAATACAGTTTGTCCTTGTAGCAAAATAATCTTGATTGATATTAGTAGCAAATTTTTTCTTTAGAAAATCAATCATGTTTCATCATTCACGAAAAAATTTAATTGACAGAATCTATCAGAAATTCGCCATTTTTGAAGAAGTAGTGAAAATACTTTCAAACTTCGGAATCATCAAACCTTTCTACCGTATTCGGGATGTAACGTGGTAAAAATGGGCACTGTATACAAAGAACCTTTGTTTCACACGTGCACAAAAAGGAATATGAACCAAAATTTAACGAGGCAACTTGCCGAAAAGTCTCCGCTGAAACCTCATTTCCGTGGCCTCCTTTTGTTCAACTTTCCGCACAGTCTAAAACGGAAAAATACAACGCGAAAATGCAATTTCAACAGTGCTTTCCCTTTCTTCTCAAATATTAAAATTGTTTGTACCTCATCAGAACTACGTGATTTAATAATGTATGCTCGTTCAGATCTCAGAACGGTGAATTATTGATCTTGTAGGAGCGCCTCCTGAGATATATCCCTCTCTTTCTTCCTCCTGATGAAAGCAACAAGAATGGATATATAAGATGCCTTTTGGATTCAGCGTGAGTTTTTTGGTATTTCGGTTTAAAGTAATGACCGTTTATCTGAACAAAGAAGCGAAAGGAAACATGAGAACTTCATCGTGTTACTGAATCGGATCTGATGAGTTTTGAGTATTTTTTTTCCATTACATACGTTAATTGAATTTTAATAAAGTCACGTGATATTTCTGAATAAATTGAACCTTGTGAAATACAGGATTTCCATTTATTTGAGACAATTATTAGTCCAGCAGGAGTAACTCTGTGCTCCTGCAGGACATATCCTGTTGTATTGAGTCAAATGGATTTTGAATTTCTTCGCTTTGGGCCACGTGCAGTAATTCAAATGCAGCTACGTTTCCCGTTTCTTTTATTTCTTACTTTATGAAAATTTCCGATACGTTGACTGATAGATTCAGCAGGAGCACCTAGAATTTGTAGATCTTGAACGTAACGAAATAGTTATTTATGATATGAGAGTTGAAAGTGACGTTTTATATTGTGAGTGAAAAAGTTTGTGAAATCACTTTCAACACAGATCCCATAAAATTTTTTTTGTACAACTGCCTTATTTTGAGAATGAAATGGGCGAATTTGCAATGAAAATAAACTTCAAACTGCATTTTAATATTCAAATAATCAAAATGTTGTTGTGAATGGCAAACGTTACCAACGTTGTGATTACTAACAAATGAGAAAAGACGTTGTCGTTTGAATTTCGTTCCTGTCTAATTTTCGTCCTGAGTTTTTAACTGCTCAATATTTTTGTCGAGAGTCCGATTATCGATAAAAGTGACGTTTTGGTTGTTCCTCTGGATATTGAAGAGTCTGCAAGAAGAGCAAATCTGGAACTCCTACCTAAAAAATCTGTTCAGCAGTACGATATTGCATATAACAATTTTCTGGCCTGGTGTAAATTGAAAAATGTAGAAGGGAACTTCAGTGTGACTTTCCTGGTATACTTAGAAGAAAAATAAAAACTATGGAGTTCATCAACTTTATGGAGCAAAATGGTGTGGATGTTGGTAAATATTTTAAGGTAATAGCATATTTCAAAAAGGAAAGTAAAGGATATCTTGTGACATGTTCTTTCGAGCATTTAGGCCGTCGTCGTAGATTAGTTCTCGACGTTTCGCCAGTTCGAGTGTCTGGCATCTTCAGGAGTTATATTTCAGGAGATGTTCTCACTAGACTGAACTGCCTGAGTGTGACGGGAACGCAGATTGTACTTCCTTATATAACCTCGGTCGGGGGGCGTGGCTGCGCTTGACTGGTCTCGTCCTGATAACGAACGCGCCCCGGTGTCCGACCGGTTCACAACCGGTTCTCGATCTTCATTCACTTCATGAACCCGGTTATTATTGTAGGGAAGTGGTTTTGTGTTTTTGAGTACTGGCACCCATGTTCTATTGATTTTCAAAGATTCCTCCGATTTATTGAAATTCGTTGGGTGTTTATGAATTTCGATTGCTTCCCTGTAGAGCCTGGGTAGTATGCGGTAGTAGTGCACAACACTTGGGTTCTGTCAAATTCTATTGCATGATTCGTGTTGTTCAGTGTGTGCTCTGCGACGGCGTAGACTGGGTCATTCAGAGAAATCCGCCGTCGCAGAGCACACACTGAACAACACGAATCATGCAATAGAATTTGACAGAACCCAAGTGTTGTGCACCACTACCGCATACTACCCCAGGCTCTACAGGGAAGCAATCGAAATTCATAAACACCCAACGAATTTCAATAAATCGGAGGAATCTTTGAAAATCAATAGAACATGGGTGCCAGTACTCAAAAACACAAAACCACTTCCCTACAATAATAACCGGGTTCATGAAGTGAATGAAGATCGGGAACCGGTTGTGAACCGGTCGGACACCGGCGCGCGTTCGTTATCAGGACGAGACCAGTCAAGCGCAGCCACGCCCCCGACCGAGGTTATATAAGGAAGTACAATCTGCGTCCCCGTCACACTCAGGCAGTTCAGTCTAGTGAGAACATCTCCTGAAATATAACTCCTGAAGATGCCAGACACTCGAACTGGCGAAACGTCGAGAACTAATCTACGACGACGGCCTAAATGCTCGAAAGAACATGTCACATTGAACGATGGCCGCGAAAGCCTCAACCAATTCATTGAAGGATATCTTCCCAAAAAAACGAAAATTCTCACTCGTGAACAAGTTGAAACGTTTATAAAGGAGGCACCAGGTGAGAAATACTTGATGGTTAAGGTTGCAACTATTTTCGGATTATTTGGAGCCTGTCGGCGTGAAGAATTATGTAATTTATCAGTGGAAGACATCGAAATAACGAATGAATCATTGGTTATACAACTTCCAAATACAAGAACCAAAGTCAGTCGTTCTTTCAGTATCATTGGGAAGTATGTGGACTATTTTCATAAGTACTTTGCACTGCGCCCTTCTGTCATCAAACATCGTCGTTTTTTCCTGAAATACATGAATAATAAATGCACAGCCAATCCAGTTGGTATTGATACATTTGTTGCAGAATTCCTCAAACTGCCAGAACCAAACAGGACACTGTTTTCAAGATCCTCCGCTTCATTGCTAGCAGAATCAGGAGCAAATATTACGGATATAAAAAAACATGGTGGATGGAAGTCTACGACGGTAGCCGAGGGCTATATTGATCGTTCCATTGCATATAGAAATGCCATTGCTGAAAAAATTCTCCCAACCTCAACTGATTTTGGATCACCATCATCCAATATTGTACTTCAGGTTTCTACAAGTACTGATGGTACTGAGGATTCTGATAATGTGTTGCGAAGCTCCCTGACGTCACAGGGCAATTATGTTAGTAATTGTTCTAGTTTTACGATTAATATTAATGTTCACAAGTATTGATTGTTAAATATTGATAATAAAAATTTGCAATCGCTGAATTTTTCTCATTCAATTTTATCATTGTTCTCTCTAATTAAAAGTATTACTTTAAATGCCAATTGTACAAAACCAATATATTGCAGCGACTATTATTTAATGATGTATGATCGTTATGTTTTCTGGGCAGTGAAATATTGATACAGCAATAGCTCCGGTGAGTTATCCCCTGCTGAAAGACTGCATATCAGTCGAGTTGGAAACTTGTAGTTATCATTTTCTTGACTCATTTTGCAGTGATCCTTTGAATAAACCTACAACATTTTTTTCATAGTACTCGTAGTATTCTCGGCAATCAAGATGAACCTCTTCTCATCCCTGAAAGCTCATGCTATTCCTGACCTCAGATCGCCATGGATTCGTTATTCCTTTCATCTTTGTTATATTCTTCTCCTTCTACAATGGGTTAAATCCTGCTTAAATTATGGACCCTGTCTATTATTCTTTGTCAGATATCAAAATCGGTCTAACCTAATCAGACTGACGTGATTAATCAACATAATATAAGGCTCACGGAAGGGAGAACAAATGATTCAGCAGGAAAACTTCGTAAGGCCTTAAAGCAACGAAAACAATGATATTCATTCAACTGCTACCGTCCAAAAGAGAGACATAATTGAATCTCTCATCGATTTTGGGTCAGAAGTGGGTTGACATTTTTTCCTGCAGGTACATTCATTGATGCATTTCCAGCCATACTTTTTACGCATCCTCGAGTACGAAATTTGTTTATTTTTCCATGGAAACGTGATTCAATGATATGGTCGTTATGATTTCTAAACAGTGAAGTATTGATTCAGCAGGAGTATCTGTTAGTTATCTCCTGCTGAAAAACGGCAATATCGAGCTAGTTGATGGGAGTGCTTTCGTGTTTCATTTTTCATGGGTTATCGTTGAGATAAACTACCAGTCCAAAAAATACTTCGAGCGGATCCTGCTGCCAAATTGCTCTCAATCAATTTCGAAAAAATTTCCTCTTTTAGGTACATATATTGCTTTAGCTTCAGCAATGCCCTTCGTCTTGATGATATATCAGATTTGGTCTTACCTAATCAGACTGTTCAGATTTCGGCATCTGCAAACCTTCTAGTGCCTGAAGACAACAAAACAATGATATTCCATGGGTGTGAGATTGAATTTCAGTTGATTAGTGACAAAAATGCAGTGAATAACTAATCTTTCAATCCATGAAACAGAAAAAATTCTTCTGTTCATTCTGCGTCATAATTCAATCGAATAATTTTTTGCTGCAGTTACTTTTGCAGGCGCAATTTTAATAATACTTTTTAAGTCCCCCCGATTAACAAATATATTGTTTTTTTCATGAAAAAAGGTTGTTAAAGTTGTATACTGCATGATTTTAACACGGCAAAGAATTGAAAGAGCAGGAGCCTGCGAGTTATCTCTTGTTGCTGAAATGGTCAGAAACTTGACATTTTCGTTTCTGCGACTTTTTCTGCAAGCACGTTCGTTGAGCTGAAAATCTTGACTCGAATAAATCCTAAATCTTCATTTTTCCATTTAGAAGCATCCACTTTTTCATCAGATAATGGAATTATTTCTAATTGATCAGAATTACCGGATTCCTCTACAATTTCTAGTTCATATATCTCTCTGTTTGGAGAATAACTAATTCATATGTTATCGAGAAAATCGCTGTAAAATCATTTTAATCTCAATAACAACTTGAATCGATCCAATAAAAATCAGTTTGAGATATTTCGTCCATCTGGTCGACTTTCTTCTGAAGTTTGGTTCTTTGCATATGCTTCATGAATGTTCTTATTTTGATATGGAGTCAGTTTATCAATGGCTTCGATTTGAAACGAGTATTCTGAAAATGTTGAGACGCAAATTAACAAACGCTGAGGACAATAGGGCTATCGGAATGCTACAGGGTGGCCTGACTCAGGTTGTTGTAGCGGAAAGGCTCCAAGTCAGCCAAAGTGTGATATCTCCACTTTGGAATAGGTTCAAGGAGACAGGTTCCGTGTTGGAAAGACTAAGGCTTGGTGGGCGAGGAAAAACAACACTTGCTCAGGATCGTTTCATCACCTTTTCGGCCAGAAGAAAGTCTGCATCTACGTGTAAAATGCTGCGAAATACTCTTCGAAATGCAGATGGGGTCCAAGTTTCCATCGAAATCATCAGACGACGTTTGAGAGAGGTTAATCTAGGTTCTAGACGTCCATCAAGATCAGTTCCATCAACACGTGACCATAAGCGTCAAAGACTGGAAAGGGCAAGACAACATATCGAATGGAATGGCCCCATCGTGCGCGCATCGTTCAGGAGTACCTTGAAGAGGTTGAAATCTCTCGAATGGAATGGCCAGCAAGAAGTCCAGATCTCAATCCGATTGGGCAGGTTTGGGACAACCTCAATAGAAGGCTGAGAAGTTCAGAAAATCATCCAGCTACTCTTGATGACTTACGAATCCAACTCGGAGAAATCTGGGAAGGATTAGATCAGAACATTTTAAGATCACCCATTTTGAGTATGAACCGTCGTTTCCGAGCTGTAATTAACGCAAGGGGTTTGAATACCAAGTATTAAATCTCTTATCAGCATTTTGAAAATTGTTCATTTCTCTTCTTTCCCAAAAGATTCGGTGAAATCCTGAATTTTTCTCCCATTTTATGTGTCTTGTTTCGTTCAAAACCTTCCCGAGAGAACATAAAAAGTAAGTTATTAAGTCAATGTAGAGTTAACTTTCATCAAAACTGAGATTTTCAGAATTTGAGTTAATTTTTTTGCGCAGTGTATTTCATTCAAAACATCAACAAAGTTTTCATGAAATTGTTGTCCCTCTCGAGATGATTGAGACAAAAAATTGCAATCCGTCTTGTACCCACCAATCTCCTTTCTCCCCCGAAGGAAACACGACCCTAACAACATTCCGAAGACATAAGAAAACCGCTCGAGTGTAAATTTGTCCCGCATATCGAGGGTTTCTCAAACCGACCCTCGATAAGAGGAATTCAATCCTTGTAACGTTATTTGACAGATTTAACGACCACAGAGCGGTCCGAAACGTTTCTCTGGGGCGCGGCCCTGCCTCACAATACACTTAAGATAGCCAAATCGCCGATTTTCCCTGCTCTTAAGAGACGGAATGTATAACGTTCGAGTCGCTCCTCAATTATGGATATCAAATAATTTTCTTTGAATAGCTCCAGGGGAGTTTTCGAGACTCAGGTTTTGATACGAGCCATAAATAACGCCAAATCGAGCAGAAGGCTGAAGGTTTTGCCGATGGCGTAGATGTATTTTACGGCGATCTGCATACATCGTTTCCAATATCCCTCCAATTTCACATGAAAAAATTTCATATCTTCTGGAATGGTGGAAGTGTTCTTGTTCCCATCCAAAACGCGAATGGAGCTATTTCAACTCTTATACAGGGTTTCCCACCGGGAATGCCCATTAGTAGTTTATGGAGAAATAATTATTCGATCAATTTCAAATTTTGTGTGGATATATAAGCCAAGTAGACCTTCATTTGTGATATATTTTCAAATATCAATGACTTCCGCCTTCACCGGAAATGGTATCAACTTTCTTATTTCAAATGGAACATCCTGTATATTATGAGTTTTTCGGATAGATCTTCGAATGCCATATTTATTTTATATATCATTCCCCATAGCCATCTAAAGTCGTTTTCGAGTTATTCACTGTTTTGTGAAAAAAAAATACAAATTGAGCTTTGTAGAACACTGAAAATTCAATGAAAGCGCAACGCACAATATCAGATCTGTTTTTTGAAATGGGTTATCGAAAAAATATTCGACGTCACTCTGTAGAGAAAATAACGTTTCGATATAATGGGAGGTAAAATGAGAGTGTCAAAGTTGGAATTCAAAAAAAGCCAAAAACTCGATTTTTTCAAATGAAAACCGTATTTTTTTCACTCACATATGAATTTTTGGGGTGAAAATAAGTGGAGTCTATTCAGGGCTCCCTATATCCTATATCTAAAATGTACCATTTTCGAGATATTCAGATATTCGGCTACGAGCTTAATATTATTATAATATGATCTATATTCGCCCTTTCATGAAAATGTTTGACTTTATTCAGCATATTTTCCTATGCTTCTGTTGTTGATATTCCTCAAAACATATTTCACTGTTCAAAGAAAACGACCACTAGTTTTTTTACTGCTCATAATGAAAATAACGAGTTATTCTTCGAAAAATATGTCATACATATCGAAAGCTTAAATTGTAATGCAAATATTATAAAACAAGTCATGAAAGTTCCCAAACTTTTATTCAGATATATCAAAATAGAATATTGAATCATAACACATTTTGAAAATTTCGTCCACCTACATTTTTCGCACCTTCTCATTATTTCTTGGTTGGTGGATTTCCTTATTTATTCTGGAACAGAATTCTGCCAATACATTGCACGATAAATTCTTCAGTTGGAACAAACCTGAATTATTTTGAATAAAGTTATTCAGATTCTTATGAAAGGGGAACATAGATCATAATTGATACCTCACATATTATAATATGCTGGTTGCTAACAGTTATTTCTGAATATCTCTACTTATTTCTTCCTCACAAATTGAAATGGGAGTGAAAAAAATAAGGCTTCCATTTGGAAAAATCTAATTTCTGCCTTTTTTGGAATTCTAACTTCGACACTCTAACAGTTTTTCCTGAATATCTCGAAAATGGTACATTTTGCATATAGGGAACCCTGAATAAACTCTACCTATTATTACCCCACAAATTGATATGCGAAATGAAAAAGTATAGTTTCCGTTTGAAAAAATCGAGTTTCAGGCTTTTTTTGAATTTCAACTTTGACACTTTCATTTTACTTCCCAGTATATCAAAACGTTATTTTCTCTACAGAGTTATGTTGGATATCTTGTCAGTAACCCATTTCAAAAATAAGATCTGAGATTGTGTGTTGCGCTTTCATTGAATTCACAGTGTTCTACAAGCCCCAACTTGTAAATTTTTTCGAAAAACAGTGAATAACTCTAAAACGGCTCTAGATGGCTATAGGGAGTGATACATAAAATTAATGTGGATTTCGAAGATCTATCCGAAAATGTCATAATATACAGGGTGTTCCATTTGAAATAAGAAAGTTGATACCACTTCCGGTGGAAGCGGAAGTCATTGATATTCAAAAATATATCATAAATGAAGGTCTTCTTGGCTCATATCTTCACACAAAATTTGGAAATGATCGAATTATTATTTCTCTATGAACTTCTAATGGGCACTCCCGGTGGGACACCCTGTATACAGTGTGACACATACTCATGGTACACCCCCATTTTCTCCTTTGTTTCTGTAGTTATATTTCTGAAATTTGGAATATTGAATATATTCACTAAAGGGCACTTTTTGACATATTCAGAAAAAAATCATACTTCTGGTTTTTCCGGAAATGACATCAACTTTCGATTTTCAAATGGGACACCCGGTACATTATTACATTTTTGAAATCTCTATAATTTTCTCAAGCTAATAATACCCCATAGTTGATACTTCATTCGTCAGAACGCCCATTTTATTTTTCGATCGAGAGAGCCATGAACTCAGTAAAATTATTTCAAATAATCAAAATAATGCTCCACTAAATAATTTCGATTTGAAAGGTATCGTGGTTCGAAATACGTGCCAAAAAAGTAAACCAAAACCTTTTTTCACTCGAAACTCCGTTTTGTCAAATGGTAGCATAATGGTACTCTGACGTCATTCGAAAGTACCATCGGTGGGGTATCCATGCATATCAACTATTTTTCTGTGTAACCAATACGTACACGATAATGGAGTTTAGACAATTTTAGGTATCTTCTCGGTTCAATCCAAAGTTGAAGTCATTTCCGGAAAAACAGGAAATTGGATTTTTTCTGAATATGTCAAAAAGTGCCCTATAGTGAGTATATGCAATGTTCCAAATTTCAGAAATATAGCTACAGAAACAAGGGAGAAAATGGGGTTGTACCATGAGTCTCTGTCTATTCTTTTGATTGAGAGAGCTAAAATAATACAATACATATTGAAACAAGAAAGTACCTAACTGGGGTTAGTGCAACACAGGAAAACCTTTCAGGTCTGTAGTACGATAAAATGAGGAAAGGAAAAAAACCCAGAGAAAAGATTCCTGACCTTAACCGCGTTAAAAAAAAATTTACTAAAAATATCATATCAGAGGACATCTACGTGATTAGAAGAACATCTCCATGTAGTTCTTCTATGGGCAGCAGAGAAAAACAGACTCTTCACCTATCTACCCGAAATTCTAGATCTGAAATAAAAAAAGACAAAAGCGGAAGAACCTAGCTATTTAAAATCAATTAAATGGTTTTTGAATTAACCACCCATTGCAGATATTCTTTCTTCATTGAGTAGTTATGACAGAAATGTCACAATGTTTGAAAGAAATGAAAAAATCCAATGAATTTCTCCTTTTTGAATTGTTAAATATGAGAAAACTTATAACACAACAAGTTAAACCGTAATTTGGACTAAGTGAAAAATCAATGAGTACATAACTTTCAATTGTCCTCCTACACGAAGAAATTCCTCTGTTGCCATGTGGGTTTCTTAGAATATCTCAATACCATATTCAGTGGCTAATTTCGGAACGTGATTTCACTTGTCCTTCGAATTCCTCCAATATTCCAATTCAAATTCTCAGCCTTGCCTCTCTGATCGTGAGGGTTTTTTTGAACCAGGTACGACCATCCTAGTGATGATTTTCCGAAACGTCAGATGTTTGAGGACCGCTGTGGGACCCTAATGAAAAGAAATCATCTCCTATAGATGAACCAAACATTTTATAACACAAGAACTCTTAATGTAGTCAGTTGTAAGGGTTGGTTTACTTTCAGGGAGACAAGAAATGAACTGTCAAAGATAAAGGGTTCACATCAGGACGGTTCCTAGACTTCAGAAATTATACACCTGGCAACAATTTCATGATTTTGTTATTTCTTGTGATATTGTCAACCTTTGGATGCTTCTGGAGAATATTTCTCTCTCACCTTCTTTGTTGAATGGCGTTTGGATGTTTGAGCTGCTTCAGCAGGAGAGAACTCACAAAAGTTCCTGTTGCACCAATGAGTCAATTTTTGGAGTCACTCAGTTCGAGAAAGCGTCAGGGTAAAAATTTCATGAATGTATCACCCTGGAGTAGAGAAAATATTTCACTCAATTCAGACGAGAAAATGAATTTTTGTATGATTATATAGCGATTTTCTCGGAGATTACAACTCTTGTGGAGCAGTATATTATGGTTCAATATCTAATGAAGACTTTCTAGAAGAACATGCAGTATCGATCTTGCTTTTCGACATTAGAACCTACCCACCATTCTATGTAGATCATGTCTTCCTTGAGATAATGAGGGAATAATGTTGAATTCACTAATATCGGAAAGTTTTTAGAACATTACCTAAGTCATGTTCCTCTTATGAGTTTCAAACAAGGTGCTCTCTTCACTACTTATCAGGAAATCTACAAGTTATAAATGATACCAGGCGTTCATAAAATTATAATCTGCATATTATATGGTCTTCCTTCTTATGATTTGAATGAAAATTCCAAGGTCAAAGCAAGGTGACCTTTTCATTACCAATATCGGAGTAGAGAAATATTGTCTATACTTAAGGAGTATAGGTATTTCTTGTTAAGGACCCCTAGATGACCTTAAAGTTCTCCATTCGAAAGAATAAAGCCATCAAAGTTGAATTTCCAATCCAACAATACCTTATTTGAATCGATCCACCCTCTTCGGTAATTGAAAATAATTCTTGTTGTTCCGAGGGGGTGTTGAATATTCTAACATCCTTGGTGATTGTAAAATCGATACCGTTTCTTCGAGTTATCATATCTTCATGAATAATAATTCGGGCGGAAATGAAAAATCAATGTCATAAATAAAATAGGACAGAACCAGGTACATTTCGAGATGATTAGGACAGGGCGAGGGTTGAATGTTATACATTAATTAAAGTGGAGGAGGTTTTGAATTATATATCGAGGGGAAATTCTGCAATTATTACTTTGGAAGCGAGTACAGATAATGTTGGGAAAATTTGATTTTGGATGGAAATTATGTTTGTCGGAGCTGTCATATTCGAAATGGTACAATTGTCATCATACTCATTACTCCTTTCCGGTAAAAGGGTCTAGTTATTCAGATTGAATGATATTTCTTGTTGAAGAATAATATCATCGCCATTTCGAGAAATGAAATCGCAGAATTATATGAAACTTAATATTGAATCTTTCAACACAGTCTCATTTTCCAAACGAGATTAGAAATGTAAAAAAATAAAATTATTTTTCAGATGCAGAGATGAAATCTTGAATATTTTATTTGATCCTAACTTCATGAATATCCTTGTGGAAAAATTGTTCTTTCTCATCAAAAATCTGCCCGAATTTGGTAGTCCATGAAAATTGACTTTATACCCAATTAATTTTGGAGAGCTATTCATCTTATTTGGAATAATTCTCATAGCAGGGATATCAGAAATTGAAATTTTCATTCATAAGCATTATTTTCATGTGATGCTCAAATTGAAAAAACATGAAGAGAATGCCGGAAATTCAAGACAACTGTCAGAGATTTCAGGAGTATACTCTACAAAGACATGGTGGAAACGTACGTTAACGTCAATTGGAAAAAAAATTCTTTTTATACCAATTTCCTAGAATAAATGACTTTTTAGTGAACTACTCTCTAATAATGATGATCAAGCACTCTAAGAGACAGGAAAACCACGTGACATCAAGAAGTTAAGTTCAAGTACAGTTGGAAGATTTGAATATAAACTTTCAATATTTACAGGGTGGTCAGATTTCGATGATTCAATACTACATCTCTGGAATTGAAGGAGATAGATTAAAAGGAAAATACATGTCATGTTCTCTTCTTTGGAGAAACTTAAATTTATTAACACGGCAAGTCGCTACAGTGTCTAGTTTCTATGCTACAGGGTGATTTTGGATAATCATTATGAGTGGCTATAACTTCCACAGTGTCGTTACTACACCCTCAAAATGAAAAAAACCGTGGGGCACTTTTTTTTTTAATGCCACTTCAAATTTTAGATTCAATTGAAAGATTTTTTTCGAATGAAAACCATAGTATGCTAAGATATTTTTCAATAGACTTTCCTTGAATAATTTCAGAAATATATATTATGATATACTTTCGACCTTACTTCATATAGAAAATTACAAAAAAAATGATTTTCGGTCACAATATTCAAACAGGTTCCCATTGACTTTTGTGAAATTTTGATATTTTAATCATTAAATAATCTCTGTTTCTGAATACTGTGCACTTTGACATTGACTAGAGACATCAGAAACTCCCCTAAAGATGTTTTTATTTCGACAGCATATTTAAGATACTGCTGAAGTTATGGCCAATCAAAACAAGGGACCAATATCCAAAATCACCCTGTAGCAATGAAATTGAACATAGAGACTTGTGGGGTTCAACAATTATGTTTCGCAGCAAAAACAAAACATGACATGTATATTACTTTTCATATCCCTTTTAATTTAGGAGAATCAATTTAAAACATTGCCTTTTCTCAAGAAAGTGAGTGCCATCTCAATTATTTATTTATTTTTCATTCATTTTTGTCAACAACATAACTTATTTTTTCATTGTGAAAGTGCTTAAAATATTTTGTTTACTTTCAAATCACGTACAGGGTGATTGTTTTTATTTTACTCAATAGCTATCTCAGTTGATGCTGGTCGTACAACGACGTTTGAATGGGCGAATTTGAAGTATTTTTCATGGGCATTCAGAATTCAGTACTAAGAAATTCATTAAAGCATCGAAAACCTGAAAATTTGTAATGATCTATTGTTTTTTGAATGGTTCATCCTGTATTTTATTTTTCTTATCAGTAGAGTTGTTTCTTCTGATTTCAAATAAATATATTTCATTCAGGTTAATTTCAGCAGTTTTCGAAAAATATAGATAGTTTCTTCTAAATCTAGAGCAGCTGTGAAATGCCACACGATAACAATGCGATTTCTCCATATAAAAGGATGGAAAACAACTTATTTTTATTTCATTTATATAATGACTGAAAGTTGAATTAAGTGTTCAAATGACCCTGATATACGTCTACACACGTTCGATATCTTCTAATTTATTTTTTAAGATTTTTCCTTACCATTTATGAAATATATTGAGGTTTTCAATTATTTGTTCCTCTATCTGAAATAAATCTTTTTAATATCTTGCAGAGGAGCCATATACACTTTATATTTTGAATATCCCCATAAAAAAGTGTCCAAGGATGTTAAATAGGGACTATCAGGAGGCCATAGAATAGAACTTCGATATTAAAAAATCGCACCATTCTCGCGTGGCCTTACACATCTACCTTAGATCAAGAAGAAAAAACCTATATTTTTCAAACTCTGCCGAAATTAACCTCAAAGAAGTATATATATATACAGGGTGTCCCACCGGGAGTGCCCATTAGAAGTTTATAGAGAAATATTTATTCGATCCATTTCAAATTTTGTGTGGATATATAAGCTAAATAGGCCTTCATTTATGATATATTTTCAAATATCAATGACTTCCGCTTTCACCGGAAATGGTATCAACTTTCTTATTTTGAATGGAACACCCTGTATATTATAAGTTTTTTGGGTAGATCTTCGAATTCCACATTCATTTTATTTATCATTCCCTATAGCCATCTGAAGTCGTTTTCGAGTTATTCACTGTTTTGTGAAAAAAAATACAAATTGAGCCTTGTAGAACACTGAAAATTCAATGAAAGCGCAACGCACAATCTCAGATCTGTTTTTTGAAATGGGCTACCGAAAAGATAGTCGACGTCACTCTGTAGAGAAAATAACGTTTTGATATACTGGGAGGTAAAATGAGAGTGTCAAAGTTGGAATTCAAAAAAAGCCAAAAACTCGATTTTTTCAAATGGAAACCGTATTTTTTTCACTCACATATGAATTTGTGAGGTAAAAATAAGTGGAGTCTATTCAGGGTTCCCTATATCTGAAATGTACCATTTTCGAGATATTCAGAAATAACTGTTAGCAACGAGCATATTATAATATGTGAGGTATCGATTATGATCTATGTTCACCCTTTCATAAAAATCTTTGACTTATTCAGAATAGTTTTCCATGCTTCTGTTGTTGATATTCCTCAAAACTCATCTCATTGTTCAAAGAAAACGACCACTAGTTTTTTACTGCTCATAATGAAAATATCGAGATATTTTCCGGAAAATATGACATACATATCGAAAGCTTAAATTGTAATGCAAAACTTATAAAGCAAGTCATGAAACTTCCTGAACTTTTATTCAGATATATCAGAATAGAAAATTGAGTCATAACACATTTTGAAAATTTCGTCATAACACATTTTGAAAATTTCGTCCACCTACTTCCAAATATTTTTCCCACCTTCAAATATTTCTTGGTTGGTGGATTTCCTTATTCATTCTGTAACAGAATTCCACCAATACATTGCGCGATTAATTCTTCAGTAGGAACAAACCTGGATTATTTTGAATAAAGGCATACAGAATCTTATGAAAGGGTGAACATAGATCATAATTGATACCTCACATATTATAATATGCTCGTTGCTAACAGTTATTTCTGAATCTCTTGAAAATGGTACATTTTAGATATAGGGAACCCTTAAAAGACTCTACTTATTTTTTCCTCACAAATTGAAATGGGAGTGAAAAAAATACAGTTTCTATTTGGAAAAATCGAATTTCTGCCTTTTTTGGAATTCAAACTTTGACACACTAACAGTTTTTCCTGAATATCTCGAAAATGGTACATTTTGGATATAGGGAACCCTGAATAAACTCCACCTATTTTCACCTCACAAATTGATATGTGGGTAAAAAAAATATGGTTTCCATTTGAAAAAATAGAGTTTTTGGCTTTTTTTGAATTCCAACTTTGACACTCTCATTTTACCACCCAGTATATCAAAACGTTATTTTCTCTACAGAGTTAGGGTGAATATCTTGTCAGTAACCCATTACAAAAAACGGATCTGAGATTGCGCGTTGCGCTTTCATTGAATTCTCAGTGTTCTACAAGCCTCAATTTGTAAATTTTTTCGAAAAACAGTGAATAACTCGAAAACGGCTCTAGATGGCTATAGGGAGTGATACATAAAATTAATGTGGCATTCGAAGATCTATCCGAAAAAGTCATAATATACAGGGTGTTCCATTTGAAATAAGAAAGTTGATACCACTTCCGGTGAAAGCGGAAGTCATTCATATTAAAAAATATATCATAAATGAAGGTCTTCTTGGCTTATATCTTCACACAAAATTTTGAAATGATCTAATTATTAATTCCCCATAAACTTCTAATGGGCACTCCCGGTGGGACACCCTGTATATATATATATATTTGAAATCAGAAGGAAGAGCTCTACCGATGAGAAAAATAAAATACAGGATGTACTATTTAAAAAACAATAGTTCACAACAAATTTTCAGGTTTTCGATGCCTTTATGAATTTCTTAGTTCTGAATTTTGAATGCCCATGAAAAATACTTCAATTTGGTCCATTTAAACGTTTTTGTACGACGAACATTAACTGAGATAGCTATTGATTAATGTATAAACAATCACCCTGAACAGATATATTTTTCCCCTTTATCTCTATGATAACGGGAGTTATCTATTGTAACAAGAGTTTTTAAATAAACGGAAATAAAAATTTAATATAGTATTAAAAAAATTCCGTTCGAGTTGAAAAATACATCCAGTAACTCAAGTATAATTTATTATGTATTGGAAGAAATATGATCCACTCTCCAGAAATAATGCACTTGATGAAACTTATAATAAGGAAAATAAAATTTTCATGGAAAAACGCATAAAATCGCGAATGTGCAATGCAGAAATATATAATCTAGCTGAAACGCCCCATAAAAAATATACGTCCCGTATGAGTGACATTCTCCGACTTCCGAGCTGTTAAAGAAGATCCCGCACGTACAGCGATGACATCGAAATGGCCCATAAATTTTTCCAGGCACCGAAATTGTAAAAGATAATCTCCCGAAATTGAATGCGGGTTACCTTGGTAGTTGCAGGCGGTTCCAGTGCGAGCTCCCTGTAAAAATTTGAGGGTATTCTTGATGGAATTCGTGATTCGACGAACGTTACATCGAATCTCATATGATAATGTTATATCTAGCATGGTTATACTCGACTTGTTTCCCTTTTTTTTTAATTGAACGGAGAATCTACTTTTCCACGTGTTTACAATTTTATTCTTCTCACTGTTACGTATGGTGTGGAAAGTTTCTATTTTCTCATAACTGCCTTCAGTGTATTTATATTCGGTTGGTGAGACAATCAGGATAAGAGAGTGGTTGTTGATGAAGATTCATTTTTGATTAAGAATATATTCAATCGATTTGACTAAATCTTGTTTGATTTGTAACGTATTCTGTAATGAAATGGCGCCCAACGTGGGGCTCGATTTTGTTTATAACCTTGATTATGATCAGATTCAGAGACGTTCATAAAAAATGCTACAACTGTATCTGTGGAAAAGACAGACAATTGTTCTGTAGGAGCCATCTGCTCTACTATAAATATAAAACTAATCATAAAAAGATCATAAAGTTCAAACAAGATAGGCCATTGAGGGTCACTCAATACCAAGAGTGCACAAGACAATTGGCCAAAGAACTTATACATATTTGGCCCCGCGAACCTATAATATTCTGCCAGACAATGTAGGGGAGTTGAGGTCCTATAATTCATTCAAGAAAAATATAACAAATTGGATGCTTTTAAGAAAAAAAAATTCTTTGCCTTTACGAAGGCACATCGAGAACATTTTCGAAACATAATATCATTTCTCCAACCTCAAGATCTCTGAGCCTGGGAATTGAAAATGGTATTCATTTCGATGATTACTATTTTGAATTCATCTATGTTTCGAAAATGTTCTCGATGTGCCTTCGTAAAGGCAAAGAATTTTCTTTTTCTTAAAAACATCAGGCTTCACAGTCACAAAAAGAATTGGGCGTTTCCATCACTTCGAGAAACTAGCAAGCGGGCCCTAAATAGAGCCACTGCTAAAATCTCATTCAGTGGAAGAGGAAGTACAGATTTCTTTTTTTGCATTTGATTGGAGATGTGAAACTTCATTTTGACGCAATTGGAAGTCACCACCTCAGTACTTTGTAATATTTTACTCATTACTTCACAACCAATTGCTATAAATTCTGAAGTTTTTCATGAAGATTTTGTCCTGAGATGTGCGGGATACTGATGAGGCCCAACAAGGCCGAAACCGGTATATCTCTCATCTCAGTGACAAAATCTAATATCATTTCTCCAACCTCATGATAAAAGATCTGTGAGCCTGGGAATTGAAAATGGTATTCATTTCGATGATTACTATTTTGAATTCATCTATGTTTCGAAAATTGGATGCTCCTTCAGCCTAGAGCTACAGTGGCTAATCTGGTAGACCTAAAAAATGCTCCCATCAGAAAGTACTCTACAGATTGATGATGGTTTGTTCCTCGATAAATCTGTTGCGAAAAGTTCCTTCTAAGATATTTATGTAGTGAATAATTGAAGATTTGTTATACTTACCATACACATGGATTTTAGTTTCATAGTACTTAATTGATTCAATATTATTTTGCGATGTTTATTCTGCATTTTGAACTTTATTTCCATTCTGATTAAAAAACAGTAAAAAACTCCTGGAAAATGTTCGTACGTGGAAAAGTGCGTTTTCACTCCATTAAATCCCAAAGTATCCAAACTACGGATTGTTGAGAAAATTACTTCATCGAACAATACGAAGAAACTGAATTGAATTAATCCGTTCTGCTATCAAGGGGTCTTCATCCCTATACACAAATGGTTCAGACGTAAACATTCGACTCTTTGAGCAAATTTTGCGAAACTTAATTGGTTCGTCGTGTCTCCAGGCAGTGAATCCAGCCCTTTTCCTTCAAGTATACAAATATTTGAACCTTAATATCTCAGAAACCGAGCTAGCACTTGCAGGTATTCCCTCCCCTAATGAGGTCGTTCTCTGTTCCAAATGAAAATTATCTCGATATTTCAGTAAATTCCATACAAACGTTGAGACCGAATTGCTTCCATTGAAATCTATTCGGTTGATACTAGAAGTAAGGGACCTTTCAACAGAAAAAGTCTCGATGGAAGAGCACTGAGAAGGTAGGAGATAGTTTGCTTTTGATGACATTGATTGGAAAAATGAGGTTAATGAATTAAAGATCTTCATTAAAGACACAGTTTGCCGTTTGCTGTGTCGTAGCTGTAACTGAAATGAAATCAATCATAAAAACATTCAGCTTTGATCCTGGCTCTGAACTCTACAAGGCTGCACAATTTTTTTAGTCCTTCAGTCTGAAGCATTATTTATCTGGAAAAATAGGAAAAGGAAAGGAGAGCAGGTTGGTGGTTGATGAAGCTTTATTGTTGGTCAAGAATATATTCAGTCGATATGATTGCATCTTCTGTTAACTCGAAACGTTTTTCGCAAAGTATTGGCGCCCAACGTGGGGCACGATTTTGTTTATAAGCTTGTTTACGATCAAATTCAGAGATGTTCATGAAAATGCTTAAACCGTATCTGTGAAGAGAGTTAAAAACTCCTGGGAAATGTGTTCGTACGTGAAAAAGTGCGTTTTCACTTCATTAAATCCCAAAGTTTCCGATGTACGGATTGTTGAGAAGATTGCTTCCTCACACAATACGAGAAAACTGAATTGAATTAATCCATTCTGCTATCAAGGCGTCTTCATCCCTATACACAAATGGTTCAGACGTAAACATTCGACTCTTTGAGCAAATTTTGCGAAACTTAATTGGTTCGTTGTGTCTTCAGGCATTGACTCCAGCCCTTTCCTTCAAATATACAAATATTTGAACCTTAATATCTCAGGAACCAGCTAGCACTTGCAGGTATTCCCTCCCCTAATGAGGTCGTTCTCTGTTCCAAATGAAAATTATCTCGATATTTCAGCATAGTCCATGTAAACGTAAGACCGAATAGCGTCCATTGAAATCTCTTCGGTTGATACAAGAAGTAAGGGACCCTTTCAACAGAAAAAGTCTCGATCGAAAAGAAATGAGAAGGTTAGAGGTAATTTGCTTTTGATGACATTAAAAAGAGAAATGAGGTTAATGAATTGAAGATCTTTATTGAAGACACAGTTTGCCTTTTGCTGTGTCATAACTGATAAATGCAATGAAATCAATCATAAAAACATTTAGCTTTGATCCTGGCTCTGAACTCTACAAAGCTGCACAATTTTTTGGAGTCCTTCAGTCTGAAGCATTATTCATCTGGAAAAATAGGAAAAGAAAAGGAGAGCAGGTTGGTGGTTGATGAAGCTTTATTGTTGGTCAAGAATTTATTCAGTCGATATTACTTGATCTTCTGTTGATTCGAAACGTATTTCGCAATGTATTGGCGCCCAACGTGGGGCACGATTTTGTTTATAAGCTTGTTTACGATCAAATTCAGAGATGTTCATGAAAATGCTTAAACCGTATCTGTGAAGAGAGTTAAAAACTCCTGGGAAATGTGTTCGTACGTGAAAAAGTGCGTTTTCACTTCATTAAATCCCAAAGTTTCCGATGTACGGATTGTTGAGAAGATTGCTTCATCGAACAATACGAGGATACTGAATTGAATTAATCCATTCTGCTATCAAGGGGGTTCTCATCCCTATACACAAATGGTTCAGACGTAAACATTCGACTCTTTGAGCAAATTTTGCGAAACTTAATTGGTTCGTTGTGTCTTCAGGCATTGACTCCAGCCCTTTCCTTCAAATATACAAATATTTGAACCTTTATATCTCAGAAACCGAGCTAGCACTTGCAGGTATCCCCTCCCCTAATGAGGTCGTTCTCTGTTCCAAATGAAAATTATCTCGATATTTCAGCAAAGTCCATGTAAACGTAAGACCGAATAGCGTCTATTGAAATCTCTTCGGTTGACACAAGAAGTAAGGGACCTTTTCAACAGAAAAAGTCTCGATGGAAGATGAATGAGAAGGTCAGAGATAATTTGCCTTTGATGACATTGATTGGAAAAATTACGTTAATGAATTAAAGATCTCTATTAAAGACACAGTTTGCCTTTTGCTGTGTCGTAACTGATAAATGAAATGAAATCAATAATAAAAACATTGAGCTTTGAACCTGGCTCTGAACTCTACAAAGCTGCACAATTTTTTCAGTGCTTCAGTCTGAAGCCTTATCATTTTGGACAAATAGAAAGGGGAAAGGAGAGCAGGTTGGTGGTTGATGAAGACTTATTGTTGGTCAAGAATATATTCAGTCGATATGATTAAATCTTCTGTTAATTCGAAACGTATTTCGCAAAGTATCGGCGCCCAACGTGGGGCTCGATTTTGTTCATAAGCTTGATCATGATCAAATTCAGAGACTTTCATAAAAAATGCACGAACGGTATCTGTGAATAGGAGAAACAAACTCCTGGAAAATGTGCTCGTACGTGAAAAAGTGCGTTTTCACTCTTTTAAATCCCAAATTATCCGAAGTACGGATTGTTGAGAAGATTACTTCATCGAACAATACGGGGATACTGAATTGAATGAATCCATTCTGCTATCAAGGGCGTCTTCATCCCTATACACAAATGGTTCAGACGTAAACATTCGACTCTTTGAGCAAATTTTGCGAAACTTAATTGGTTCGTTGTGTCTCCAGGCAGTGAATCCAGCCCTTTTCTTCAAATATACAAATATTTGACTCTTAATATCTCAGAAACCGAGCTAGCACTTGAAGGTATTCCCTCCTCTAATGAGGTCGTTCTCTGTTCCAAATGAAAATTATCTCGATATTTCAGCAAAGTCCATGTAAACGTTAAGACCGAATTGCGTCCATTGGAAACTTTCCGGTTGATACAAGAAAAAAGGGACCCTTTCAACGAAAAAGACTCGATGGAAGAGAAATGAGAAGGTAAGAGATAATTTGCTTTTGATGACATTGATAAGAGAAATGAGGTTAATGAATTAAAGACGTCTATTAAAGACACAGTTTGCCTTTTGCGTAACTGATATACAAAATGAAATCACGCGTAAAATCATTGAGCTTTGAACTTTGCTCTGAATTCGTTAAAAGCTATACATTTCTTCTCACTGCTTCTCCTTGATTCTCTCCTATATTACACATCCCCTCGCACCCTGAAGCCTAATTGTTTTGGAGAAATTAAAAGCGAACAGAAGTTCCTAATTTTACACCGCGTTGTCATTACCAGCGGGTATAAATGGTTAATCTGGGGTGATTCTCCTGCTACGCGGAAATTGAAACTTCATCCCCTGCTTCGACCAACAGAGGCTCTTTTCCACTCTGATCTATAGCTCTTGGGGGAGAATCGGTCCCCCTTGTTTTCTATTTGTTATTCCCTTGCTCGTTACTTCTATTGCACGCGAGGATTGTTTCTCATTTGTGGTGGAATGGCTTGTTTCCTTCGTTCGTTGAAAAATTGCGGGGGATTAATGGATTGATAGGTACATCCTCGTGAAGAGTTGAGTGGGGGTGACCTTTTGAGGAGGTAGGGGTGAGGATGTCTTTTGTGGAGACAGTAACGCAGTTGCATGACATCTGAAGCTATGTTTTTCTGTTTGTTTTGCACGTATCTGGAGAGAATTGACAAAGTTGGATTAAGTTCTAAGAACTCGTAGATGCAGTGGTATGAGTGGTCTGAATTTCTGGGGTTATACAGGGTGGGAAATCCATAACTTTCCTCCACGAATTTTTAGGTTTGGGATGGAATAACGGAAAAACGCTCGGACAGGTCGAATTTTGTTGAGAGGGGGACAAATAAAGGTGTTCGAATGAGTTTGATATCACTACCCCTCTAGTCGCAATCCCTAACTGCTCTCATTTTTGAATAGGGAAAAGGGGTCGAGCAGCACCTTGTTAGAAAGGCAATTCAATTTCCTGCATGGGTGTATTTTTTCATCGCTTTATTATTATACAGAGTGACTCAGTATTCTACCATTGAATTTCACACGCCAAATTTGGATCTTTGAGATGGAAAAAACGCTCGGATGGGTCAAAAATTGAATTCTATATCACTTCCCCTCTTTCCATCTCAAAGATCCAAATACGGAGTCATTCTGTATAACAATAAAGCGATTAAAAAAAAACACTCATGCAGGAAATTGAATTGCCTTTCCAACAAGGTGCTGCTCGACCCCTTTTCCCTATTCAAGGGCTGTTTAGGGTTGCGTCTAGAGGGGTAGTGATATTATAATATTTGTCCCCTTTTCAATAAAATTTTACCTGTCCTAGAGTTTTCTCGTTATTCCCTCTCAAAGCTCAAAATTCGGGGTGGAAAGTTATGGATGGCCCACCCTGTATATAGTAATAAACCAAGACCTTTCGTTAGAATATTTTAGAGGAAGACGCGAGATGAAAACTTGAAATTTGGTGGTTAAACTTTGATAGAAGAGATTAATTCTTAAGGAATTTCATTGATAATGAGATTACTCATCGAATTTTACATTGTTTCCATTTGTAACTTAAATATTATTCTCAGAAAATTTTGTATGTGATCTGAAAATTTACAACTGATGTTGAAAACTTGTAGATTGTTAGGTACATAAATATTTCTAGTTTTCTAGCTTTCATCAGAGAACATATCCATACTTTTATTGAAACTTCTATTAAACATTCAGGTGTGTTTGAAATATAGATGAATTCTAAATAGCAATCATCGTAATGAATACCATTTTCAATTCCTGAGCCTGAGAATTGAAAATGCTATTACATTTCGATGATTACTAATTTGAATTCATCTATGTCTCAAATGTCTCAAAAACGGTTTCGGTGTGGCCTCCATGAAGAAAAAGAATTGTTTTGTATTCCGTTTTATTTTTTTTTTCTTTAATACAGGTGTTTCAATTTCGATGTTAGTGTAAGGTGTTCAGAGCTGGCCTAACGAAGAACCGATCACACAGAAAATATAGCAAAGAGTAAATAAAATCGTGGAGGTTTTTTCATGTAAACATTTTTCGTTACTTAAATACTGTAGTAGTTTTTTGCCATGTTCTTGAATTTTACAAGAAACTAGCTGTTCGAGGAGATCCAAAGTAGATTTTCCTGAAAACTTCATTTGGGTTTTCTCTCCCAGTCTCTGAAATAAGAAAGAATTAGAAAATTTTTTTGAATGATATAAAAAAGGCCCCTGCGTGAAAATTTGAGCACTAATTCATTAGAGGCCAAACTTTGCAAGAAGAAATTATTGCCTAACAATGAACAAAAAAAAAACACTTGGAACTCTTAAGCGTAATGTTTCGGAGTATAAATCAGACCCCTTCGTCAGACAATTGCTAGTTTTCATTCAACTTCGTAGAATCGTGACAATATTTCGATTTTTTGATTGACATTTGTCAATATATGATGAACATAGACTAATATTGATTACTATGATGTTGATATCGTTATTTTATTTAAAAATTCTCTGAAACCAGTTCTTTTTTCAATAAATCCATCCAAATTCGATCTTTTCCTACTGAACAATTGGCGAGATTATTAGCCTCATCCAACAAAATAGATTTCCTTGATTTTTCTTTTATAACCATCAGGTTCCGTCGTTAGAATTTTTGTGCCATTCCAATCCATAATGTGATTGCCGGTATTGGAACACATATGATCTGATATCTGCGATCAACCAATATCTCTATTTTTTATGTTATTCTTATGTTCATGGTTTCTGATTTCTAATGGTCTTGATGTTTCTCCCGCATAAGATTTTTCACAAATACAGTGTGTAACAATTGTTAATAAAGATCGTAAATCATTGTTTGTTTTGAAAAGAGTTTTTATGTTGAATTTACAACCAATTCTTTTAATTTTTTCTGAAAGTCCATGAACATAAGGAATTAAATTTATCAAAATTGGTTGTTCTTGACGGTTTGTTATTGGTTCTTGATGCAAAATTGTTTTCTCCAAATTTGAAACAGTTTTTTTATGAAATCAGTTGGATATTGATCATCCTCAAGAATATCTTTGATGAAATTTATTTCGTTATTCCGTATTTCAGTTGTCGATTAAATTAATTGCGCTCTATCATGAGGTGTTTTTGTAATACCTCTTCCAACTCTCATTTGATGATAAGAATAAAAATTTAGATATCGATTTGTGTGTGTCCTTTTTCTGAATACACTTGTTTCAAAATGATTTGAAAATTTTCTTATCGAAATATCTAAGAAGGAAAGTACATTATTTTGTTCCAACTCCATTGTGAATTTTATTGTAGGTTCTTTATTATTGATATGACTGGAAAATTTCATCAATTCTTCTCTGCCATGTTGCCAAATTACAAAAATATGATCAGTTTCAGAGACTGGGGGAGAAAACCCCAGTTTTCAGGAAAATACAAAGACCTCCCAGACAATATTTCAATAGATATCCAAAGTAGATGTTCAGTTTTTGTTAAAATGCTTAAAGCACGTGTACGCGGTTCTGAGACATGAAGTACAGGTAGTTTGGGATAGTATCCCTCGAGATGAAACAGACCATTTTCTTGCATCAATGCCGACACGCATTGGGGAGTGTATAGATAACATTATCAACAACTTTTAACAAAAAATTGTAAACCCTTCGTTTTTTCTTCAAATCTTAAACATTTACTCCTTGCTGTACTATCTATGTTTCACAAAAAAAAAAACTAAAATACAAACACCTCCTTCTTGGTATTGCAGTTTCTTTGTCAGTTAGTATAATAATAATCTGAATTTTTAATCTTGCTCCGAATTCAGCAAAGTTCTCAGAAACTCAGTGAAACGGTCAGGTCAACAAAACAATCTTTCTCTTATTCCCATTTCCCGTTTCCGAACTCAATTGAAGAAGCCCCGAATTAGCACCGAGTCTAGAAATATCGATCCTCCTAAAGCTTAGCCAGGGTGTATTCCATCAGATACCGTACGAAACCCATTCGTTCCTTTTTTCTCGGGCGCATCAATCACGTCAGCGTCCTCCCTAAACTCCCTCCCTCTTCTCCCTTATTATGTTATATCACTCTGGTCTGTTGGTTTACTAAATTGTGGAAGATATGAATCAGTTATGAATTTATGTAAATTTCTCTAATCAACTAACCTCATTAGCCTTTGGATGGAACTATGTTTAGGATAGGGATAAAGCCTAAATTAGCATAGTAATTAATATTACCTTGCATCACACCAGTTTCTATTGTAAATATGTAATATCGATTGAGCTATTATATGGACACAACAAAGCCATGGGTCCGCCAATTTGCATTCTCATCTGACGGTCGCAACTTGTGCCCACTTGACAATGACTTGGCAATCAAATGGAGCTTATGAATATATTATGGTCGAGTTTGTCTCAATCTGATGTTAGAATGATTGAACTGTCGAACACCGAGTTCGAATTAGGATAATTGCGAAAAGAGGATGTCTCTTATTGTCCAGATATATCTACTGTTCTACAGGGTGAGGCAAAGAATCTTGCCACAACTTTGGAAGGTCAATTGAAAAAAAAGTAATTCACCTATCGATTTGATCGTTAACAAGACTTCCTGAATTTTTTTTGGAGTGGGATACTTACTGTGAACGGTATAGCGATATGTTAAGAAACTTTTTGGTTCCAGAGCTGCAAAAGTTCGAGGTTTCCAATGTGAAATCATCTATCGAAAGCTTCATTGCTAGCAGAATAAGGAGCAAATATTACGGATATAAAAAAACATGGTGGATGGAAGTCAACGACGGCAGCCGAGGGCTACGTTGAACATCTCATTATATAGAAATGTCATTGCAGAAATAATGCTCCCAACTTCAACAGATTTTGGATCATCATCATCTTATATTGTACAGGGTGGGCATATTTCGAAGTTTTAGCACTACAACTTTTGAACCAGAGGAGATAGACAAAATCTGATACCCCATTCCCGATCTCTCTTTCGGAGAAACTAACAAGAGTAGTATTCATTTTTGGCTACCTTCTTTGTTTTCGAGTTATAAGCGAAAATTGAAAAAATGGTGATATCGGAAATAATTTATATCTCCGCTAATACTGATGATAGAGCTCTGAAATTAAAACAATATACAGGCACTTTTTTACGTAGAATCCAGTAGCATGCTCGTCTTTTTTGCACCATTTTCAATTAGGAAGCTATGACCCAAAGTTGTGTTTTTTCGAATAGGAACACTAGATTTCCGTGCCATTTTCCGAAAGATTAATTTTTTCTGATTTCAAAAATATATAACATCGTATGGTTCGTATCAATATGAGTAAAGAAATTGGTCAAGAACCTATATTCATCTGAGTCTCTATACTTTCTATGGTTTCAATTGTCGATAAGCGCAGAAAAATTTAGTATTGTATAATAACCACAATCTCTTTCTAGTAGTCTTTTCATTTCTATGCCCTTCACTCAATGTCTCCAAGATCGAAGAATAATAGACTAGAAATAATGAGATTGACGGAAGGAGACTGTTATTGTTATAGGAAGCTCCATTTTTCTGTGCTCATCAACAGTTGGAACCATAGAAAGTAATGAGACTCACATGAAAATAGGTTTTTGACCCATTTCTATACTCATATTGATACAACCCTTACGATGTTATATATTTTTGAAATCAGAAAAAGTGAAGCTTTCAGAAAATGGCACAGAAATATATTGTTGCCATTCTTAAAAACATAACTTTGGGTCTTAGCTCCGTAATTAAAAATGGTGCAAAAAGGACGAGAACGCCCCTGGATTCTACGTAAAAAGTGCCTTTATTATGTTTTTTATGTTTTCATTTCAGAGCTCTATCATCAGTATTAGCGGAGATATAAATTTTTTTCGATATCGCCATTTTTCCAGTTTTCGCTTATTACTCCAAAACAAAAGAAGGTAGCCAAAAATGAATACTACTCTTGTTAGTTTCTCCGAAAGAGAGATCGAAAATGGGGTGACAGATTTTGTCTATCTCCTCTGGTTCAAAAGTTGTAGTGCTAAAACATCGAAATATGCCCACCCTGTACTTTCAGTTTCTACAAGTAGGTACTGATGGTGCTGAGGATTCTTATAATGTGTTGCGAAGCTCTCTAACGTCACAGGGCATTAATGTTTGTTATTGTTCCAGTTTTACGATTAATAATAATGTTCATAAGTAATGATTGTTAAATATTGATAATAAATATTTGCAATTGCTGAATTTTTCTCATCTGATTTCATCATAAGAAAATGGAGTGCTAAAAATATTTTTAACACGCTTCCACGTAAACAATCAATTTTAACATCGTTTGCTGTCATTGAAAGTGTCACTTTTAATGACAGGCTGGTTTCAGTACTTTTCGGTTGATATCGCATAAAGGAGCATAGATTAACAGTCGTCATGTGCGATCTTATAGCTGTATGACTCAACTTATATATGTTTTGTAGAATATTACTTATAAAATAATATCATGATTGTCAGATACACAAAACTTTTGTCAGACGCTTTCAAGCTCGAAAAAAATGAATGAACTTAATTTCGCATTTCTGATTTTTAAATATGTTATTGAGGTAACCATAAAATTATATTTCATAAGTTGGACAAAATATTTCAAAATTCCCTGAAACCATTTTTTTTTTCAATAAATCCATCCAGATTCGATCTATTCCTACAGAACAATTGGCGAGATTATTAGCCTCATCCGACAAAAAACAAGCTGACTCCTTGATTTTGCTTTTATAACCATCAGGGTCCGTCATTAGAATTTTTGTGCCATTCCAATCCATCATGTGATTGCCAGTATTGGAACACACATCATCTGCTATCTGCGATCTACCAATATCTCTATTTTTTATGTTATTCTTATGTTCACGTTTTCTGATTTCTAATGGTCTTGATGTTTCTTCTGTATAAGATTTTCCACAAATACAGGCAATATTGTAAAAACAATTTCTTGACTTTTGGTTCTCATTCAAAGGTTTAGTTTTCGTTAATAAAGATCGTAAATAATTTTTTGTTTTAAAAACAGTTCTTATGGTGAATTTAGAACCAATTCTTTAAATTTTTTCTGGAATTTATTGAAATTGATTGTTCTTGACTCTTGATTGTTATTATGGTTTCGACGCAAAATTATTCTCTCTGAATTTGAAATTGTTTTGTCTATGGAATTAGTTAGATATTGATTATTCTCAAGAGTATCTTTAATGAAATTGATTTCGTTATTTCGTATTTCAGTTGTAGATGAAATTATTTGCTCTCTATAGTAAAGTGTTTTTATAATACCTCTTTCAACACTCATTTGATGATTAGAATAAAAATTTAGATATTGATTTATGTGTGTTTTTTTCTGAACACACTTGTTTCAAAATGATTTTGAAATTTTCTTATCGAAACATTTAAGAAGGAAAGTACATTTTTTTCTTCTAACTCCATTGTGAATTTTCTAGTACCTAAATGTTTTTTACATTCCTTATTTTATGAATAACTTTTCTTGGGTCTAGGGCATTTAATGTGACATATTGGAAACCTCATGGTTCTTCGGTATCCTTTTTACCCCCTATCCGACGGTTCCTTTGATTAACGCCGCTACTCCGGGACGAAATCGCCTTAAAACGATACCGCTAGGACCCCGTACCGCAGAAAGGAAATTAAAACAAACCGTTGCGAACGCAGAATCCGGTCCGCCATCATTCACAATTTAACGGTTATCCCGTTTCGCAACCCCCCCCCTTTCCGGATCGCCCTCGCGAATTTGAGAAATCACGCCGATAGATGGAGCCCGCGATAACGCGGCCGATTCTATATAAAAACGACGTTTTCGATTAATCAAAAGATTACCTAAGGTGGCGCGGCGATCGGCGCCAGAGGCGTGGGTGGGAGTTGGACGAGGGGGTTGGAAGGATGAGAAGATAAAAAAATTGGAGAAGAAAACCCAATTTGTTATTATTGTAATGGATTTTATTTTACCTGCTGACTTTCATAGTCTATCTTCTCCAGAGGAAACTCCTTTGTGTTGTTATTCTTGTTGCAGCAATCGGTGATCTGTTACGAAAAAACGCATATTATCGTTGCTGATAGTTGATAGTTTAAAAGGGGTTACAGTCCGCTGCGACCTGATGGTCTATTGTGCCCCTGTCAAAGCTTTACAGCCCGCCTTCCAATCCCAGAGATCTTTTGAAATCTAATATCTAGGAATGCTTCAGTGAGGCTAATTCCTCACTCCTACAGGTCTCTTGACCAAAGTATTGTTTCCTTTGGCTTACAATGCCAAAGCATTCTGTGACTAGGTGAATAGGAATTTCTTCCTCCTCCCCACAGAATCTACACTAGTCAGTGTCCGATACGACCATTCTCAGCAATTTCTTTCTGAGGCGACAATGCCCTGTAAGAAAGCCAGTGAGGAGGTGTAGTTGGTTCTTACTGAGATCCAAATATCTTTTGGATCTTGCAGTTTCAAAATTCCGAAGGAACTTTTTGGAGTGATCCAACCCTGGGAGATTCTGCCAGAGTGTTTCTCTTTCAGTTTTCTCCTTCCCCAGAAACTCTTCCTTATATGTACATTTTTCTATACCACAAAAAGGTTTTGGGCCAGTGGGTGGTTTTCGACCACCCTCTCTGGCAAGTTTATTGGCCTCTTCGTTACCTGTGATTCCCGAATGACCAGGAACCCAGCTTAAAGAGACTTTATTTTTCTTGCCTACCTCATTGAGTTTGCTCCGGCATTCCCATGTTTACTTTGAGTCGATGACATAGGAGTTCAGTGCTTTAATAGCAGCTGGACTATCGAGTGAATTAATAGCTATGTCGCAATTCTGATAGTTTCCTTCTAGGTTAATATCTAGATATCTTTCGATTGCTAATATTTCTGCTTGGAGAACACTCGCACAGGAACCTAACGATAGTGCACACTTGGCTTTGTTATCGTTGCTGACTAAAACCTATATTCCAGATGAGAAGAGATGAGATTGAAGTCGCGTAAACCTTTTTGGTCAAATTTTCTAATTGATTGAATGGAAGCGACAGGAAAATTGGGCAATCTGAATGGAATGTATGCATTTGTTCAATAAAGATCTTATTACTGATCCTTTCATCAGAGTTCCTGGTTTTGACCTTCCCAAAAGAATATGGTCTATTCTAAATCGAATTAGAACAGGCCATGGATGATGCAACAGCATGCTCTTCCGATGGAATTCGGTTGAGAGCCCTAGTTGTGGGTGTAGAGAAAAAGAGAAGACTCTAGAAGATCTTATAAATAGTTGTCCCATCTATAAATTTCAAGATGGTTTCGAGGCTATACATAAAGTAACTAATGCATTTCTGAAAACGGTGGTTAATTTCAGAATAATTTAATTTATTTGTAATAATTGTTTTCTTTTCTGCTTTTGTCTTTTATCATTTCAGATTAAGTATTGCTAGTCGTTTTGTGAAGAATTTGTTTATCCGAGTCCATAGTCGGATAACATGAAGATATTCTCTCATATCACGCTGATGTCTTTCAAGATTTCTCTGATATTCAATATTTTTAGTAAGTTTTTCTGAAACGGGCAAGGTAAGGGTTCTTTTCTGCTGTGGCTTTTTCCCTTTCCTCATTTAATCATACTGCAGATCTATATGGTATTCTTGTGTTGCACCAACCTCAGCTAGGTACTTTTCTGTTTTAAAATGTATATAATACCATACTCAGCTTTCTTAATCAAAACATTACGGGTGTCCGGAAATTATGAGCAAAAAATTCAAGGGTGATTTGTAAACTAAAAATAAATGGTAACTCTTATTACAAAACTCTTTCGGAAATTGATTTTTAATAAAGATACAGGGTGTTGAAATTAAATTTCAATCACAGCTATTTTTTAATATTTTTCCAAAAGAACGTATTTCTGAGGCAACCATTGCACATGTATCCAAAGAATTTCATGGTTAAGGTTGAAAATGAATCAAAAAGATCTTATTCATCTTATGCAACTAATGCTATTTTGCATTTTTCTCGAAAACGCTTTTTTTTGTGAGAAAATGTCCAGAGGATGAAAATATTTGGACAAAATTTTCATACAGTGTTGCACAAAAAAGTTGGGACCATTCAAACAAAAGTAAAGGCTCGTTTGGGGCGCCCTCTACAAGATGAGAAGAAATGGTTTGCAAATTCGTTTTGTCTATCTTGTAAAAGCCCTAAATATGAGATTTCCTCGAGATAAACTGCTCCACATGAGTGGATATTGATTCAAATTGCAGAAAATATAGCTTGAATGAGATTTTGTGAGGAAAATTCATATAAATATGATTTCAAGTTGCAGGAACTAAAATTAATTCAAGCCTGTAGGTCTGCAGCGTACAGAGAGTGGTTTAGAAAAATCGAGTATAATAACGAACTTTTATTCCCAGATAATTCAAACATTTTAAGACTATCAATACAATGTTTGGCCTCCACGGGCATGAATAACACTTCGACATCTTCTTTGCATACTACACTCGAGGTTGTTGAACATTTTTTGAAGAATTTGGTTCTATAAACGGGGCAGAAGCTCTCTCAGATCATTTAAGGATTCACCTCTCTCAAACGTGGTCTGATGGTTTCGATGGAAATTTGGATCCAATCTGCATTTTGAAGAATATTCCGTAACATTCTACACGTATATGTAGATCTCATCTCCCCGAAACGGTGATGAAGCGATCCTACGCAGGTGTTGTTTTTCGTCACTCACCAAGCCTTAGTCTTTTCAACACGGAACCTGTCTCGCTGAACCTATTCTAAAGTCGAGATATGACTCTGGCTGACTTGGAGGCTTTCCGCTACAACAATCTGAGTAAGGCCACCCTGTAGCATTCCGATGGCCCTATTAGCCTCAGCGTTTGTTAATTTACGTCTTGGCATTTTCAGAAAACTCGTTTCAAATTGAAGCCGTTGATGAACTGACTCCTTTTGAAAATAAGAAAATTCATGAAACATATGCAAATAACCAAACTTCAGAAAAAAGGCTACCAGATTGACGAAATGTCTCATACCGATTTTTTTAGATCGATTCAAGTTGTTATTGAGTTTTGAATTTTAAATTTGTAACTTTGTTAATAATTAATTTTCGAAAAATTTCTATATGAAGAGCTACCTTTTATTTTGAGTCTAGAAATCACTCTTGAAATTTTTGCTCATCATTTCCAGATACCCCGTATACAGGGTTGGGATAAAGTATGGAACCAAGTAAATATCTTTTGAACGAAAAAAACGATATTTATGAAAATTTGCAGGTAAGTGCAATGGAACAAAACGCTTTTTTTTTGATAATAATATACTTCCGGTTTAGCCGGAAATGCCATCAACTTCTTTAATTTAAATGGGACACACTATATATTTTTACAGATTTTGAAAGAGCTTGTTATTTTGAATTCATACATACAGAGTTTAGAGTAAAAAATTTGTAAAAACGAGGAATATAGCACTTTAACCGACCTCCTTTGAGTTTTTTGCATTTGAGCAAAAAACTATTTAGATAAACGTAGAGGATTCATAGAGTGACCTGCTCGTTCTCCGGATCTTAGCCCGTTAGATTTTTTTTCTTTGGGGTTATCTAAAATCACGTGTTTACGTTAAACGACAAACAAACTTACAGGAATTGAGACAAAGAATTATTGATGGATGTGAACTAATACGTGAAGAAGTCTTGGAAAGAGTGACTCAAGAATTTGTTAATAGGATAGCATATTGTCAGCAAGTAAGCGGCGAGCATTTTGAACATTTGAAGTAATTTTGTTTCTCATTATTCTAAAATAATGAAATGTACATCTATTGTACTACTACTACTCTTTCAAAATCTGTAAAAATATATAGGGTGTCCCATTTAAATTAAAGAATTTGATGGCATTTCCGGTTGAACCAGAAGTATATTATTATCAGAAAAATGTACATCAGATGCGTTTTGTTTCATTGAACTTACCTGCAAATTTTCATAAATATCGTTCTTTTCGTTCAAAAGATATTTACTTGGTTCCATACTCTATCCCAACCCTGTATATGAAACAGTAAAAGGGGCGAGTAGCCTAGTAGTACGGTCCCTGAAAAAAAACACTTCCTGGTGAGAAGAATTAGCCGAACCACCCACTGTTGAGTGAACATTTATCAGGAACCCAAAAGGAATGCAAAAACAGAAAAAATCAGAAGTGAGACGCGCCTCTGGCCTCGAACGACGCACGCCAATGTCGCCTTCCGTCCTTATTAATGATCCGTGTCTAATTCCTGCGAGAGGGTGTGCTGCAGGAGCGGGATAATATCGATTGCCGAGGCTGTTGCGCCCCTCGGCCGTTCATTGATATGATAATGTATGCAGTTGCCGACCACGAGATGCCAATCCGTATTGACTATCGTGCAAAAAAAAAAGGTAATTCAGTCGGAAAACTGTAAGGGATGAGGTCGGCTCATTGAAATTCCCTCCAGGGGACGCCGTTAATGGGATCCGACGATATCGGGTTCGATAATTTTAATGGACGCTTTTTCTAGGGGATGTTCGCAGCTGGTACCAAGTTCTATTGGTGCAAAGGGACTAGACCGAACGACCTAAAGACCTGATGTTTTTTTTTTGGGGACTGCACTTAAATACACGTACATATTTCATGAGGTCCACTCGAATAAAACGCTGTAATCATGATAACAATATGGAATAACTTGGAGATCATTATTTTTCAGAAAAGGGTTAACGCTTTATGGATATACAGAGTGTACCAAGTTCGACGGCCTATTGGGTGTTTCTGGAGAACTGGACCTATTTGGAATCTGAAAATTAGGATTATATTATTGGTTGACATTATCTACCGATCTGAAATATTCTTGGAGCCTGACCACTTTCAGTTATACAGGGAGTGAAAAAAAAATTTCAAAAGTTTTTTTTTTCAGTTTTTGGGTTTTTTGAATTTGATAGAGTATGCAATTCTGAAAGCATTCGTACTCAAATCGTTGCATTCGTCAAAATACTTTCCAAAATATCGAAAAAAACTGAAGAAAAGAGGGAGATAATTGTATTCGATATTATGTTTGTCATTCCTAACCTAGATATCGTAAGCACAAACTGTTTTCACTTTTTTGAAGGCGAAGACTGTGGAAATATTGTACAATTTTAGAATTTTGAATAACCAGTCACAGGGTGTTCCAAATGTTGGTTCAAAAATTTTGATCAAAATAGGCTCATAACTTTCGTTTTTCAAATTAGAACCCTATTTTTTCATGATTGCGTTGGATTCTGCGAAGAAAAATGATAATGTTCCAACTTGTTGATGCTCCTGAAATTACAAATTCTTGAGTTATTTAGGATTTTCTGTTTCTATTCATGAAATCCGTTTTACATCAACAATGATAAATAAATTCAGAAAAGAGGAAGTCACTAGTGAGTTATTTAAGTAATTTCTCTTCTATGACCAAGGTCATTGTTGATATGAAACATTCTATGAATTTGACGGTACGTACGACATGAAATCAGTAAATCCTGAATAACTCGAGAATTATTAATTTTAGGGGCATTATCATCTTGGAACATTATCATCATTTTTCTTCACACAATCCAACGCAATCATAAAAAAATAGGGTTCTAATTTGAAAAACGAAAGTTATTGGTCAATCTTGATCCCAATTTTTGAACCAACATTTGGAACACCCTGTGACGGGTTTTTCAGAATCTTGAAAATGTACAATATTTCCACATTCTTCGCCTTCAGAAATGTGAAAACGGCTTGTGCTTACGATATCTAGGTTAGGAATAACAAACATAATACCGAATACACTTATCTCCCTTTCTTCTTCAGTTTTTTCTCGATATTTTGGAAAGTATTTCGACGAATGCAACGATTTGAATACGAATGTATTCAGAATTGCATACTCTATCATATTCGAAAACAATAAAAAAGAAAAAAAAAAAATTTGAAATTTTTTTTTCACTCCTTGTATAACTGAAAGTGGTCAGGCTCCAAGATTATTTTAGATCGGTAGATAATGTCAAACAATATAATAATTTCAATTTTCAGATTATATATATATATAATACAATAAATGTTGAAACAAAAAGTACCTAAGCTGAGGTAAAAAAAGAACGGGGTATCATAACATTATTTGTATGATACTATAGAATCATACGATACTATCATCACTAGTATCATACGATTTTATACAGCCAGGGGAAAAAACCTCAGCCGAAAAAACCTGCCTCCCCGTAAACAAAATAACATACAATATCAAATATCAGGAAAATCTTGAAAGACATCAGTGTGATCATCTTCATGTTTTCCGTCGATGGGCTCGGATACACAGATTCTTCCCAAAACGACTCGTAATTCTTAATCTGAAATGAAAAAAGACAAAAGCAAAAAAGAAACCGATTATTCATAATAAATCGAATGCATTTTGGAAATGCATCTGCTACTTTGAAAAAACATCAACATTAAGATTTCTTGGCCAAATAATGTTCGGAGGTTTATGAATATTTATGACAGAAATGTCACAAATTTTGAAAGAAATGATAAAAAAACTCCATCAATTTCCCCGTTCCGAATCTGTTGAAAGTTACGAAACTGACAATTTTTCAAAATAACAAGCTAAACTTGTGAAAAATCAATTAATACATAACTTTCAACTGTCCTCTTTCACGAGGATTTTTTTTTCTGTTGCCGTGTGGGTTTCTTGCTCTATGGCTGAAACATACCAACAGATTCGGAAAGGGGTATATTGTTGCCAGTACAGCCCTTTGAAGTCAACTCGAAAATGAAAAAATCGTAAGGGGTAGACCCCCCCTAAAACGATATATTTTGCATTCTCAGACGAAATCCAGCATAGATATAATAGTTTTTGTTCATGGAGGTTCTAGAACGAGTCGAGTTGATTGAGGAAAAGTACCTAGTAGATTTCTGTCACGTATATTGTTGCCAGTACAGCCCTTCGAAGTCAACTCGAAAATGAAAAATGACAAAACGACTTCATTTTTTTTTTGCGAAAACTACGGCCGATTCCTTAATTTTTATATTCGAAATACTGGTTTTCGAGGTCGCTCTATCTGATTAAGGCAAAATAATTCCAGTTTTCCCGAATTTAAATTTTTTTAATTCAAAAGTGAAAATTTTCAAATTTCAAATTTGTATATCTCTACTCCTACGCGACGGACCGGTGATTGGTTTTCAGAAAAAAAATCAGTGACATCAACACTTCATTTCTAATACAAAAAACCGCAATAAAAAATTCTGAAATTTTGATCGAAAAAATCGTAAGGGTAGACCCCCCCTAAAACGATATATTTTGCATTCTCACACGCAATCCACGATAGTTATAGTAGTTTTTGTGCATGGAGGTTCTAGAACCACTCGAGTAGAGTCAGAAAAAATACCTAGTAGATTTCTGTCACGTATATTGTTGCCAGTACAGCCCTTTGAAGTCAACTCGAAAATGAAAAAATCGTAAGGGGTAGACCCCCCATAAAACGATATATTTTGCATTCTCACACGCAATCCAAGATAGTTATAGTAGTTTTTGTGCATGGAGGTTCTAGAACCAGTCGAGTAGATTCAGAAAAAATACCTAGTAGATTTCTGTCACCTATATTGTTGCCAGTACAGCCCTTTGAAGTCAACTCGAAAATGAAAAATGAAAAAACAACTTTATTATTTTTTGCAAAAACTACGGCTGATTCCTTCATTTTCATATTCAAAATACTGGTTTTCAAGGTCGCTCTATCTGATTAAGGAAAAATAATTCCAGTTTTCCCGATTTTGAAATTTTTTTAGTTCAAAAGTGAAATTTTTCAAATTTCAAACTTGCATATCTTGACTTCTACGCGACGGACTGATGATTGGTTTTCAGAAAAGTGATCAGTGACATCAGCACTTCATTTCTAATACAAAAAACCGCAATACAAAATTTTGAAATTTTGATCGAAAAAATCGTAAGGGGTAGACCCCCCCTAAAACGCTATATTTTGCATTCTCAGACGCAATCCAAGATAGATATAGTAGTTTTTGTGCATGGGGGTTCTTGAACGAGTCAAGTAGATTGAGGAAATGTACCTAGTAGATTTCTGTCACTTATATTGTTGCCAGTACAGCCCTTCGAAGTCAACTCGAAAATGAAAAATGACAAAACGACTTCATTTTTTTTTGCGAAAACTATGGCCGATTCCTTCATTTTTATATTCGAAATACTGGTTTTCGAGGTCGCTCTATCTGATTAAGGCAAAGTAATTCCAGTTTTCCCGAATTTCAAATTTTTTTAGTTCAAAAGTGAAAATTTTCAAATTTCAAACTTGCATATCTCTACTTCTACGCGACGGACTGATGATTGGTTTCCAGAAAAGTGATCAGTGACATCAGCACTTCATTTCTAATACAAAAAACCGCAATAAAAAATTTTGAAATTTTGATCGAAAAAATCGTAAGGGGTAGACCCCCCCTAAAACGCTATATTTTGCATTCTCAGACGCAATCCAAGATAGATATAGTAGTTTTTGTGCATGGGGGTTCTTGAACGAGTCGAGTAGATTGAGGAAATGTACCTAGTAGATTTCTGTCACGTATATTGTTGCCAGTACAGCCCTTCGAAGTCAACTCGAATATGAAAAATGACAAAACGACTTCATTTTTTTTTGCGAAAACTATGGCCGATTCCTTCATTTTTATATTCGAAATACTGGTTTTCGAGGTCGCTCTATCTGATTAAGGCAAAGTTTTTCCAGTTTTCCCGAATTTCAAATTTTTTTAGTTCAAAAGTGAAAATTTTCAAATTTCAAACTTGCATATCTCTACTTCTACGCGACGGACCGGTGATTGGTTTTCAGAAAAGTGATCAGTGACATCAACACTTCATTTCTAATACAAAAAATCGCAATGAAAAATCTCGAAATTTTGATCGAAAAAATCGTAAGGGGTAGACCCCCCCTAAAACGATATATTTTGCATTCTCACACGCAATCCACGATAGTTATAGTAGTTTTTGTACATGGAGGTTCTAGAACCACTCGAGTAAAGTCAGAAAAAATACCTAGTAGATTTCTGTCACGTATATTGTTGCCAATACAGCCCTTTGAAGTCAACTCGAAAATGAAAAAATCGTAAGGGGTAGCCCCCCCCTAAAACGATATATTTTGCATTCTCAGACGAAATCCAGCATAGATATAGTAGTTTTTGTGCATGAAGGTTCTAGAACGAGTCGAGTAGATTGAGGAAAAGTACCTAGTAGATTTTTGTCACGTATATTGTTGCCAGTACAGCCCTTCGAAGTCAACTCGAAAATGAAAAATGACAAAACGACTTCATTTTTTTTTTTTTTTGCGAAAACTATAGCTGATTCCTTCATTTTTATATTCGAAATACTGATTTTCGAGGTCGCTCTATCTGATTAAGGCAAAATAATTCCAGTTTTCCCGAATTTAAAATTTTTTTAATTCAAAAGTGAAAATTTTCAAATTTCAAACTTGTATATCTCTACTCCTAGGCGACGGACCGGTGATTGGTTTTCAGAAAAGAAATCAGTTACATCAACACTTCATTTCTAATACAAAAAACCGCAATAAAAAATTCTGAAATTTTGATCGAAAAAATCGTAAGGGGTAGACCCCACCTAAAACGATATATTTTGCATTCTCACACGCAATCCAGGATAGTTATAGTAGTTTTTGTGCATGGAGGTTCTAGAACCACTCGAGTAGAGTCAGAAAAAATACGTAGTAGATTTCTGTCACGTATATTTTTGCCAGTACAGCCCTTTGAAGTCAACTCGAAAATGGAAAAATCGTAAGGGGTAGACCCCCCTAAAACTCTATATTTTGCATTTTCAGACGAAATCCAGGATAGTTATAGTAGTTTTTGTGCATGCAGGTTCTAGAACCAGTCGAGTAGATTCAGAAAAAATACCTTGTAGATTTCTGTCACGTATATTGTTGCCAGTACAGCTCTTTGAAGTCAACTCGAAAATGAAAAAATCGTAAGGGGTAGACCCCCCTAAAACTCTATATTTTGCATTTTCAGACGAAATCCAGGATAGTTATAGTAGTTTTTGTGCATGCAGGCGAAGTAGGAATATCAACCATTCATTGTACGGAGAATTATTAAGGAAAATTCTCGCACCTGTCGATTTTTAATTTCAAAATCAATTTAACGAATGCTTTTATGGAGGGGTGCTTTTGAAATTGAAAATCGACGAATTCTAGGATTTTCACTGATAATTCTTCGTACAAGGATTATTCACGAGTTACTTTAGTTTTTTGGCATGCTGCAGATTGAAATGTTTAATGAAACTGGGGAAATTTGTGTTTTTTAAGGTTTATTTCATAAATACAAAATTGATGCTAACATAATATTTGGATCACATTTAACTTATATAAAAATATATACACATATTTACAAAAAATATTTTATATGGTTCCATAGAATATTTTCAGAAGGGACACAAGATTCAGAATATAAGTCCATAATTATGTCTTGTGGTAAAGGCACATATTCTTCCTCATTTCTGCTAACTGAAACCTCAATATCTTCAATTTCACAAAATACACAAGATTCTGGATGGAAGTCTCTAATTATGTCTGGTGGTAAAGGCACATATTGTTCCTCATTTCTGCTAACTGAAACCTCAGCATCTTCAATTTCACAAAATACACTAGATTCAGGATGGAAGTCCATAATTATGTCTTGTGGTAAATGCACATATTCTTCCTCATTTCTGCTAACTGAAACCTCAGCATCTTCATTTTCACAAATCACACTAGATTCAACATGGAAGTCTATAATTTCGTCTGTTGGTAAAGGTACATATTCTTCCTCCTTTTTGATAACTGGAACCTCAGCATCTTCATTTTCAGAAAAAACACAAGATTCAGGATGGAAGTCTATAATTGCGTATGGTGGTAACGGCACATATTCTTCCTCCTTTTTGATAACTGGAACCTCAGCATCTTCATCTTGTTCAACTTTGGGCTTCTGTTCTTCCAAATCTTCAGGCCAAATATCTTCGACTTTCACGTTTGTATTGATAGGCTTCAATTCCCATTCTGGAAGCGAGATCAAACGCAGAATCTTCTGCTTCGATGCCCGATTTTTAGCGGCTCTCGAATTTTTTCTGCATCCAGCTAGGGAACGAAATTCGTCCTTTATCCTCAAAAGAGGTGGTGGTTTTGTTCCAGCCATTCTGGATGCACGTTTTGCAAAGTCGTATTTTGCGAGAAGATGCAAATTTTCACTGATTTTCAATAGGGGAGGAGGTCTTGAACTTAAACCGACAAAATTATCAGACATTTTGGACGAGAACTTCACTTAACAGTCTTCACGAATATTATGTTGGGGAAAGTTTCGGGTAGTTCTTATATTAACAATTCTGGCGACGCCAATGGTGCGCAAAAGTTCATTTTCGGCAATTGTTTACATAACCAAGAGTTTAAACTTGTATTTACCTATTCATCTGGTCTACTCTGAGATGATGGTGAAGGAAGATAAGGCTTCAATCAGGGATAATTACCATCGTTAAGAAGATAAGGCAATATGCAGCAGGTATGCCAACAGAAGAAAAACTTGTGTTCGGTTTGAAATACACGTGCATTGTTTTCTCTTTTCATCGATATAATACAATTTTTAGGGATTTAAATCAGCGTAGTTTTCATTATTGTTTTTCCTTATGGGAATTGTATATACGTGTGGCACTCGAGGACTGCCGCGGTAAAGCTATTGCATAGCATCTATTCAAAAATAAGAAGATGATATTGTTGATTTAAAATATTTATTTATCTTACAATACATGTAGGTTACTCGGGACTTTTTATCATTGAAACTATAGGTTTATGTTGGCTGAAATAAGAAACATAAGTTTGAGACTTGATGTCTTCTAAATATCTGGAAAATACCGAGTCAATAGTGGTCCCATATTTTGTTGTGGATTCTTGTGGATCATTATTCATTTTTAAATTCAATTTTTCCGAAAGAAAAGTTGTTAACCGCTCTGATTTTTCATCAGCGCAGTTAATGTCGAAATTGCCAGCCAAGATAAGTGGAAATTTATTACCATTTGTACCAAGTATTTTCGACCCTTCTTCAGTGTACTCCAGTAAAGTGCGATGAATAAAATGCTCTACCTCGTCCAATTTTGGATTCGGAGAAATGTAAATTGCTACCATGACTATGTGTAGGCAATTTCTTAGTTTTCATAAGCATGCACAAATATCTCCAACAAATGAGCTTCTAACATTAATATCGCTAACGTCTTCAATATTTATTTCAATATTCGGAGTCGTAATATTAGTAACATTATTACCATTTTGATAAATAGCTACCCCATCTTTTGGAACAGTATCTCGTTTGAATTGAACAATGCAATTGAAATGAGGTATTTCAATCGGATTATCACGCGTCATGCATGTTTCGGTAAGACGTAACACATTGGTTTGTCTCGTAACTGAATCTTGTAAATCGTATTTGTGACTATGTAAACTTTGGCAATTGAAAGTCATTATTGAAATTCCATCTCTATTACTAATGAAATCTAAGACACTTCGAGCTATCGTCTGAATACTATTCAAAGACAGTCTTTTGAATTCTTGCAACAAAAATGCATTCGATGCAGCTTGCCTTCGATTATGATAAAACTTAAATGCAGAATGTTCATTTTTTGTCGTAATATACAATTTTTCAATATAAGTCTTTCGGGAGAGTGCAACATAGACGAGTTCCTGGGAAGATTGTTGCAGGAAAAATTTGTCTTTTCTTGTTTCTATTCGGAGACATATCAACGTCTCTCTTGATTAAAAATACAATTGAACATACAGGGTGTTTCGATTTCAATGTTGACCTAAATACATGGGAAAACCTAAATGAATTTAAAAAAAAAAAAACCATTGTATTATCGAAGAACGTACAGGGTGGTCAGATTTCGATGTTCTAGTACAACATCTCCTAAATTAAGCGAGATAAAAAAAAGTAATATACATTTCATGTTCTCTTTTTTCGAGAAACAGAAATTGCTGAAAACAGCAAGTCGCTAAGGTGTCTAGTTTCCATGCTACAGGATGAGATTGAAATTTGGACAATTTGGGCAGTTTTTTCAGTACTTTTTACCAGTGCTATCGAAATTCCAGTGCCTCTTCAAATTTTAGAGAAATTAAAAAATCGTGTGCTATGATGATTTCGAATAGACTTTTCTTAGACAATTTTGAAAAGATATATCATGATATACTTTCGAGCTTGAATATGAAAATTCTGAATAAACCACTTTTCGGTCAACATGATTCAAGCAGGTGAGAAAAAAATGAATCAAAATCAAAACCCTCTTCGATTTTGTTGATCGAATAGTGTTTTTTTCCGGAATTTTCGATATTTAAGCTCGGAAGTTTATCATGATGTATTTTTGAAATTGTCTAAGAAAAGTCTATTGAAAAACATCATAGCACACTATGGTTTCCATTTGAAAAAAAATTCTTTAATTTGTCTAAAATTTGAAGAGGCACTAAAATTTTGATAGCACTGGAAAAAAGTACTGAAAAAACCCAACTTAAGATGTTTTTATTTCGAGAGCGTAACAGCATCACTGGGGAAGTTATAGCCAATTATAATGATTGGCTAAATTTCAAAATCACCCTGTATTATGAAAACTAGATACCTTAGCGAATTGCCGTTTTCAGCAATTTTAGTTTCCCAAAAAAAGAGAACATGACATGTATATTCCTCTTTTTCTATCTAGCTTAATTTAGGAAATGTAGTACTAAAGCATCGAAATCTGACCACCCTGTACGTACATCCGAGAATCAAATATTGAACAGAAGCAGTGGATTCTTATTTAGAAAGTCTCCCTTTTTGCAACAAAATTTCGGAATATCTTACGTTTCCGAGAAATTTCTTATAAGAATTATTTTGGATGCAGATAATTACCTGAAGTCGGTAGCTTCTGAATGATTCATTGTGTTGAAAACCTTCTGAGAAAGCAATGCAGATAACGGAGGTAGAAAACCCTTGTATTACCTCCATTGAAATGTCGTTATGAAGTCATCAACAACTGAGATAAGAAGGATTTTCTTAATGAAGGTAAAATAATATTCTGGTACAAAATCGAGATGTAGGAAAAGTAGAAAGTATGTATTGAAAAATCAGACATTATGAAATAGGTAATTTTCCTTGTTGCAGAATATATTCCTACATTTTTAATTTGTCGCAATTTAAAGTTTCCTGAGAATCAAAATTAAAAAGAATGTTTTTTATATTTTAGTTACAGCATCTGTAGAAATTTGGCAGATACTTTCACGTTATCCTTTTACAACCAATTACGTACTTTGAATTCGATCAAATATATCTTTTCTTTTTGAATTTTCGAAAAATGAACTCAAATTAAAAGTTTTAAAATTTTTTTCTTGTACTATATGTGATATAATCCTCGCGAAATTTCATATTAGCTTTCTTGTTTCGTTATTGAGAAGCCTATTTATTGTAAGATTGGTGTGATGAATAGGATGACAAAAAATTAAATTAATGAAATATATTTTTATTTTCATAAAAATCTAGAGGTACAATCGAATTTCTGTTATATCTCCGTCAATTTTTGAGAGGCATACATGTACTATAGAAATTTAAGGTAACATCGAAAATATCATGTTAAAATGTATGTTTTCTTTTTCATTTGTCGCCCCCCTTTTTTTATGAATTTTCAAAATATCAGATCCTGATTGATGAGATGAATGATTGGAAGAAAATCCATTCCATATTCATATTTTCACTCTAATTTTTCTGAACCAAATTCAACACTTCCAATTCATATAGTTTTGTATAAAACGTCTTCATATTCCACTAGTATTTCATTGAAATTATCGAATGATGATTTTTTTCATTTTCAGGGCAATGTTATACCATCTGTATCTAACATTTTGTCATATACTCACCTATATTCCAGATAATAGGGTCCCCAGATTGAAGTCGCGTAAACCTTTTTGGTCAAATTTTCTGACTAATATGAATAGAAGCGACAAAGAAATGTGGCAATCTGAATGGAATGTATCCAATTTTTTCAATAAAGATCTTATTTCTGATCCTTCCATCAGAGTTCCTGGTTTTGACCTTCCCAGGAGAAAATGGTCTGTTCTAAATCGCATTAGAACAGGCCATGGACGTTGCAATAGCATGCTCTTCCGATGGAATTCGGTTGAGAGTCCTAGTTGTGAGTGTGGGGAAAATGAGGAGACTATAGAACATCTTATAAATAGTTGTCCCATTTATAAATTTCAAGATGGTTTCGAGGCTATACATAAAGTAACGAATGCATTTCTAAAATGGGTGGTTAATTTCAAAATTATTTGATTTATTCTGAATATTCGGTTTCTTTTCTGCTTTTTTCTTTTTTCATTTCAGATTAAGAATCGCGAGCCGTTTTTGGGAAGAATCTATCGACGGATAACATGCAGATGATCTCACACTGATGTCTTTCAAGATTTTTCCTGATATTTAATATTTTATGTTATTTTTTTTACGGGGTGGCAGGTTTTTTCGGCTGAGGTTTTTTTCCCCTGGCTCTATAGTATCATATGATACTAGTGATGATAGTATCGTATGATTCTATAGTATCATACGAAGAATGTTATGATACCCCGTTCTTTTTTTACCTCAGCTTAGGTACTTTTTGTTTCAACATTTATTGTATTATTTTAGCTCTCTATTTTCATAAGAATATATATATATATATATATATATATATATATATATATTTTGTCTTCGACTTCTACTGGCATTCAATTTGTATCCCTCGGCGAAACAAGAATTGAATGGTGAGTGATATAACTCTTGAAAAGGGCAAACATGTTTATGACTCTACTTACCAACCTCGTTGACCTATAGTCGTTACTTAAAATGAAAGTTTAAACCGAATTGAAAAACCATTGAACTGTCTGTGTACTCAGAATTGTAAATTACAGGCGACTTGCAGTTGGCCTGGAGAATTCCAATTCAAAATTGCATTTTGGTCTAATGAAAATAACTCTGAAGAACTAAAATTAACATAGTTAAGAATTGACAAAAACATCAGATATCGAAATTTATATTCGATACCTGTCTTCCTGAATCGCTGCAACATTCTGGACACACTTGTATGGGAAACTCCAAACCTTTTTGCAATTCTTGTGTATGTCCACCCTTATCTCGCAAAACTACCGCTTGGGCACATTCCTCTTGGGTCAAATTGCGTGTTTCGCGTTGCATAGCGATCGAGTGTAGAAAATCAAACGAAAGAGAATCTATTGATCACTAGAATTGATCGAGAACAACTGATTTCAGAATGGAGCCCTGATAATATCATCTTTTTTCATTCCTGCTGGGAAAAAACATATTTCTGATAAAAATAATAATCTTCGGGAACACCTTCAGTTGTAGAATAAATTAGAGATTTCCATAATGTGTGTTAATTTTTTTGCGCAGTTTAAAATCATCCAACTCTCTTATCGTGTTTCCCAATTAGAAAAATTGCCAAGAATCTATTCTTACTGGAAGACTAAGGCCCGGTTTTACAATCGAAGGTTAACTTTAGGTTAAGGAAATTTTGCAGGTTAGGCGTTTTACAATCGCACGAAACGTGGTTAACTATCAGTTAACTTAACCTACACCGAAAGTGTGGGTAAACCTGAAGTTAATTCAAGAACCATAGAATTATTCAAAAATGTATATGTATATAACCTAAAAACGAATGTTGTTTCGTTTGTCTTTGATTCGAAATTTATTTTGGTTGATAATTAAACTTCAGATTTTCTGTTAATATGGATTTAATGGGTTATGATATAAACGCTTATAGCAGTGAGGAAGAGGATTATCGTAGACCACTGACTTATTAAACAATGTCGTAGACCTAAGGTGATCCGTCATAGACCAAATTATTTCGATATTTACGACGATGATGATTTTTTCAAACGATTCAGATTATCGAAAAGATGCGTTTTGGATATTCTCAGCCAAATAGAACATTCGATAGCTCATCCAACTAGAAGGTAGTTAAAATGCAATACTTTTGTAAGTACATTTTTATAAAAAAGATTTTATTTTCAGAAATTATTGTCTATCTGCAAGTCAGCAGCTTCTACTTACAAACTAATAAGCTTCTGGATCATTCTTGAGATGTAATGGAGATTTTGCTGGTGTCAGCAAAGTAACTGCAAGTTTGGTGTAACTAGAGCTATCAATACTCTTAAGTATTGTCAGTTTTGATTCTTTAGTATCATATGAAGAATGTTATGATACCGCGTTCCTTTTTTACCTCAGCTTAGGTTCTTTTTGTTTCAACATTTATTGTATTATTTTAGCTCTCTTTTTCATAATAATGTAGGAGATAGTGGCTATGGAATTAATCCTTATTTAATTACACCTTTAGCAAATCCAAGGACACCTTCTGAATTTAACGAATCACACATACGTACAAGAAATGTTGTTGAGAGACAGTATGTTGTATCTAAACGTCGCTTTCCAGCCCTTGCCATGGGAATGAGTGTCAAATTAGATACAGCTCAAGCTGTGATTGTGGCAACATTCTTCATAACATAGCATGTGACCAAAAAGAATTGATCCCTCCAGTCAATGATGAAGAAGAAGCTGCTGTAGAATTCACTACAAATGTTGATCTTTCAGAATTTCCCGATCAAAGGCATAATACAAGTACTTCTACTACAGATACCTTCAAAAACATGTATTTCAAAAGATTGAATAACAGAAATAATTGAACTCATGTATGCATAGACAAAACTGTGGAAACATTTATTAAACTTTAAATATATTCTTGTATAAATCAATCATCGATTTTAATATTCTGTAAGGCACATTTCTTAACCATCAATGCTAATTTTCGACGTGAGATATTCATTCTAGATACTCCTCTTGAAAATAAAATAAATAAATAGCTGCATTTAAGGCAATTGAGCTAAGTCCTCCAGACTTACAAAATACATTATGTGAAATAAAAATGAAATTTTGAATTTAAAGGCTTACTTTGCTTTGTCCGTAATTTTTCCGAAATTGGCCGCCTGAGATCTTTTGATGAATATGACGCCTTATAATTTCGTTAATGCGTCCGACCTACTATTTAGATCAAGAGAACCATTTTTTTTACCAACTTAATAAAATTTAAACTCAACTCATAGTTACGAAACCTCCATTGGTAAAATTATTGTAAAACGCCAGGTACGAGTTAACCATTGACTGCCGGTAACCTAACCATAAAGGTTAACTTTCGATTGTAAAACCGGCCCTTAGAGTCACGGAGTATATTAACAGGAAAACGTGGCATTGTCTAAGTGCTCAATATGATACAGGCTGACAGTTTAACCCTATCAAAGTTGAACGGAACTTCATGCTTCATGCAATACGAACATTCCGAATCCCTCACATCCGTTAAGACCTCCAGATTCGAGCTCTTGACAAGTCTGCTAGCCGTTTCCAAAGGTGTCAGGCACAGGTGCGAGTGAATTTACTGATAATCGCAGGCGTGATTGCAACAGCTCAAGAAGATGTTGTCCCGGTTAACAGGGGAACGTACACAGTCTTCAGAGGCTGTAAGTGTATTTCCAGGTCGCCTTGGGTCCGTGTTGAAGCATTAGTTATCCTGGAAACGGGTGACACCCCCGTGATATCCTGCAGCTCGAGGCATGTCGCAGAAAATTATCCTGATGAACTTAATCGATCTCGCGGAGTTTGGGAGGCGATAACGAATGTTGTGGTGACTGGAGAGGCTTAATTTATCATCGGGATAATGTGGGAGTTCGACCTGGATTTAGAGAATTTGGTTCCTATATTAAATCATAGGAGGAATGATCAGAATCTGATGAGATATCAAGAGAAAGAAATGAATTGTATTAACCCAAATAGACCTGAAATTTTTTTTCTTTCATTTCAATGAGAATTGTGTCAGATTATGGTTTAAATGGAGCCTTTTCATATTTTTCATCTTGATGTGTACTTATTTTTCACGAAAAGTCAAAATTTGTGGTGTTCTTTTAAAGGAACGGTAGGTTTTTGAGCTACTAAAATTCATTCTATGAAAAATGAACATCGAATTATAATATGTCGTAATTATAGAAGCAATCTTTCGGATGTTATGCTATTCTATATTAAATACTTATAAAATATTAGTTTTTATGCCACACTTCGCAATTTTTTTATCTTATTCTGGTAAACAATCAGGTGGTCTACTCTGACCTATCTTGAAGATTGGTGTAAACTCTTTGATTGCTTAGATGGTCCTCTTTTTGTTGTTTTTTAATTAGTGTCCAGCAATCTTGTTGCGATGATAGCTAGTCTAGTTTGTTACCATTTCTGCGTTTTGAACAACCATGTCAAAGCAGTGTGCAAGAAGTGGGAAATACAATTTTTGTCCTTGTCGAAATACGATTCTGACTCATATATTTACGGGATCAGTCAACGCCCTAGATATATTCTAATGTTGCATGAGTTTTGGTTGGTCAATGATATTTTTTTTCTCAAGGTGAATATATTATTACTTTGTTTGGTGCATGGAAATACTAATAAGAATTTAGTAGGCGCATAAGCAACATCATTGTTATTTCACTTACAGGAAACTATTGAATTATGTGCAGAAGAAAATTTTGCTATCAGGTAGTTCTGAAATCATATCCAGATTATCTGCATAATGTAGTATCTCATGCAGAGTCAGATTATTTTTCCAATAGTTATAACAATATATTCAGATAATATAGTAGGTGATAATCCTACCGTTCCGTTAAAAGAACGCCTTCATTTACGTAGCAAAAATCAGGATTTGAAATCATGGAGAAGATGAATTCGCCTCTAATATTATTCATCCGTCCATAGATATAGTTATTTTATTCGCAAAAGCGATGAAATAAATACATATGAAAAAATACACCACCGGAAAAAAAGAGGTATTGCAACAATTGATATATTTATGAAGTTAACATGGCTTTAAAGTGGATTTGAATACTGAAGCACTTTGTAGGTTATATTCAGTGTTGAAGAAAGCATTAATTTGTGTGTTTATATTGACGCATCCTTTGTTTCTTTATTTTGAGCATGAATAGAAAACTTTTAGATAGGTGTTGTTTATACGAAACGGTAGGTCTATTTGGGTTAAAAAACAAGTGGAAGAAGCTGAGGGATGAAAGGCTTCTTCAAAGCAGTTTAAAACAAATCACACTCTCAGTCAAAGATCTGAACCTCAATCGACCTCCACTGAGCTGATAATAGAATAATAGTTATTTATGATATGAGTGTTAAAAGTGACGTTTTATTTTGTGAGTGAATTGAACAATTTCACGAACAGAATAAAATCACTTTCAATACAAATACCATACAATGTTTTTTGTACAACTGCCCTATTTTGATAATGAAATGGGCGAATTTGCAATGACACTAAACTTCAAAATGCATTTTAATATTCAAATAATCAAAAGGTTGTTGTGAATGGCATACGTTGCCAACGTTATGATTACTAACAAGTGTGAAAAGATGCTATCATTTGAATTTCGTTCCTGTGCAATTTTCGTCTTGGGTTTTCAACTGCTTGATTTGTTGTCGAGATTCCAATTATTAATAAAAGTGGAAATTTGGTTGTGTCTCTAGATATTGAAGAGTCTGCAAGAAGAGCAAATCTGGAACTCCTAACTAAAAAATCTATTCAGCAGTAGGATATTGCATATAACATTTTCCTGGCATGGTGTAAATTGAAAAATGTAGAAGGGAACTTCAGTGAAACTGTTTTCCTGGCATACTTACAAGAAAAATAAAAAATATGGAGTTCATCAACTTTGTGGAGCAAATTTTCAATGATGAAGTCAAGGGCCTGTGTTAAAAGTGGTGTGGATGTTAGTAAATATTTTGAGGTAATAGCATATTCAAAGCGGAAAAGTAAAGGATATCTTCCCAAAAAATCGAAAATTCCCACTCGTGAACAAGTTGAAAAGTTTATAATGGAGGCACCAGATGAGAAATACTTGATGGTTAAAGTTGCAACTATTTTCGGATTATTTGGAAGCTGTCTGCGTGAAGAATTATGCAATTTATCAGTGAAAGGCATCGAAATAACAAATAAATCATTGGTTTCACAACTTTCAAATACAAAAACGAAAGTCAGTCTTTCAGTATTATTGGGAAGTATGTAGACTATTTTCATAAGTACTTTGCACTGCGCTCTTCTGTCTCCAAACATCGTCGTTTTTCCTTGAAATACATGAATAATAAATTGCTAGCAAAATCAGAAGCAAATATTACGGATATGAAAAAACATGGTGGATGGAAGTCTACGACGGTAGCCGAGGGCTATGTTGATCATTCCATTGCATATAGAATTGTCATTGCTGAAAAAATTCTCCCAACCTCAACAGATTTTGGATCATCATCATCCAATATTGTACTTCCGGTTTCTACAAGTACTGATGGTGCTGAAGATTCTGATGATGTGTTGCGAAGCTCCCTAACATCACAGGGCATCAATGTTAGTAATTGTTCTAGTTTTTCGATTAATATTAATGACCACAAGTAATGATTGTAATACTGATAATGAAAATTTGCTGAATCTTTCTCATCTGATGTCATCATAAGGAGTGCTAAAAATATTTTAAACACTAATGCTTTCACGTAAACAATCAATTTTAACATTGTTTTCTGTCATTAAAAGTGTCACCTTTTTCATAATGAATTTAATATAATGGATTGGTTGAGGCTTTTGCGGTCATCGTTCAATGTGACATGTTCTTTCGAGCATTTAGGCTGTCGTCGTAGATTAGTTCTCGACGTTTCGCCAGTTCGAGTTTCTGTCATCTTCAGGAGTTATATTTCAGAAGATGTTTTCACTGGACTGAAGTGGCTGTTCATCTTAAATGATTTCAAGAATTTTAGGAAACATAGGATGATAGCTATGGTTCACTTCAATTCCAACTCTTTCTGATGATTCTACCAACATAAGATCAAATTTCTTGTGAGTTAAATAACATTTCCACTCGCGATTATATTTTGGTCCACTACGAAATTAATAGACGGAGGAAATGACTTCTCATGACGTCCTTAATTGCTTTGCCCTGACAAGTCCAGATACCCTTCTGCAGGGCTCTTGCCCTACGGCTCACAACCCTCATATACAACTAGAACCACCCATGGCAGAATTCTTGACAAGGTTTTCGGCATCGGACCCAGAATCACCCTGCGGTATGTCCTAATTGTTATTCCTGTTGAGGTCAAATTATTATTTCTCTTCGCATGATGTTACAAAGGACGAGGATCTAATGGAAAATTACTTGACAAAGTCATTGGCCGGCTGACTTCGTATGAAATTTGTGTCATCGTATGAAAGGGTTGAACTTCGGAATATCAACAGAATGAGGAAAACCTCCACACTTATTTTTTCCAGAAGAGGACGTTTTTTTCATTCCTTATCTGGAAACATTCGTAAAAGGAACTGGAAAAAGCGAAATCTTCATGCAGAAATCTACAAGTTATTATCAACATTGGAGTGGAACTCTATTTGAGTAAATCTCGATGATTTTTTCAGATTTCAGACGAATTTTCTCAGAGTAGTATGCATCTGATACAATGAAATAATGTAGAATTTGATGGGTAACCTGACTATCAAAAAAAAAAGTTGTACTGACTTCTAAAAACACAAAAAATTGTTATCATTTGCGGTGAAACCAAGTGTTACTATTTCTTTAAAAAAATCAGCTATAAAATGTTTCTTTGAAATATACTTACGAACGGTCTTCGTAAATTACGCTGTATAATGCTGTTTAAAATTGAACGATGCACCCCTTCGACCTCATTTCCATCGACGCTTATGATTATTTCAATCGCCGAGTTCATTACCACTAGAACTTCATTTCAAGTGTCATCTGACAGATTATCTCACGTTCCTCAATTAAATTAATTATTCGTTCTTTTTTAATTCTAGAATTTAGAATTTCTAACTGTTCATCTCGTTCATTTCTTGGAGTGAGTACTCCTCAAAAAAGTATGTGAATTTCCAGAATTATTAATTGTTGCATTTCCATGTTATTTTTATGCTTTTCGTAAGGTATGAAAATGTGTCCACGTTTTGGATCATGAAAATCTATAAAAATACTGGTATTCATCTCTCGCTTTATTCAAATAAAATCTCTATTGCGTTGAACTATTGTATTTGAATCCTCCAATATATACTGGGTTATTCACGAAAATGGCTATATAGAATATTTTTAGGAAAGACGCAAGATTCAGGATTGAAATTCTGACAGTGAGCTTCAAGTAAGAAGACGACATCTCGTATATTTTTTGAAGGTTCTAGGTCCTAGGAAGTTACATCAACTTTCGTTTTTCAAATTTTTCATTTCATTAATAGATTCTTCATTTAATTCTGAGTTTTTTTATTTCCAGAAGTTTGAATTGTTCCAAAAAAATTCTCTTTAAATGAGGAAATACGAAGAAAAATCTCAAAATTGAACTTTGTCAAAGTTAAAAGTGACGAAACATCAAAAATCGTTTTCTTCACATTGGAACCCCATTTTTTCGAAGCATTTTAGAAATCTTCGTCAAAAATAATAGGAAAAACGATTTTGTCTTCAATTTTCAATCTCATTCCGAATGTGTTTTTCTACTGAAAAATAATTAGCGGTCAAGTGAAATTTTTAGAAATCTCTGTTATCGAGAAAATATTTTCTTATAGTTCAGACGAGTTCAGTTCTTCTTTATTTTTTAAATCTTAGGATTATTTCCGCAAATTATCAATCCTGGAGAATTTCCTTTTTGTCATGGTAGGATAATTTGAAATTGTTACATGTTCTGTCTGAACTATACGAAATATTTTCTCGATAACAGTGATTTCCGGAAATTTCACTTGACTGCTGATTATTTTCCATTAAAAAAAACACATTCGAAATGAGAATGAAAATTGAAGACGAAATCGTTTTTCCTCAATATCACAAAAAATATTAATTTTGGGATGAAAGTCTTGGACGTATGCTACTATCATTTTTCGACGAAGATTTTGAAAATGCTTCGAGAAAATGTGTTTCCAATTTGAAAAAAAAAACATTTTTCGATATTTCGCACTTCTAACTTTGACAAAGAATTTGTGACCTCCTTTATTATATTCTGAAAATCACGCAACTTCTCGGAGATCCTCAAAAATCCGAATTTCTGATTAAAAAACCTCGAAGTTGTCTGTAGTTCAACATAGTTCAATTTTGAGATTTTTTATTCGTATTTCCCCTTTAAAGAGAATTTTTTTGGAAAATTCAAACTTTTGGAATCAAAAAGACTCAGAATTCAATGGAAAGTCTATTTATTTAAAACATGGGTATTAGAACATCCAAACAATATACGAGAAGTTGTCTTACTTGAAACTCACCTTTAGAATTTCAATCCTGAATTTTGTGTCTTTCTTGAAAATATTCTATAGAGCCATATTCGTGAATAACCCTGTATATTTTTGTATATTGTTATGTTATATTGTTTAGTACCCATTTGTTTTTTAGTATTGACGGTTTTTCGCATGCGAAACAATAGGCATCCTTATTGGTATACCTTCTCGATTGCCTTCTTTTTCTTCTTTATTTGAAGCTACAAACGTTCAACTCAGATCTGGGCTTGGAATTTATCAGATTTTCCGGTAATTATGGGTATGCTGTAGAGAATTTCAGTCAGTGGTGCGCTTATTTAATATTATCCAACCAAAAACATTTCAATGTAAAATATTGCCAAGACGAGGCCGTATTTTTAACATTGTCAAAAATCATCAGATCTCATGTAGAGCCAAGCTGCTTACTCTACACTCTTCATCTTAACAAGTGCTTATTTCACAAACTCTATGCCTGGGTAAAAATAAGTGACTTGACCGTTTCTTTTGCGTCACGTGAGAGTAAGGTCAAAAATTCATTTGCTGCTCATAACTTTTCTGTTATACAATAGTTCTTATAGTTACGAAACGGCCAAGTAACTTATTTTTACCAAGGCATAGAGTATGTGAAATAAGGACTTGTGAAGATGAAGAGTGTAGAGTTAGCAGCTTGGCTCTACATGAGATTTGATAACTTTTTGGCAATGTTGGAAATACGGCCTCGTCTAGGCAATATTTTACATCGAAATGTTTTTGGTTGGATTTCCATTCTTTTGGTACGTTGCTTAAGACAAAATCCTTTCATTTTGTTCATTTTTCCCCAATAATAATTAAATAAAATATAATTATTGCGAGATCTATTTCAAGTCAAAGTAATTCACAATTTATGTTCAAAATCTACAATGTACGAAGTATAGAAATGTACCTTTACCTACCTAGGTTCGAGCTGCGATGCCGATGTAATTGAGAGCTGACATCACAACAATTGTTTGAAGAATCCTATCATTATAAAATGATCACAATGGAAACTGTGGTTGAGGATTTTTCATCATCATCAATAGCTCTACAACTCAAGGTGAGTCTTGGCCTCATTTACTATTCTTCTCCACTCTAGTCGATTTTGTACTGCTAGCTCCCATTGTGTTACTCCCAGACTCTGCAAATCACTGGTCACTGCGTCTTTCCACCGTTTTCTTGGACGACCAACCGTTCTTCTACCCTCAGGCCTTTCCCAGAATGCTGTATTGAGGAGTCTTCCATCTTGTGACCTCATGACATGTCCTGCCCATCTTATGCGATTGGACTTGATGTGTCGCACTATATTCTCGTTCCCATAGAGTGCCTGTAGTTCTTGATTCTTTCTTATTCTCCATTCTCCCCCGTTATTTCGTCTCTACAAGGCCCAAAAATAGCCCTCAGGATCTTCCGTTCTATTATCAGCAATCTATCAGCCTCACGTTTATTCAGGATCCATGTCTCACTCCCATAAGTTATTGCGGGACGAATGATGGTTCTGTATATTTTTATTTTCGCTTCTCTTGAAATTAATTTTGATTTTAAAAGCGTCGCCAAGGAAAAATATGCCCTGTTTCCGACCATAATTCTCGATTCCACGTCTCTTTCATTCTTGTTATCAGCTGTTATGACTGCTCCCAAATATTTAAATTCTTTCACTAGGATTTTTGATACAGTGAATTATTTCGGACGAGTTTCATCAACTGTCCAAAAATGCCCCACTTTTAAAGACTCTGCGCAGCAATGTCGTCTGAAAAACGAGCATACACGCTCCCTCATGTCAAAAACCGTTGATTCATTCTGCTTTTTGCGTATGCATCAAATTGTCGGGGCGAAAACTTCCCGAATACGGGAATTTCACCCGCCATAAAACATTCAGGTGGGAATTCCCGAAAAAACTTCCCGGGTCGCGAGGGATACAAGATTAAAATTAACCGGTGCAACGACGGTTCGAACAAAAACATTGCGGGCGACTCTTCATAATGGAAATTGAAACGAAAGAGACGGAAAATGAAATCATGGCCGAGAACGGGAGCCGCTTCTGACCCGGCCTTTTTCAAAGTGGGCGCCCTAATCCTATCAGTCCGATCCCTGGGGACAACCGCTCCACAGGATGGACGAGTGCTGTTGTTGGTAGTATTCGCCATTTAATGTTATTGAATTAAAAATCGCGGAAAACAGGTGGATGAGTTCGTCGGAAAATCGATTTCGGTAAACGTGCCTCTGTTGTTCCCCGAAAAACAGAGGTTAATAATTATTAAAATAACGATTATTTGAATGTGCTTCTTGTAAATGACTACATTCGTTCAGATTCGGATTTTGTAAAATTACTGTTAAGAGCTGTATCCGGATAAATGAGTTCGAGATGGTAGTGTAAAACATTTTATTTGTTTCTCATTCGTAAACGTAAGTTTCCAAAAACACAATATTAATCAAGAAAGTTATATCAAGTCACTAACTTGTAAAACTGACAGTTAACTTGCAAAATTTTCACAAGTTAGTAGTATTATTTACATCAGAAAATTTTGTTTTATCGTCATATATGTTGGAAATCATGCTACACTTGTTATTTCCAGTAACACAGATTTTTGATGATGATAGAGTTGATACTGATGATGATGAACCATCTGTTGACTCAGGAACTGCTGAACTCGAGGACTGCAAAACATTCGTACTCTCCTTACTACCAAATAATTTGCTAGACATTTCGATTTTTTGTTGACCGAATCATCGACATCATCGCAATTTCGGTGCTCTTCCACCCTCCTGCACGCTTTAGTGCTGAAATATCTCCATCCAAATCCGCAACCATAGTGGCTCCAGTTCTGCGAAAAGAGTGGCCGGTGTATAACTCTGGGTCTTCTAAACCTAAATATTCGCTATTTGCTTTGGGACACCACCAATAGTACTGGCCAACGTTAAGGGAAATGCACTTTTCATGTCGGTATGTCAAAACAAATCTTAGGCTTTTTGTTCCAGGAGGCCGAAGATTTACATATTTTCTGTATAGCATGCAGGGCTTGAAGCTGCAGCCATCATCGGTTATGGTGAATCTTCTTGTTGTTCAATTTTTTGTTTGCCGCAATGTCACAATAACGTATTTTTCCATATCTTCTACATCATTCATATTTAAGGAGAGAATTTCGTCACATCCAGAACATACAAAAATCCCAAATATTGTTACAATTTTCGCCAGCAACCACTGGTCATCAGGAGCATGTAAAAGAAATTGTTCAGCCTATTTTTCACTTAATACCTTGGCCTTTTTTGGCATATAACGCTCATTTTTTTGTTTCAGAAACGCCATTCCTTTTTGAAATCTGCAAATGACAACTAAACGTCATATTTTTCAATAAATTTTTTAAGGAAAACAAACCTGCGAACAGGGGCGTTTTCTTTCATTTCCAAGCAGCTTTTCAGCATAGACCATTTTGCCCATAAAGTATTAGGGCTGAATCTAGCTGATAGTTGATTCAAGTAGACCAACAAAACATCTTCAGTTATCCCAATCACACTATTTTTGTTTTGCCACTTTTTGAAGTAGTATTCTCGCTCGTACCTTGAAGCTGATTTTGCAGGTAATAAACTTGATGCTACACTGCTGGCTGCCTCAATAAGTTCTTTTGGTACATTCATTATCGCTTCCGCCAATACAAATGTAAAAAAAAAATAAACAGACATGTTCATGGCAACGCTTCCATAGCTTACTACATTTGCGACAAATTATTGAGATTTTCTTGGAATTTTTCTAACCTTTTTACAAATGAGAAACAAATAAAATATAAAACAATACACGCAAGGTTACGGGTATTACTGGCTCAAGGAGGTAACTGACTCGCCTGCGGTTTGTCAGTTATATCATTCATTCGCCAGTAAAAACCCTCGTACCTTGTTAGTAATGTTATATACTATAACATTTTTCAACAAAGTTTCTCGACCTTTTATCTCTATTCGAAAATAATTGCTTCAAGTGGTAGCGGCTAGAGGGGTGGTGATATCGAATTCATTTTTTGACCCGTCCGGACGTTTTTTCCATTTCAAAAATCCAAATTTGGCGTGTGAAAGTTATTGATAGAATACTGAGTTACCCTGTATAACAATAAAGCGATGAAAATAATACACCCCTGCAGAAAATTGAATTGCCTTTCCAACAAGGTGTTGCGCGACCCCTTTTTCCTATTGAAATATGAAAGCTGTTGAGGGTTGCAGCTAAAGGGGTAGTAGTGATATCAAACTCATTAGAACACCCTTATTTGATTTCCTTTCAACAAAATTTGACCTGTCCGAGGGTTTCCTCGGTATTCCATCCGAAAGCTCAATATTCGGGGTGGAAAGTTATGGATGGCCCACCCTGTATAAGCGCATTTTTACTAAGGACTCAGACCTTTCAACAAACTTGAAAAATACTAAAAAAAATCACATTCTTATTGTTTTATCATGCTTACAATCAGATAAATGGCTCTGCGTTTTTGAATCAGATGTTCAAATTCTCCTCCATTGACTTGCATGAAAAAATAACATGCTTCTGCATAATTAGAGTTATTTGACGACATTCATTTACAATTCGTTTGTGTAGTTCATCCAAATTTTCAGGCTGATGCACAAAATTTAGTTAGCAAATTGATTTGTGGCGAAAATTATTCATCACAATTACTTTTTTTATGCACCGTTGTAAAGAGGCTTTCAAGACCTTTCGAATGAAGTATGACTTAACCCTTTTCCCCGATTAAATTTGAGGGTTCAAGCACTCCTCTTAGGGGGTTGCTCGTTCAGGACTCAAAAGATTTTTTTCGAACAAAGACACTCGACATGTTTGGGGAAATTTTTCTAATCACCATGGGATAAGGAATATACGGGGTTGCGCGTCTGAGAATGAACAGCCTGTATATATTCAGATGATAGAATTTAGACCTTGTTTACCTACTTGAGTCTCAAGAGTGAAATCTCAAAAAAAAACCAGAATCCTCCCAAAATAACTCGCAAACGCAATCTAGATACTTCAGTTCACCACTCCAATTGAAAGTAGGTTAATTGCATCAGATTAACGCAGAACTTTTTTCCCAGAATAGTTTTCAATACAGATTGTTCGAAGTGTTTTCATACCGAGAGGGAAAAACACCACACATCGCTGAAACCCCCAACATTAAATGAATTTTTCGTTGTGCTGGATGCAACTCGACAAAGTTTGTTGTTTAACTTCATACAGCCGTCAGTCGTTCAATTAATTGGGGAAATGAAATAGTCGATCTCTCCATTCTCGAAAATACGCGAATATTTCACGGTATTCCGGCAATTTTTTTATGCCTACTGAATTCTGCATGGCGGGTTCCCGATAGAATTATCTGCCGTATCCTCGGGCCTGTTTCATTGGGATTTGTTTCCGCTCGTTTGCTGAGTGGTTCTGTTCGGAGTTGAACACCTGATAGTATGCTCAATATCAGGCAAAAATATTTTTGTTGAGGCTTTTTTGAGTTTGTTTCTTCATGGAGAAATCAGATCATTATCTGTGAACCAAGAACAACTACTTTTACCCTTCATTAAATCTGAAAGAAATCTTAAACTATGAATTAAAGATTATAGAGTTAGAAAGATAGGGATCGCCCTTATATCTGTGGTAATAAAATTCGACTACGATTTTCGGATTGTTCCTTACTTTTGACACCTAAATGGCGCTGAAAACATTATTCATTACAGAAAACAATTTTAATAGGAGCGAAATTTAAATTATACTTCTCATAAATTTCCATTGAATTGAGTATTCTTTGTCGAGCTATCAAAGAAACATCCTGATCGACAAAACAGAATCAGGGTTCCGCTTCTTGATCAGGATGATATTTTCCATCTAATATTGTTTTGAATCAAATTAAATACGCTCCTGGATTCTTTAAATTTTTATTTGAAATATTCTGAAAATCAAATACAATGCAATAATTATAAAATTGGGAACATTTCAAAATTCGTTCAAATATTAGAGAATTATCATAACAATATCGAGAACGTATTCATACAGTGAATTCTCGATAAATCGAACAGTTGTTTTGGATCCGATTCATACATATTTTACCTACCCCTCAATGAGTCTAGGGTTGCGTTCATAAACTTACTCAGAGTAAGCTCCCCTTACTCTGAAGCGTTCACAAACTTGCTTTGTCTTCCTCGGAGTATACTCTGTGAGCGTTCATAAACTTCCTCCGAGTAAGCTCTGCATACTCTGCTATTTGGGAGAGTAAACACATACTCTGACAGTTGTGACGTACGATTTTCATTCTGTCCTGCTCCCGCGGACTTTTTGAAACTTGAATATTATTCGAATAAGTATTCATTTCTGGTTTTGTTTCATTTCAATAACGAAATACGAAACAATTAATTTTTCAAGTGAAACAACTATTCTGTGAAATAAAGAAATATTGGAAAGAATTACATTATTACATTAATAAATTTAATGAAATTGCTAGCAGTGAATTAACGAAGCTCAAAGTGAACTTTACCAAGAGATGATGGTAAAGAAAAAAAAAATGTTTCCCTGTATTGCAGAACCTAGAGTGGTCCGTTCAAGTTCAAATAAATCGAGACATGAAGTCCCACAATAACTATTTTTTGTACCTGATTTGGAATCTACGTTGATATTTTGTTATATTCGAGAGTTTAGATCTGTCAAGATTCATTCATATTTTGCTTTATCTTTCATAAAATATTTTTTTAACTTCTTTTTGTTAGCTTCCTCAAATGAAACTATTTTTTGTTACGAAGTATTTAATTTTTTTCTGGCGTAGAGCCAATAAAACAACAAAACATGTGATAACATTTTTAATTTTCTGCTTGCAAGAGAAGATTATAGACAATAATATCCTTTTTCATTCTTCCTGTCTCATTAAAAGTAATTCAAAGTCCTGAGAACATTTATCAGTTTTCTCACAATCATCAAAACACACGTTTGTGCTCTGCTTTTAAAATAAAAGAAAAATTTACTATACTGCGAAGACACAACTGAAAATGTACGACTAGAGATAATTATTCTCTTAAACTTCTATTATTCATTCATGATAGCAACAATTTCAATATAAAAATGATAAATAAAAAATGTATATGATGCAAAAGTATTATTCATAACCTATACACATATTTGAATTTTGAATGACATTTGTCAGAGTAAGTTTTTGAACTACGAGTGTGGAGTAAAGACCGAAGTATATTTCTGATCATATGGCCATACTCTTACTCTACTCTCTGAGTAAGTTTGTGAACGCTGCCTAGATGGTCTAGTAGATGAATTGAAATGTTGCAAGAGTCGTCAAGAGAACCTCTATCTCTATAAGTCGTTCTTCTAACCACCATTGGCTCTATGAGTGGAACTTTTCGATCTAATGAATGAGACCGAAGAAGATTCGGTTCGCAAACATACCATTTTGCGACCTCTAAGGACAGGTTTCCAGTGCTCAGACGCTTGTTTCTCATTGATGATGATTTCGTGTTTACCTGAGTTTTTCTCTCAATGAAATGAAGTCTCACTTCAATAACTCGAATGTTTGGTGAGCCGAACAATAGATAAGTCGAACAATTCTTTTGGTCCCTAGGAGTTCGACTTAAGGATAGTGCAGTGTATATTAATTACAGAATGTTTGAACAAGAATAAAAGAAAAATATTAGAGGTGTGTACAAGACCTGTATGTCAGTCCAGTAAGAGTTCTTTATGTTATCCAGAATAATATATTTTTGCCCCGAAAACTATCCATTTGACATCACTGAAAATAAAAAGAAATGAACAAGACAGTTACATGATACGACTTTCAAAACTTACACTTTCATTCTCTTTGGTAATGAAAAGAATGTACATTCAGGATTATTCTTTCTATTATTTCTGCAATCAATCATCATGCATTCTAAATGCAGGCCATTTTTTAACACGAAATTCATAACAGAAAAACACACAAGCAAAGAATATAGAGTGAGCTAGGTGCTACTCTTGTAGATTTCGAGTTATTTCAGTGGAAATACGCGTATTCGAGAAAATTCAATCATTCAGCAGAAATATTTATTCAAGTATTTCTTTCAAAATTAACAACAGCCTACTAATAATCTCTATATAATCTTGCCAAATGGACCCTTATTAAATATTTCAACTATATTAACCAAAATAATACTGAGGAAAAAGAGGAGATATCCCACTTTCAAACTTTATGAAGAAAGTGGACTCATGAATATAAGAAGCCTATATATAAGCAAGTGTCTATCCTGGATTTTCCAACATATATCTGGATTTGAACTTTGCTCAAGGAAAACTAGAGCTGGTGAAGAATTGCATGTAAAAAAAATTTTCAAGAAATCTCATACTCAAAGATTCATAATATATTACGCCGCTAAAGTATACAATCTCCTGTCAAAAGAAATTAAATTGATGAAAAAAGTTGAAAAATACAAGTCTCTAAGTTATAGTCTCATTTCAATTGATGGAAATTTTTTGATCTCGGTGCATTTCTGGACTCTCATCTCATCTGAATTTTGCTTTTTCCAACTCCTCTCTCGTCGCCCATTATCTTTTAATTTTTTTCCGATTGATATCTTAGTTTGTAAGACGCCATTGTTATGTTTTCGATTGTTATATTATATCTCGGCGCATTTAATAGCAATAGGTACTTAACCAACATCTTAAAGTCCATTAGTGTACACACAGAACAAACACTCTGTGTTTAGGTACTCTGCACTATGCAGACTACCTAAATTTTTTCAATTTATAAATAATATTGTATATACTTGTACTGAGGTGATAATAAAGTTTGAGTAAAGTTTTGAATAAATAAAGTTTTCTGAATAACCGTTTACTTCTGAAAGTATATATGTCGCTCACATCACCGTAGTCGCTTCGTTTCTCATCTTTATACTCTATAATCTTTGCTATGAATGAAATTGAAAATAGTTGACAGTTCTGAACAGAAATTAAACCACGGAGAAAAGTATTCAATGGCAAAATAATAATGACACCAAGCGAAGGGACATATTATACTGTGATTCAGCCTACTTAATACTCAATGATTCAAATTTCGAATAAAAACTATATTTTTCACGATATCTGGATGAATCTGAAGGCGATATATGATATATTTCTGAGCCATCTCAAACTATTGTTTCTATAAGGAAAAACCCAACTTTATGTTATAGCTCAACAAGGAAACCCTTGGGAAAAAACAAGGAACACTACTGGATTGATAAAAAAATGTGCCTCTTCAATGTTTTCATTTCAGTGTCCTAGCACAATCAGAAACGAAGATAATGGCCAAAGTTGAAATCGCCCAAATTTTGATTTTGGCCTGAAACTCGAAAACTTAAGAAGATAGAAGAAGGCATTTGCTGACATTATCAGTTTTCCTAAAAAAAACCACCTTAACGTGTCATTCATTTTCCTCTATTTCTCACGGTTAAGAAGTTGTAGTTCAAGTATCAATTTTGACCACCCTATAGGTATACAATTGATCACCTTCAAAAGATTCTACATTTGTCAAAATTGTATCAATTTGATCAAATTTAGGCATCAATAGCAGCGTCATAGTGGAAGAACTTTTTTAAATCACCAATTATCCATATTTAACTGAAATATCAGTGCTTGTGTATCTAAACAATGTCGTTCAATTTGTACCGAATGACAGATATAGGAGCCATCATGTTAAAACCACCTAAATCTCAACTTGGCTGTAACTACCACTTCGCATTGCCACGTACTGACAGGAATTAGTGAACACGACGACAATAATTTATTTACGAGGTCGATCCAATATGGAGAAGCGACAACAAACTGATACAATGCCCATCAATTGGAATAACATATAGGTGAATTGAACCAGTCATTTCCTAAAGTGGCAACTGGATATCTATCTGGACATGATATCGTCATCAAATTGGAATTATGCATATTCCAGCTTGAAGGGATGTGCGTTTCAATCGGTCATGTAGAGGGCTCTTCGGATTCCTATAAAATTCAATGGTTGCGAGGTTTAGGACTTTGAGGTAATATCCGAGGATTATTGGAATCTCCATTTTGTAAAGAGTCCATATTGAATTGAAACATATTGGACTTTTCATAGCAGTAGCAGTGGCTTCCTGATGAATACATGTTTCGGTCAATTTTTCTCGGATCAACATTTATTCATATTTCTGAAAACTTAAATTGTGTTTTCTTTCCCAGTCTCTGAAACAAGCAACAATTTTAGAAAAAATTTTTAAATAATAGAAGAAAGGCCCCTGCGTAAAAATTTGAGCACTAATTTGTCAGGGGCCAAAACTTTACAAAAAGAAATTGTTGCCTCACAATGAACACCACAACTATGGGACCAGAGGAAAAGACAATTACATAATTCCAAAGAACCGCTTGAAAAAATCTCAACAAGGTCCAAATCATATTTGCCTCAAGCTCTACAACAAACTGCCAGAGAGAGTGAAAAAATTGAAGCTGGGGCCTTTTTGCAAACAGGTTAAGTCTCTCCTCTTGAAGGAAACATTTTATACCGTTGAAGAGTACCTGAGTTGTCAAAATTTTTGTTGAGTTGGTAAAGACTATGTTTGTTTGAGTATTTGTTATACATTGTGAACTGTTGTATACTTCTTTAATGTGAAATCTCTTTAGAGATTACTTGTTAATATTACCGTTCCTTGACGTACCATGTATTTATTATGATGGTTAGATTTTTATTTTTTCGTGTAGTTATTTATGTAACATGAAAGAATAAACAATAAACAATAAACAACAAAAAGGGAACACTTTGAACTATGAAGCGTAACGTTTTAGGGTCTAAATCAGACTCCTTCCTCAGACAATCTCTATTTTTCATATAACTTCGTAGAATCGTGACAATATTTTGATTTTTTGATTGATATTTGTTTGTCAATATATAATGAACATAGATTAGTATTGATGACTAGATGTTGATATCATTATTTTATTTCAAAATTCCCTGAAATAAGTTCTTTTTTCATTAAATCCATCCAAATTCGATCTATTCCTAATGAACAATTGGCGAGATTATCAGCCCCATCCAACAAAATACAAGCTGACTCCTTGATTTTTCTTTTATAATTATCAGGTTTCATCATAAGAATTTTTGTGCCATTCCAATCCATCATGTGATTGCCAGTATTGGAACGCACATGATCTGCTATCTGCGATCTACCAATATCTCTATTTTTTATGTTATTCTTATGTTCACGCTTTCTAATTTCCAAGGGTCTTGATGTTTCTCTTGTATAAAATTTTCCACAAATACAAGGAATATTTTAAATACAATTTCTTGATTTTTGGTTCTCATTCAAAGGTTTAGTTTTTGTTAATATAGTTCGTTAATCTTTTTTTGTTTTGAAAACAGTTCTCATATTGAATTTAGAACCAATTCTTTTAATTTTTTCTGACAGTCCATGAACAAAAGGAATCAAATTTATTAAAATTGGTTGTTCTTGACGGTTTGTTGTTGGTTTCTGATTTTTATTATCTTTTTGACGCACAATTGTTCTCTCTAAATTTGAAATACCGTTTCCAAAAATATTAACGCACATTATGGAAATCTCAAATTTATTCTACAACTGAAGGTGTTCTCAATGATAATTTTTTTTATCAGAATTATGCATGCATATGTTATCCACTTTCAACGTTCTTCTTCAATACAGATGTTTTTTTTCCAGCAGGAATAAAAAAAGATGATATTATCAGATTTTGAATGTATTGGCTCCATTCTGAATCAGTTGTTTTCGATCAATTCTAGTAATTAATAGTTTTTCTTTCGTTTAATTTTCTACACTCGATCGCTATGCAACCCGAAACACGCAATTTGACACAAGAGGAATGTGCTCAAGCGGTAGTTTTGCTAGAAAAAGGGTGAACATACACAAGAATTGCGGTAGTTTTACGGTAGTTGACTGCTCGCAGAGACCTAGTGGTCGTTGATGATGGAGCTATGAATGCTAATAAGTATATTAGGAACATTGTTGAAGAGCATGTAGTGTCATTTGCCCCATACATTGGTGAAAATTTCATTTTTATGGACGATAATGCCAGACCCCATCGTGCGCGCATCGTTCAGGAATACCTTGAAGAGATTGAAGTCTCTCGAATGGAATGGCCAGCAAGAAGTCCAGATCTCAATCCGATTGAGCAGGTTTGGGGCAACCTCAATAGAAGGCTGAGAAGTTCAGAAAATCATTGAGCTACTCTTAATGACTTAGGAATCCAACTTGGAGAACTTTGGGAATGATTAGAGCAGAACATTTGAAGATCAATCATTTTGATTATGAACCGTCGTTGCCGAGCTGTAATTAATGCAAGGGGTGGAAATACCAAGTATTAAATCACTTGTCGGCATTTCAGTATTCTGAAAATTGTTCATTTCCCTACTTTCACATAAGATTCGGTGAAATCCTGAATTTTTTTTCATTCAATGTGTCTTGTTTCGTTCAAAACCTTTCTCGAGAGAACATAAAAAATAAGTTATAGAGTCAATGTAGAGTTAACTTTCATTTAAATTGGGATTTCCAAAATGTGCGTTAATTTTTTTGCGCAGTGAAGTTTGGACAGCGGTTATATGAAATATTCAATTGAATTGAAGAAGGGCATAACAGTCAGAGACAGACATACAAATAAGAACATACGGAAGCAATGTAACATCCAGGACATCAAGTGGATAAAAACATGGAAAAGAGACTGGGATAAACATGTTGATAGAATGACACCCGACAAATAAGCTAACATTCGCAAAAATAATAAACTCTACAGCAAAAGACCTACAGAAAGACCAAAAAAAGATAAAAGGACAACTCACATCAAAAACAACAGAAACAGAATGGAAGGCAGACAAACAGGAGTAATCCTAGTCAGATGAAGAAGAATTGGAGTAGAATGGTGAACTTTGTTAACATGTTCCTCAATTTTTTGTCGAGTTTTGAATACCTTTTTCTTTTTCCTGCTGCTTTGTCTTCTGAAAGGAATACACCATCCCAGTCTACGTGTATCTTCGAATACCCCAATTACAAATTTTTCGATGCCCGCATTTTCCTCAATCGAGGAGAATAACAACGCGATACACCATTTTCTCCATCTGCCTGAAGACCTACACCCTCCAAAATATTCCCGTTTCAGCCTGGGGAGATGCCGCGTTCTGAATAACTGGAAACAAAAGGATCGGCCTCGCCTAACGACGTACCCAGAGTTTTTCCCATCGTGTACTTTCGTATGCCGGCTGAGCTCTGCTCCGATCCGATACATCGGAAACCTCCTGGAAGAGTTAAATAAGCTTTGCATGGATTACATCCGAACCTTTCAGCGCTGGATATCCCTCCACGATCGCTATTGGTCGGGATGGCGATTGTTTTGTGGGGATCCACACGTCGGATGGCCTTTTTTTTCGGGTTGAATTGGTTGGTGAAGTTTTCCGGCGATCGTTTGCTTTGGGGAGCTGATACTTTAATTTTCGACGAGTTTTGTTTGCTGTTGCTCTCGAGTTGTGAATTCCCATCGATGATTTTGCAGTTGGTATTCTGTTGCTCAATTTTCACCTGTACCTGTTTTATCTTTGTTCGCTTTATGGGAATTTTCACAGGACATCCTCATTAAGGTCTCTTCAGAGTTTACTCTTTCAGTCTATTCGGCTTGGAGATGCCTCATATTTTCCACACAAGACTATAAATATGCTACACGAAGAGTATCCAACAGAGACACTGCGTAAAAGAATTAACGCACATTATGGAAATCTAAAATTTGTTCTACCACTGAAGGTGTTCTCAATGATAATTATTTTTATCTGAATTATGTATGCATATGTTATCTACTCTCAACGTTTTTCTTCAACACAGATGTTTTTTCTCAGCAGGAATGAAAAAAGATGATATTATCAGATTTTGAATGTTTTTATCGATCAATTCTAGTGATCAATAGTTTTTCTTTCGTTTGATTATCTACACTCGATCGCTATGCAACGCGAAACACGCAATTTGACCCAAGAGGAATGTGCCCAAGTGGTAGTTTTGCGAGAAGAAGGGTGGACATACACAAGAATTGCAGAAAGGTTTGGAGTTTCCCATACAAGTGTGTCCAGAATGTTGCAGAGATTCAGGGAGACAGGTATGGATGTCCGAAGACCAGGACAGGGTAGACCACGGGTAACAACTGCCATTCAAGAACGTTACTTGAGAGTTTCTTCGTTGAGACAACGGTTTGCAACCGCTCGCCTCCTTCAAAATCAACTTGAGCAACTCATTAGCACTAAGACAATAAGAAAACGCCTCAGAGAATATGATTTGAGGACTCGTGTCGCGGCAAGAGGCCCAGCTCTTACCCCAGCCCATCGAAGGGCCCGTTTGGATTTTGCGAGAGAACAAATCCAATGGGAAGAGACCGATTGGGAAAGAGTTCTCTTCACAGATGAGTCTAGATTCTGCCTCTACAATTGTGATCGACGTTCCCTTGTATACAGTTGTCCACATGAAAGATATGCTCAGTGCAATTTCCTGAATACTACTGGTTTCAGGGCAGGATCGATTATAATTTGGGGTAGAATATCTTTGACTGCTCGCACAGACCTAGTGGTCGTTGGTAATGGAGCTATGAATGCTGATAAGTATATAAGGAACATTCTTGAAGAGGATGTAGGGCCATTCGCCCCATGTATTGGTGAAAATTTCATTTTTATGGACGATAATGCCAGACCCCATCGTGCGCGCATCGTTCAGGAGTTCCTTGAAGAGGTTTAAGTCTCTCGAACGGAATGGCCAGCAAGAAGTCCAGATCTCGATCCGATTGAGCAAGTTTGGGATAACCTCAATTGAAGGCTGAGAAGTTCAGGAAATCTTCCAGCTTCTCTTAATGACTTAGGAATCCAACTCGGAGAAATCTGGGAAGGATTTTATCAGAACATTTTAAAACCACTCATTTTGGGTATGAACTGTGGTTGATGAGCTGTTATTAACGGGGGGAAATAATAAGTATTAAATCACTTATCAGCATTTCAGTATTTTGAAAATTGTTGATTTCTTCTCTTTCACATAAGAATTTTTCTTCGATTTAATGTGTCTTGTTTCGTTCAAAACATTCCCGAGAGAACATAAAAAATAAGTTATAAAGTCAATGTAGAGTTTCAGAATGTGCGTTAATTTTTTTGCGCAGTGTATATTTACTGATGAAGAAACAGCATCCCGATAACCCTGCAAAGTCTTTTTCTCAGCTTCGTTTCCGGATTGATTAAACCATACTTACTCTAGTATTACATCATCATATTGCGTCAACCACTGCTTGGTGTTGCAGTTTTTTTTTCAGTTAGTGTATTCTCGAAGGAAATCGAAGGGGCACGTATCAAGTTCAATGTAATGAAACATGATTTTTCTGTGAGAATTTTTCATATAAGACTAGACATTTCAGTTTTCATATTCAAATAACTAAGTAATTTTTATCTCCAAATTTCTGAATTGACTTCTCCGTCCGCATTTTCATTCAAATATTTCAATTTTTCGAATAATTCATTTCACTAAATCCGATGAAAAAGTACCGGGCCCTGTTGTGTTGTCGTTTTTCATAATAATAATAAATTGGTCTTTATTTCAAATCAAATTCAGCAGAGAGTGAAGTGAAACAGTGTTTAAAGAAAAAACCTAAAATAGTTCGAAAATTTTTAGGTTTTTGGAATGTCACGACATATTGAGAAATTGGGGCAAAGCTCAAACTACGCTTGTTTGAGGCATGAAAGAATGATTAAAACAGTTTCTCGAACTAATTTGCTTGGCCTATTTTGCATCAGTCAAATTGCGAGCGAGACAGTATGTAGTGAAACAAATTTTGTCTCGACTGTCTATCGCGTCATGAACGCCCGGAATGCCTCGCCTCATTGGAAGTGGTACATTGTACCGCTTAAGTACAAAAGTGAGGCTCCTCTTACAAGTTCTTTGTTGAAACGTGTATAACCAAACACTATGTTGAAGTTTCTGTCTGTTTCATACATGTCTTTCTACCTTGGACGAACTCGCAAATCGTATTTGAATAAACTCCGCATTGTTTAACCCTTTCCCATTTCCACCAGACGGTCTAATTCTTCCTCCAAGTCCTGAATACTTGGATTGTTTCTTCTATCGACACATCCAGCATCCCATTCTCTCACGGAATTAGCCGTCGAATTTTTTCGACACAGCAATTCCACCCGATGGGAGTGCACTGACCCGTTACTTTAATTTTCGCCGTAGTCGGCAGGTCCTGTGGCGCTGATGCTGTAGCGGCTTGTCTGGGAATTTCCTCTGCGGCCTCAATGTATCTTCACCCGCTCGCTCCTATACTTCATTTTGTTTTAATCCCGACCTCTCCCGGTAAAACTATGCCGCTGCGCGAGAACCTCCGCTAGCGTTCAAAGAAATTTATCGAGGTACTTAAGAGCTAACTGCGAAATTATAATTCAACAATGGCTGACGTATGGGTCGGAATCCTTTTTGGTTTTAACGTCTCGTTCTGTTTCTTCGACGTCGGTTGGGAGGAATTCTGGCGTAACATTTATAAAACCGAAGGTAACAAAAGGATTTCGGGACGTTGCGAGGCCCTGAGAAATGTTGCCTAACTGGATTTTAGGAGTTGGGGGAAGATTTCGCTAGTTCGGGAATCTTGCCGTAACTTCGTTAGATGAGTTTTACGTAATTATAGAAGGTTATTTCTGATTATCTTCGGAATCGTTCGCAGAACGGAAAATTAAGGTTGGGTGAGCTGTGGATTTTTTAAGTTTTGGCTGATGGTGTAATAGGAGTGGAATTCTGAAGGTTATTTTTTACGAAATTCATTGAAATATTGAATCTCTTTGTATCCAGCAATAAAATAAGAAGAGAAAAGGCCTCTAGGATAAGCATCATCATGTCTTGATGTTATTACGTCACCCCTAAAATAGTTATTTATAATATGAGTGTTGAAAGTGACGTTTTATTCTGTGAGTGAAGAAGTTTGTGAATTGAGCGGAGCGAAAAAAATAAAATCACTTCACAAATACCATACAATGTTATTTGTTTAACTGCCCCATTTTGATAATGAAAGGAGCGAATTTGCAATGACAATAAACTTCAAAATGCATTTTAATATTCAAATAATCAAAAGGATGTTGTGAATAACAGACGTTGCCAACGTTATTGTTAAAACTGATATTTCTTCAGTCTTTTAAAAGGTACTCTTCTTTACAATATGGCTTTACTTTCAGGCAGAGCCTCAATCTATTTCGAATAACAACTTTTATTTCTCCAAAAAAATTCAATAATTGACAATTCTCAAAAATTTGCTTCTGTCTTGTTGACTTTTCAAATATTACAAAAAAACAAAGTAGTCGAATTCCAACGCACTCCCACCTTGTGTCATTCAAACAACAATAATGAATGGCACATTCAAATTTAATATTACGCTAGGAACCTTTACAGGTCTTCTTATTCTCTCTGAGAAAACTCATCAAAACTTCTACTCCAACAGGTCAGATCTTGATATGCTCTTCGAAAACCAAATGTGTCCTTACTTCATAGTTTGTGTACAATACAAATGTCATACTAAAATCCTTTGCATCAGATCTATCAAATATTTTCGTTTGCAATCTGTTCAGCCCTTCAATCTTCATTCTTTTGGAGTTTATTTCCTTTTCATCAATGCGAAAAATCTGCCTAGACCATTGGGACATTGGATCACATAACCACCTAGGAAGATCCTCCCACCATCCTCCATCAGAGAGTGATTTAGGAGAACAACCTTTTTTTTCTGTTCTGTTTAGAGCTTTATTGGCTGTAGGACCTGTAAAGGTTCCTGACATAATATTCATGAAATTTGATTGTGTCATTAATAATTATTGTTGTATGAATGACACAAGATGGGAGTGTGTAATAGTTGAATCCCAACACACTCCCACCCTGTGTCATTCATACAACAATAATTTTCAATGACACAATCAAATTTCATAAATATTATGTAAGGAACCTTTACAGATCATCTCATATTCTCTCTGAGAATACTCTTCAATACTTCTGTTGATGATAATTGTAGTAGATTGTGGCTCTGCCTGAAAGGTACACCCATACTGTAAGGAAGAGAACCTTTTAGAAGACTGAAGAAAAATCAGTTTTAACAGTTATGATTACTAACGAATGAGAAATGACGCTGTCATTTGAATTTCGTTCCTGTTCAATTTTCGTCTTGGGTTTTTAACTGCTTAATATGTTTGTCGAGAGTCCAATTATTAATAAAAGTGACGATTTGGTTGTTCCTCTGGATAGTGAAGAGTCTGCAAAAAGAGCATACTCAGAAAAAAAATCGAAAATATGGAGTTCATCAACTTTCGATGATAAAGTCAAGTACCCTTGTTAAAAATGGTGAATATTTTAAGGTAATAGCATATTTAAAACGGACAAGTGAAGGATATCGTCCCAAAAAATCGAAAATTTTCACTCGTGAACAAGTTGAAAAGTTAATAAAGGAGGCACCAGATGAGAAATTATTGATGGTTAAGGTTGCAACTATTTTCGGATTATTTGGAAGCTGTCGGCGTGAAGAATTGTATACTTTATCAGTGGAAGACATCGAAATAACAAATAAATCATTAGTTATACAACTTTCAAATACAAAAACGAAAGTCAGTCGTTCTTTCAGTCTTATTAGGAAGTATGTAGACTATTTTTATAAGTACTTTGCACTGCGCCCTTCTGTCATCAAATATCGTCGTTTTTTTCTGAATAATAAATGCACTACCAATCCAGTTGATATTAATACAATTGGGAAAATTCCATCTATTGTTGCCGAATTCCTCAATTTGTCAGAACCAAAGCAATATACAGGACACTGTTTTCGAAGATCCTCCGCTTCATTGCTAGCAGAATCAGGAAGGAGCAAATATTACGGATATAAAAATACATGGTGGATGGAAGTCTTCGACGGTAGCCTAGGGCTATGTTGATCACTTCATCATATATAAATGTCATTGCTGAAAAAATTCTCCTAACCTCAACAGATTTTGGATCATCATCATCCAATATTGAACTTCCGGTTTCTACAAGAACTGATGGTGCTGAAGATTCTAATAATGTGTTGCGAAGCTCCCTAACGTCACAGGGCATTAATGTTAGTAATTGTTCTACTTTTACGATTAATATTAATGTTCATGAGTAATGATTATTAAGCCTGAGAGCCTCATCTTGCTCATTTAGGAAAAAGTCGTCTGAACCATCTCGGTAGAGCCTGATGAAAAGTTGTAATAGTAAATCAATATAGAGAACTAGGTATCGAATGGAAATTGAAGCTTTCATACAAACAACAGTTCTATCAACTCAATACGATACCAGCCCAAGTTATTGTAGACTGTTGGTTGTAAGTGAAGTCAAAAAAAATTTAAATCTGAATATTACTCCTTAAGAACTTCCACCGCTTCAGGATAATTTCATATTCCTGACTGAGCAAAACTCGGACAAAGTGGATTTGGTATAATTACTTCACCAAGAGAAGTTTGAAATATGCATGCTGAAAAAATTGGGTTAATCCATTCCCACCATCAAAACGATAAACTCAGCAAGAAAGACGCCGTCCGCAATATCTTCTGCAGCTGCTGCCTTTTTTATAACTCCGAATGATTAGGCCCGAGATAAAAAGCAACCAATTTTGAACTGTTGTTTTGATTATCTCCTCCGGGTTGCCTTCTGGAAGAAATAAGGTTCTTATTACCTTTTCAACTCGGTTTTCTTTTCATTCCTCGTTTTGTTGGATTCAATTATTCCGGACGGGATGGCATTCAACAAGTGTTCGATCCTTTAATGCGAAGAAGTTATTGTTATCCGGATATTAAAACGGCCTGTGTGTTTCTGGAGTCAACTCATCGGTTCGATAAATCTTTGATCCCTTCGTGGAAGAATCAGGTTGTTATCAGCGGCGGCGTATCTGCAGTGGCAGAGTGAGAAATGGCATATCAAGGCTTGGTTCTTCTTTAGAAAAGCCCATTTTAGTTAACCCTTTTTGAAAATCTGAAGAATCTTAAAAAAATTATATTTTGAAACAAATGTTCAAATTCTTCTGTATTGACTTAATCTGAATGAAATAATCTTGACTGAAAAGCGTCTCTTACATGGTTCAGCATAATTAGAGTTATTTGACGACACTCATTGAAATTTTCAGGCTGAGTAACAAAAATTTGAGCAAATAATTCGATTTTTGGCGAAAACGGTTCATCAAAATAACGTTTTTCATACACACGATCTTTCAAATGAAGTATCAGTCAGCCCCTCTACTCTATTTAATTTTGAGGGGTGGAAGTGCCCCCCTTTATGGGGTTGCTCATTCCAGCCCTAATACCTATACGTCAGAAGATCTAGGGGTGGCTTTTCTGAGATGGAACAAGAAGATCCCAAAGAAAAACGAAAAAAATCATTTTTTCTACTATGCTGAAATGAATAAATGAATCAATAGGGGGGTTTTCGATTTGATAAAAAAGCTAGCAGATGAATTTCTAAGCTCATCTAAAGTTTAAATCAACGTTGAAATCGCCTAAGTTTCAATTTTGGCCTTTAACTCTAAAACAAAATAAGAATGCAGTTGATGGGATTATCAGTTTTTCTAAAAAAGACGACTTTAATATGTCATTTGTATTGAACCCATATACAGGGTGTACCAAGTTCGACGGCCTATTAGCCGTTTTTGGAGAAAAGCACCTATTTGAAATCTGAAAATGGGGATTATGATATTGTTCGACATTACCTATCGAGCTAAAATATTCTTGAAGCTTGACCACCTTCAGATATGCTGAAAATGAAAAAAAAAAATGTCGAAATTTTATTTTTATTTTTTGTTTCCAGTTTTGATAGAGTATTCAATTCTGAATTCACTCTCATTCAAATAGTTGCATTCGTCGAAATAGTTTTCAAAATAACGAGAAAACACTGAAGAAAAAAGAAAGATAAAAGTATTCGTTATTATGTTTGGTATTTCTATAGTAAATATCTTAAGCACAACTGTTTTCACATTTTCGAAGTCGGAGACTGTGGACATATTGTACATTTCTAGAATTTTGAAAAACTCGTCACAGGGTGTTCTAAATATTGGGTTCAAAATTATGATCAAAATTGGCCCAATAACTTTCGTTTTTCAAATTGAAACAAATTTTTTCATGATCGCGTTAGATTCTGCGGAGAAAAATAATGATAGTGCTCCTGGAATGAATAATTCTTGAGTTATTTAGGATTTCCTAATTTTATGTCGTATTTAGAGTCAGATTCATTGAATCTGTTCATATCAACAATGATAAATGAATTCAGGAAATGGATCTGTCACTAGTAAATTATTGTAATAATTCATCTCCTATGAACATAGATCATTGTTGATATTAAACAGATTTCATGAATTTGACTCTACATCCGACATAAAATCAGAAATTCATGAATAACTAAAGAGTTGTTCATTTTAGCAGCATTAATATTTCAGAACACTATCGATATTTTTCTCTGCAGATTCCAACGCAATCATCAAAAAATAGGGTTCTAATTCGAAAAAAGGAAGTTATTGGCCAATTTTGATCCCAATTTTTTACCCAACATTTGGAACACCCTGTGACGAGTTCCTCAAAATCTAGAAATGTACAATATTTCCACAGTCTTCGACTCTGACAATGTGAAAACGGTTCGTGCTCAACATTTTCAGGATAAGAAAAACAAACATAATACCGTTTACTCTTACCTCCCTTTTCATCAGTTTTTTCTCAATATTTTAGAGAGTATTTTGACGAATCCAACGATTTGTATGATAATGTATTCAGAATTCAATCAATCAGAATTAGAAACGAAAACAAAAAATAAAAATATTTTTAATTTTTTTTTTCATTCCCTCTATACGTGAAGATGGTCAAGCTTCGAGAATATTTGAGCTCGGTAGATAATGTCGAACAATACCATAATCCAAATTTTCAGATTACAAATAGGTCCAGTTCCCCAGAATCGTCTAATAGGCCGTCCAACTGGGTAAACCCTGTATATTTTATCATCTTTTCGTAATACAATGACTTGTATATGAGTTGATCTAGATGTTATTGAGCTCGGAGAGAGTGTGGGTAAGGCTTGTTGCACGGAGAATAAGTCTTAGTGGTATTCTTCTTGAGAGAGTTCAGTTTTTAGGAATAATTGAAACTATCGAAATACTTACATAAATACCTATTTTCTAAAATGCAATGAAATAAAACAAAATTAAAATCAACCAATTGTTCATACGTCTGAATATCAGACTGATTAACACAATTCATGCGAGGGAAAGTAGAAACCTACTGACCTGATTATCTAATTACCCCAAATCCAAAATTAAAATTAAGATTTGAGGAGATGGGAGATTTCAAGCCTTCCGGACTTTAACACTTTGGGACATTCCAAATTGAAAAGCTCTGACCTTCTGATATCCTCTTCTTGTAGAAATAATCCTACTTCTCTGAATTTACACTCTCGAAATTTTTCACTGAAGTTTCTCAACAAATACCGTAATTCGCGATCGCGCTTCCCGATTCAAAAATGCTAATTAATAATAAAAAATTTCAGTTTTTCGAAAATCCTTACTGCATCAGTTTTTCACTCCTCGAAAACCTTTCATAATTCTCCCACTAAAAAAAAAACTCAAACCGTCGCCCGTTTCACGACCAACTTAAAGTACTTTTTTTAACTTTTTTCCGAGCAACTTGGAAGACCATTCCCGTTTTGTTTTCCCAGATCCACCTACTATTTCTTGAGGTGGCGTTTTTGAGTATCATTCTTTATTTTTATTTGAAGGTATTTAGTTTCATGCACTTAAACATTACTTCGTCTAACTGTAATAATTCTTGCATGAGTGGTTATTCTTTTCCACTCGCTAACTGATCGTTATTCGTCTGGCATTCGAATAGTTCCATCATTTTCTGATATGTGTTTCTCTGATGATTTCAGCTGCAATATCGAACATATATTTTTCAGTCATGAATATGTAAATGAGGAAATAACTAATTTCCACACTAACCAAACATTCACTGTCCTCTATCCCTTTCGAGGGATAGTACCTACATTCTCAGCGTAAGTTGTAATGAAGTTGTAGATCAGCTAAACAAATCGTTCAGGAAATTTCTGATACCGCCTTGACTAATGTAGATCTGTATCGGGTCAAATGACTCGTTTCGTTGGTTAAAAAAATAAATTTCGACAAACGTTGTACCCAACACCGATTTGACTTCGAACGGAGTCAAATTTCCGCTGCCGCACAGAGCAGCTGTCACATGCAAATCTTGAATACAATTTCGAATTCATTTCCAGGCTTTCGTCGTGTCCACGAAAGGATATCGCGTGCCGCTAGCAACTTGTTGAACACTTTATGAAATGTCGCGTTTTTTCGAACCCCGGAAACGTGATAACAAAATGTTTCAGACGGGGAAATTAATAAATGAGTAGTGAAAAATGGAGGTTGTTGGCGGGGTGAATGTTGGGTCGACATGGGGGGAGTGTCCCGACTTTGTTCATATCGATGTGGCGCCGTGTTTTGTTCTGATATAGTCATTTATAACGGTCAATTTCGAATGGAAAACCCGAATCCTTGTCATTGTGTTGGGTGGTGTTCGTGAATATGTACAAGGTGCGGCAGGAAAACTTGCTGATTTGAATGGTTTATGAGAGAAAAAGTACTTCACATAAGGATTCAATTTTTTTTATTTCATATTTTTTCTTGAAATACAAGACAGGAGACTGTAGACATTGTTATACAGGGTTATGCGCGAATATGGCTCTATAGAATTTTTAAGAAAGGCAAAGAATCAGGATTGAAATTCTAAAGGTGAGCTTCAAGTAAGAAGACGACTTTTCGTATATTTTAAGAAGGTTCTAGGACTTCCGGTTTCTCCACTTTCGTTTTTCAAATGGGAAAGCCCATTAAAAAATTGCATAAATAGATTCTCCTTGAATTATGAGTCTTTTTCGATTCCAAGAGTTTGAATTTTCCCGAGAGGAAAGGCTGGTGCTTCTTTTTCGATAGCGTGATTTTCAGAATATAGGAGGTCACAAATTCTCTGTCAAAGTTAGAAGTGACGAAACATCAAACAATTTTTTTTGTCAAATTGGAACTCCATTTTATCGAAGCATTTTCGAAATCTTCGTCAAAAAATAATAGGAGCATACTTACAAGACTTTTATCCCAAAATGAATATTTTTTCGAGATATTCAGGAAAAACGATTTTGTATTCAATTTTCAATCTCATTCCGAATGTGTTTTTTCACTGGAAAATAATTAATGGTCGAGTGAAATTTTTGGAAATATCTGTTATCGAGAGAATATTTTCTTATGGTTCAGACGAGTTCAGTGTTTCTTCATTTTTTGAAGTTTTTAAAGATAATTTCCGCAAATTCTTAATTCTGGAGAATTTATTTTTTGTTATGGTAGGGAAATTTGAATTTTCAGTAATGAAATTGTTACATGTTCTGTTAATCATTCTTCCAAGAGAATTAAAAATTGTTAGAAATTATTTTTTTCTCCATCTCTGAGAATTTTTTTCGTTGACTTCACTAATACTCACATTGAGAACTTTGAACCAATTGTTGCTCTCGCATGACAGATGAAATTCAAGAACCTAACTCGTCTGAACTATAGAAAATATTTTCTCGATGAGAGAGATTTCCCAAAATTTCACTTGATTGCTAATTATTTTCCAGTAAAAAACACTTTCGGAATAAGATTGAAAATTGAAGACAAAATCGTTTTTCCTGAATATTTTGAAAAATATTCATTTTGGGATTAAAGTCTTGGACGTATGCTCCTATTATTTTTTGACGAAGATTTCGAAAATGCTTCGAAAAAATGAGGTTCCAATTTGAAAATAATGATTTTATGAGGTTTCGTCACTTCCAACTTTGACAAAGAATTTGTGACCTACTGTATCATATTCTGGAAATCATGCTTTCGGAAAAGGAGCATCAGCCTTTCTCCTCAGAAATTCTCAAAAATGAGAATTTTTAATGAAAAAACTTCGAAGTTGTCTGTATTTCAACAGAGTTCAATTTTGAGGTTTTTTTGTCGTATTTCCTTATTTGAAGAGAATTTCCTCGGAAAAATTCGAACCTTCGAAATCAAAAAGACTCACAATTCAATAAAATCTATTCATGCAATAACAAATGGGTGTTCCCATTCGAAAAACGAAAGTTGATGTCACTTCCAGAAGAATCGGAAGTCCTATAACCTTCAAAAACTATACGAGAAGTCGTCTTCTTATTTGAAGCTCACCTTCAGAATTTCAATCCTGATTCTTGTTTCCTTCCTAAACATATTCTATAGAGCCATATTCTTGAATAACCCTGTATATCACGAAGGTTCTTGATGTCATTTGATATACAGGTCCCATTCCAGTAAAATTGTGAAAGGTTCAATTGGATGAAAATATTTATGAGATCATATACAGGGTGTTTCCTTAACATGCGGCAAAAATTCAGGGGGCTGTTCCTTGGACTATTCTAAGAATATTTTGTCCTTTGATGATTTTTGAAAAACCTCTTTGTTTCGAAGATACAGGGCAAACAAAATTTTAGATAATAACATTTTATTATGAAAAATTACATGAAAATTTAACTTAACCTACAAAAACTGTTGAAAATGACCACCTCCAGCCAGCATACAAGCATCCAATCTTCTCCTCATTGACAGTGAAAGATAAAATGTTAATTGCTAATACATCACAAAACGAATTCAAATGAAAACCGTGTTTAATCTGTATTCCTTTACCATCTGAACTTATCAATTTTAAGTCAAAAAACTGGCCGTTTTTTATAGTTGTCAAACACATTTAAAAATAAATTGTACCTACTTAATAAACACATTGCGGTACGCATTTTTATTTATACTATTATCAATTTTAAAAATATGAAAAATGTTGTTCGCCCTGTATCTTCGAAACAAAGAGGTTTTTCCAAAAACATCAAAGGACAAAATATTCTTAGAATAGTCCAAGTAACAGCTCCCTGAATTTTTGCCGCATGTTTAGGAAACACCCTGTAGAAAGCTGTACTGCTGGAGACAGCAAGAATCTAACCAAATACATCTTTGAAAAGGAACCTTTGGCTACCACAGGAAGAATAACACAAAGTCGAAACTGGGAAGGAACCCGATTGATACCAAGAAGTACTGAGAAAAACTTCAGTACGATGCTATGCAAAAAAGAGGGATGGGAGCGGGAATAAACCGACCAGAATTTCAAAGGAAATACTGTTAAATGGTATACAGATGGTTCTAAAACCAACACGGGAGCTGGCGCTGGGGTTCACGGGGCCTAAGCCAAGTATGCACTATCGTTAGGCTTCTGTGTGAGTGTTCTTCAAGCAGAAATATTAGCAATCCAAAGATGTCTAGACATTAATCTAGAGAGAAACTATCAGAATTGCGACATCGCTATTCACTCAGATAGTCAAATTGATATTAAAGCACTGAACTCCTATGTCATCGACTCAAAGTCGACATGGGAATGCCGGAGCAAACTCAATGAGGTAGGCAAGAAAAATAAAGTCTCTTTAATCTGGGTTCCTGATCATTCGGAAATCACAGGTAACGAAGAGGTCATCAAACTTGCCAGAGAGGGTTATCGGAAACCACTCACCGGCCCAGAACCTTTCTGTGCTATAGGAAAATGTACCTAAAAGAAAGAGTTTCCGGAGAAGGAGAAAACTGAAAGGAAACACTCTGGCAGAATCTTCCAGGGTTGGATCACTCCAAAAGGTTCCTTCGGAATTCTAAAACTGCAAGATCCAAAAGATATTTGGATCTCAGTAAGAACCAACTTCACCTCATCACTGGCTTTCTTACAGGGCATTGTCGCCTCAAAAAGCACTTGCTGAGAATGGGCGTATCGGACACTGACGAGTGTTGATTCTGTGGGGAGGAGGAAGAAACTCCTATTCACCTAGTCACAGAATGCTTTGGCATTGTAAGCCGAAGAAAACAATGCTTCGGTCAAAAGACCAGTAGGAGTGAGGAATTAGCCTCACTGAAGCCTTCCGAGATATCGGATTTCATAAGATCTCTGGGACTGGAAGGCGAGCTGTAAAGCTTTATCAGGGGGCACAATAGACCATCAGGTCGCAGTGGACTGTAACCCCTTTTGAATAATCAACTACCAAGAAGTTGAGGAGCTGTCTGTACCCAACCACTTCCGTGAATCCGAAAATCTGGAAAGGGCTCTACAAAGCTTCCTTTTAATATCTTCGAAAAGTTAATGTTTCTCAAGATAGAAATAACAGAATAATAATAATGTCTGGCCTACTGATTCTGTCATCTGACAGACGTAGCCACCGTAACGACGTAGCCGGTGCAGCCACCTACGCCTGTTTTCGCAGTCCTGTTCCTTCTTTCAGATACCTTTACTCACTCCTTCAGTATCTTCAATCTTCAACATTCATTATCTTTTATTTTTGGCTTCTCATCCTCATTCGTAGGTATCATCATCATTATCCAGCTTTCTGCCTATTCAGCTTTTAGGCACTATACAACGGTTTCTGCTGCGATTTAGAACTGTGGTGTTCTGTTAGGGAGTCCTGAAAATTAAACCACGAACGCATAAAGGCTCGAATGATGAAACACGCGGAGATAGCGAACTGGCAAAACTGATTTCGAAGAAAAACTACCCGACCGAATGATCGCAACACGTAGAAGCCGGTTGGTTTTGGGAATTGAAGCATTTTAATTGGATGCGGTCCCGAAATGAACGACTCGAATTATAGGCACTCCACAAATTCACCATTGGTTGATATCTAATTGTAGAACTCGCACCGCTGAATTATAATCCTGGCAACGAGTTGTGCGAACCTACTCTGTTTGCCTGTTTTGGCGCAGTTAACTAGATTATCTCGTTGTAGAGGATGGTGGTCGATTCGGTGAAATACGGTGTAGGAACTTCATAGGCGAGTTTTACGAGGATGCATTTAGAGGTGCGAAAATCATTAGAATGTATTTTCGTCGAGAGTGAACTAAATGTTCACCAGGGATCTGCTTTCATCACTTGAAACCAAATGAGCTTGAAGCCGAACAAGAATGACTTTGGTGGTATCGATGATACTGAGGACGCTTATGACTTTTTTTTCATTTTGACTTTCATCAAGAATTTCCTCAATTCCTTCAAGTCTCGTCAAAATAAGTGCTTGCTGACGCAGATGATAGTTTTTTCTCAAAAAATTGCTATGTTGCCCAGATATGCAATATGGCCGTAGAAGAATGTTATAAACAGGGGGTGTTATTGGAGTTTTTACATATGGTATTTGATCACAACTCAATTTGACTGATGCTTCATGTTCTAACAGAATTTAACTCTTCACGCAATGCATCTACAATATACAAATTAAAAACTGTTTTTGTACAACTGCAATTAAAAGTGACACTTTTGATGACGGCAAACAATGTTGAAATTGATTGTTTACATTAGTGTTGAAACTTCATTTCCTTATGATGAAATCAGATGAGAAAAATTCAGCAATTGCAAATTTTTATCATCAATATTTAACAATCAATACTTATGAACATTTATATTGATCGTAAAACTAGAACTATTTCTAACATTAATGCCCTGAGACGTTAGGAAGCTTCGCAACACATTATTAGAATCCTCAGCACCATCAGTACTTGTAGAAACCGGAAGTACAATATTGGATGATCATGATCCAAAATCGGTTGAGGTTGGGAGAATTTTTCCAGCAATGACATTTTTATATGCAATGGACTGATCAACATAGCCCTCGGCTACCGTCGTAGACTTCCATTCACCATGTTTTTTTATATCCGTAATATTTGATCCTGATTCTGCTATCAATGAAGCGGAGGATCTTCGGAAACAGTCTCCTGTATATTGCTTTGGTTCTGGCAGTTTGAGGAATTCGGCAACAATATATGGAATTTTCCCAAATGTATTGATACACACTGGATTGGCAGTGCATTTATTGTTCATGTATTTCAGGAAAAAACGACGATGTTTGATGACAAAACGGCGCAGTGCAAAGTACTTATGAAAATAGTCTACATACTACCCAATAATACTTAAAGAACGACTGACTTTCGATTTTGTATTTGGAAGTTGTATAACCAATGATTTTTTTGTTATTTCGATGTCTTCCACTGATAAATTACACAATTCTTCACGCCGACAGGCTACAAATTATCCGAAAATAGTTGCAACCTTAACCATAAAGTATTTCTCATCTGGTGCCTCTTTATAAACTTTTCAACTTGTTCACGAGTGAGAATTTTTGATTTTTTGGGAAGATATCCTACACTTTTCCGTTTGAAATATGCTATTACCTCAAAATATTCATTAACATCCACACCATAATTAACAAAGGCGTTTGACTTTATCATTGAAAATTTGCTCTACAGAGATGATGAACTTCTTGATTTTTCTTCTGAGTATGCCAGGAAAACAGTTTCACTGAAGTTTCCTTCTGCATTCTTCAATTTACACCAGGCCAGGTAATTGATATATGCAATATCGTACTGCTGAACAGATTTTTTAGGTAGGAGTTCCAGATTTGCTCTTCATGCAGACTCTTCAATATCCAGAGAAACAACCAAATCATCATTGGTGTTTTGTGCAAACTGCGTCTTTCTTTCTTGAATAAATTCTTCAAATCAAGGAATAGATGTAACGATGTTATAAATAATGGAAAATCAATTTTAAATCATCGATGTTTAATTGTATAACACCGATGATCATCGAAAATCAATGATAATCGATCACTTCTTTTTCTAAGAAAAATCCATGATAAATACCATTCATTTTTGAATTTCCTCACCTTTTTAACTTTCCCTGGAATTCCACGAATAAGTCAAGACCAAAATCAGCCAAATTGGTCCAGCCGTTTTCAAGTTCCAGCGTACCTAACGTACAACAATTCATTTTTATATACAGGGTGACACAGATTCATGGTACACCCCCATTTTCTCCCTTGTTTCTGTAGCTATATTTCTGAAATTTGGAACATTGAATATACTCACTATAAGGCACTTTTTGACATTTTAAGAAAAAAATCCAATTTCCGGTCTCTCCGGAAATGACATCAACATTGGATTGAACCGAGAAGATACTTAAACTTGTCTAAAATCCATTATCGTGTTCGTATTGGTTATAAAGAGAAATAGTTGATATGGATGGATACCCCATCGATGGTACTTTCGAATGACGTCAGAATACTATTATGCTACCATTTGACAAAACGGAGTTTCGAGTGGAAAAGGTTTTGGTTTACTTTTTTGGCAAGTATTTCGAACCACGATACTTTTCAAATCGAAATTACTATAGTGTAGCATTATTTTGATTATTTTGAATAATTTTAGGGAGTTCATGGCTCTTCAGATCGAAAAATAAAATGGGCGTTCTGACGAATGGAATATCAACTTTGAGGTATAATCAGATTGAGAAAATCATAAAGAGTTCAAGAATGTAATAATATACGGGGTGTCCCATTTGGGAATCGAAAGTTGATGTTTTTTCCAGAAAAACCAGGTGTTGAATTTTTTTTCTAAATATGTCAAAAAGTGCCCTATAGTGAGTATATTGAATGTTCCAAATTTCAAAGATATAACTACAGAAACAAAGGAGAAAATGAGGGGGTACCATGAGTCTGTGTCACACTGTATACAGAAGATATATACAGACCTCTGAAATGGTAACAAGGTTTCTGTACCAAACAACTTTTCCATTCGGGTATATACCACAGGCGCTAGTGTACCAAGCTGTTCATGAAAGAAGCACGTCGGGAAACTTACCGTATGTAGTTGCCTCCTAAAATGGCAACATTATATTTCAGAAGCAGAAGTACACAAGAGGCATTTCTGGAAAAGTTTTTCATCGTAAATTTTTGAGAATGGAATGGTGTGACGTTTTATGAAGGCAATCGAGAATTCCTAGTTTTATTTGTAACTTCTAATTCTTATATCTGCGTCGAACCAATGTATCTTATACCAAACATCAAAATGCTCTTTTCTGGAATATGAACAAGTTAAGGTATCTCTTAAATCCATAATTACATATTCTCTTCGTTAGGTGAAATAGTTCCCACTTCTGTCAAATTATTAGTTTTTATTGTTAATCGAATGTTGATGAACGCCTGTAACTGCTCTTCGTGTGAGACTTGCAAGGTGTCGAAAAAAAAATTCAAGAACTCTGTGCGATATCTAAGGTCGCATTTGCAAATGTGTCCCCACCTGACGCCAGTCCTTTGAAGCGAAACACCAAAGTAATTTCGCCCGTTAGCTACCAGCCCCAAATGTAATCGAATTCCCAGCGCCAGAAGGAGAAATAAAGTGCACCGAATATTATTATCGGCGTCATACTGGCGCATGGTTATTCCGACTACGCCGTGCTCATCAGCATTTAACATTTGGATCACTGTACCATACCGAAATTCAATTATCGTATATCGCAATTTATAGAGTCATAACCAGCCATTTGAAAATCGGGCCGTGCCACGTTCAAATTATTAAGCAGAAATGTACAAACATCAAACGTTGAACTGATGCCGTTAACGAGAGAGAGCAAATGGTGGAGGTCGGAGCATTTTGGCAAGGCTGATAAGTCCGCCTCTTTTTCTTGAACGTGATATATCGGCGGAAGATACGTCCATGAAATTTAATCGTTGCAGTTATGCGCGCTCGCCTTCTTTCGTTCGACTGTGAGTTAGTTGTTCCGGGGTTGGAAACTTTTCGATTTGGGCGATTTCGCTGATGGAGAGACAGTTTGTGAGGTCTTTCGATACTATACTGTAAGGTCAAGATGGAGATAACTTACGTCAATTTACAGCCCCACTCTAGGGGTACCAATTGTGTAAGGTTAAAGAGATAATAAACAATTTACGTTATGTAATATTTCAACGATAGATTCTCCAGCTAGTGAGGGCATGAGACCACCTTACATTTACATGAGGTAAAAGGAGAGAATATGCTTCTACTCAGGCTAATGATAATCAAAACTTGAACAGTTGAGACTTATCCCTCTCTGATGACAATAGCTATTTACAATGTCTAATATCACAGGTTAAAACAATCTTGTACGAGGACAAGAATATGTACAATCATGAACAATTCGTCAGAAATACAACTCACAAGCGTTTTCGTTTTTTGTTAACTTATCTGAATATAACGGTGCTGGGCAAGGGAAGTGACTATCTCTCGAAAATCTCTAACGTTTGAATTCCTGGAAGACGTTGTAGCAGGAGAAGAAGGTCGTATTCTTTCAAACAGAAGCGTCGAGGTTTCAACTTCCTCCAATATGCAGGAACTGAAGGATTCGAGGACTCAAGTCCCTCCTGAGGGGTTTCAGATGTCTAGATCCCTCCAAAGAAGCGTCGAAGGCCTAGCTTTCTTAAAACAGGTGCCGGAGGCTAAGCTTTCTCCAAAGATAGCGGAGACTTAGCTCTCTTCTCAAGATACGGAGACTTAGCTCTCTTTGAAAGATACCAGAGATTCAGCTCCCTCCCTTGAGAAAAATGAATGAGAGAACTACAATTCTTCTCATTGAATTTTTTTTAATATGTTTCTTTCGCCGTGGTTATCTATAGACTCCCCAGCACGTCTTAGCATTGATGCAAGAAGATGGTCTCTGCTTTATTGAGGCAAACTATTCTAGGCTATCTGTAGTTCATGTCTCAGAGTTGCCAAAGTCCATGAGGGCTGGGGTAAGTTTCCAAGCCTTCTATCCATGATGTTCCAAACATTGGTAGATCTGGAAGGCTATGGCAAAAGTTCAAAATAGGATCGATGTTGAAAATTGAGCATTGCACCCCTCAGACCTCATACTCAGCTACGCCTATGGTTGGATTGCAGCGCCACGCCAACTCCACTCCTACAGCTCTATGGTCGGCTGATTGACTGCTCGCGTCAAATAAGTCTCCTCTGTGTACTAATCAGCTGTCTGATTAACTCATGTTCATTAATTGAATCAATTAATCTCTCTCTTTTGTAATCCAGCTTTGCCTGTGAATGGACCTCCTCTTGTGCTACTCTTGTGAATAATAATTTCGAAAATGTCACCTCGCTTAATAACTGATCATCTCGTTCATTTCTTGGAGTAACTAATTCTCAAAGGGTGAGTGAATTCTTAGAATCCTTAATTATTGCATAATCCATGATATTCTCCTGCTTTTTATGAAGTTTGAATATTTGTCCACGTTTCAGATCATGAAAATCTATGAAAATATTGGTAATTCTCTCTCCCTTTATTTCAATAAGATCTCTATTGCATTGAACTAATGTATTTGAATCCTCTAAGATTATATTTTGGTATATTCTTGTAGTTTTCATAGATTTTTCAGATATCTCTAGACTCCTCACATGGAAATGATTATTTGCTTCAAGAATGAACATTCTCTGTGGTAATAAATACTAATTTGTTATATTCTCATGTGCATCTCATTATCTCAACACTTGCTAATTATTGTCAATGAAAATCCCCAAACTCAAAAGTGAATCTTGGAATCAGTCTTCTTTCTCAATAAAACCAAGTGAACTTCTCTGAAGTATTTGAACGATCAAGTAGCTCAATCATTGAACCTGATTGACAGTCTCACACCCTGCTTCGCCTTGAGCGAGCTCCTCAAATATTGATGAAATCATTCAACTGGTATGATCTCCTCATTATACCTAAGAAATTTTCAATTTGATTCATCTGAAGCACTTAGCAAGTAAGATTTCAAGCTTTCTGCTTTGTCGAAACAACTGGTTGGTGGTTATTAATTCATATATAGACACTCATGTTATAATCCTCTCATTTTCAACACCTCTAGATTACCTCTGTTTTTAGTTGAATAATTCACTCTGAGTTTGAAGATGACTTTAATATTTGTATTTTTTACTGTTTCAACTTCATGCGGGTGACTTATTCATTTCATGATGGTGAATGATGTCAATAAATGTTTTTACACTACCATCTCTAACTCAATTGTCTGGATACAGTCCTTCACAGTAACTTAACAAAATCAGAACAACCCCGAATTTGAACAATCGAACATTGTCTTAAATATAAGATTCTCGATTCGGTATACCCAAAAGGGAACATATTACTCCAGTATTTCTTGCATCGCGCATACCATAACGCCTACTGTGTACATGGTGGGCATATTCCGATGTTTTAGCACTACAACTTTTGAACCAGAGGAGATAGACAAAATCTGATACCCCATTCTCGATCTCTTTTCCGGAGAAACTGACAAGAGTAGTATTCATTTTTGGCTACCTTATTTTGTTTTCGAGTTATAAGCAAAAATTGGAAAAATTGTGATATCGGGAAAAATTTATATCTCCGCCAATACTGATGATAGAGCTCTGAAATTAAAACATTATACACGCACTTTTCTACGTAAAATCCAGTGGCATGCTCCCTCTTTTGTAGCATTTTTAATTACGAAGCTATGACACGAAGTTATGTTTTTTTGAAGAGGAACACTAGATTTCTTTGCCATTTTCTGAAAACTTAATTTTTTCTGATTTCACAAATACATAACATCATATGGTTCGTATCAATAAATCAATATGAGTATAGAAATTGATCAAGAACCTATATTCATCTGAGTCTCAATACTTTTTATGTTTTCAATTGTCGATAAGCACGAAAAATTTAGTATCGTATAATTACCACAATTTCTTTCTAGTTGTCTTTTCATTTCTATGCTCTTGCTTTAGGAAGCTCATCAAAAGTTGAAACCATAGAAAGTATTGAGACTCACATGAAAATAGGTTTTTGACCAATTTCTATACTCATACTGATAAAAACTTCACGATGTTATATATTTTTGAAATCAGAAAAAATCAAGCTTTCAGAATATGCCACAGAAATATAGTGTTTCCGTTTAAAAAAACATAACTTTGGATCATAGCTTCGTAATTGAAAATGGTGCAGAAAAGACGAGCATGCCACTGGATTCTACGTAAAAAAGTGCCTGTAGAATGTTTTAATTTCAGATATCGCCAATTTTCCAATTTTCGCTTATAACTCGAAAACAAAAGAAGGTAGCCAAAAATGATTAAAACTCTTATTAGTTTCTCCGAAAAAGATATCGAGAATGGGGTATCAGATTTTGCCTATCTCATCTGGTTTAAAAGTTGTAGTGCTAAAACATCGAAATATGCCCACCCTGTACATGACGCTCAACGACAAAATGAGGTTTTTCGTTAAGTTATTGATATTCGTTTCACAATTACTTAACACTAGGTAATTAAGGGTTAAGCAAACGGTTGCTGATACAAAACGCAAACTTCACCCTCAAGAGGTTGTTAACAAATATTAAGACCCAATTATGTAATGATGTCATGGGACACAACTTGGACAATGTCGTATAGTTCCCAATTAACTCAGGTGCATGAGATCCAAACGGCTCCATTCGAACTATTCTCCAACTTATCCGCAGGGCAGTGCAACTGCAACCCTGCAGAATATAAGCATCAGATCGATACTGAAACGGGATATCTGAATATCTTACAGATGTGGGTTATTGTTATACGGGGAAAGTTTGGGAGATTCCGTATATTACGAGGTCAATCTGACGTTCCGATCTTGGGTGATTTTGAATCCAGGCAATGGGAGGAAAATCTATAAATCTACATTCAAGAACAGACAGTTTCAAGTGGATGATATATTGGGAGAAATTATTTTTAGTATATTACCTCTAATTCTGTAACAAATCTGAGCAGTCTGTCATATCTTGTAGAACAAGAGCACAGTTTTCATAGTTATATTGATGACATGCAGGACTATTCCAATACCTCCAATGAAAATTCAATGAATTAGAGAAAATGAAGTAAAACACTCGTACAGTGGTTATTATAACCATCGTTAATTTAAAAACTCGTCAATTTACAATTTGTGATTAGAGAATACTGCAATGAGAACATTGATATTTTACTTATTTTTATCCAACTAAAAACATTTTCATGTAAAATATTGTCAAGACGAGGCCGTATTTCTAACATTGTCAGAAGTTATCAGATCTCATGTTGAGCAAAGCTGCTAACACTGTGATGAATGGCCAAACCATTCGATAAAACTTTTATAACGCTTCTAAAAATCCCCAACATGAACGTATTTTAGCCTTATGCATATCCAGAGTTCATTTATTTTGTTGAATAATAGTTATTTATGATGTGAGTGTTACAAGTGACGTTTTATTTTGTGAGTGAAAAAGTTTGTGAAATGAGCTGAGCGAATTGAACAATGTCACGAACAAAATAAAATCACTTTTAACACAAATACCATACAATTTTTTTTGTACAACTGCCCTATTTTGATAATGAAATGGGCGAATTTGCAATGACAATAAACTTCAAAGTGCATTTTAATATTCAAATGATCAAAAAGTTGTTGTGAATGGCAAACGTTTCCAACGTTATGATTACTAACTAATGAGAAAAGACGCTGTCATTTGAATTTCGTTCCTGTCCAATTTTCGTCTTGGGCTTTTAACTGTTTAATATGTTTGTCGAGAGTCCGATTATTACTGAGTGACGATTTGGTTGTTCCTCTGGATATTGAAGAGTCTGCAAGAAGAGCAAATCTGGAATTCCTACCTAAAAAATCTGTTCAGCAGTACGATATTGCATATAACAATTTCCTGTCCTGGTGTAAATTGAAAAATGTAGAAGGGAACTTCAGTCAAACTGTTTTCCTCGCATACTTAGAAGAAAAATAAAAAATATGGAGTTCATGACTTTCTGGAGCAAATTTTCAATGATAAATTCAAGCGCCCTTGTTGAAAATGGTGTGGCTGTTACTTAAAAGCATATTTGAAACGGAGAAATGAAGGATATCGTCCCAAATAATCAATAATTCCCATTCTTGATCAAGTTGAAAAGTTCATAAAGGAGGCACCAGATGAGAAATACTTGATGGTTAAGGTTGCAACCATTTTCGGATTATTTAGAGTCTGTTGGCGTGAAGAATGGTGTAATTTATCAGTGGGAGACATCGAAATATCAAATAAATCATTGGTTATTCAACTTTCAGATACAAAAACGAAAGTCAGTCGTTCTTTCAATTCAATTGGGAAGTATGTAGACTATTTGCATAAAAACTTTACACTGCGCCCTTTTGTCATCTAACATCGTTGTTTTTTTCTGAAATACATGAATAATAAATAGACTGCCAATCCAGTTGGTGTTAATACATTTGGGAAAATTCCATCTATTGTTGCCGAATTCCTCAAACTGCCAGAAGCAAAGCAATATACAGGACAGTGCTTTCGAAGATCCTTCTCTTCATTGCCAGCAGAATCAGGAGTAATTATTACGGATATAAAAAAACATGGTGGATGGAAATCTACGACGGTATCTGAGGGATATGTTGATCATTTCATTGCATATATAAATGTCATTGCTGAAAAAATTCTCCCAACCTCAACAGATTTTGGATCATCATCATCATCTCATATGGTATTTCCGGTATCTACAAGTACTGATGGTGCTGAGGATTCTGATAATGTGTAGCGAAGCTCCCTAACGTCACAGGGCATTAATGTTAGTAATTGTTCTAGTTTCACGATTAAAATTAATGTTCATAAGTAATGATTGTTAAATATTCATAATAAAAATTTGCAATTGCTGAATTTTTCTGATCTGTTTTCATCATAAGAAAATGGAGTGCTAAAAATATTTTCAACACGCTTCTACTTAAACAATCAATTTTAACATTGTTTGCTGTCATCAAAAGTGTCACTTTTAATGGCAGTTGTGCAAAACACAATTTCAATATGATAAACCAGAAAAAAGAGTACAAACTGACCACAATCAAGTAGATTTACAGCCAATGCTTACAATTTTGTGCAAAATAAACTCGGGTCAAAGAAGAAAATAACACAACATTGACGAGTTACTTTTTCGTACGCTGTATAAACCCTAATGATCCTTCACCTCTTTTTGAATTCATTCCTTCAAATCATTAATTCACATTTTGAGTTTGACTTGAAGGTAATTGCGAACCTCCGATTATCGTTCGATACAGGGTGAAATTTGTCAAAATTCCAATCAACTGGATCTCGCCTTTCTCTCATTTCAATTTGTATTCGATTTGTTTATGTTGTGAAGTTTTGTGGGAATAAAGACCTTCATTATTATTATTTTAACAGAGTAAGTACATAAAGGATGTTATATACAGCAGCCTCTGCTGAGAACAAACACCCTGTAAAAGTGAACTATGGCCTATGAATTACTTCGAAACAGATGAATGCACGATGATTACCATAAAAAAACGCCAGTTCGGAACATTCTACCCGAGACCACGAAACGGAGCCTTCCGCAAATCCCTCAGCATGGCACATAAAACGTGCCCTTGTATATATTTTCCCGTACAATTAGGGACGTTAACAGACATCTTGATTCCTCGAATAGGACGTGATCACGAAGGAACGGGGAGATGGCTGCGTTTATCGCCCAAACCACATTTCTCCGGCTGCTTGCTCCTGGGAATATTTAGCATTCAGACGAGACCGCATTACACAATTCACAGTTGCTGCATAGAAAGTAAGGACACGGGTGTGGGTGTGCCCGCAGTCCGGGAGATGGCGTTGCAAATGCGGAAAAGTAGAGAGAGATAACCCAAAAAAAAATTTTTCAAAAATACTTGACTTTTTTTGTGAACTCCTCAACTAAGATTCACGAATTTTTATTGTATTCATTAACTTTTCGTTAGGCAGTTAATCTACAGCTGTAGACACCACCAATATCGATTTATCATATTTTATCTAATTTACAATCATCTCTTTAAAAATAAGTATAATATCTGAACGATTTGGTAATTTGAATTCCAGATTTTTATGAATAGTTGATTCATCAAAGGAAAAAAAAACTTTCAAATATTTTGTGTATGAATCAAATTAGGAAAAATGTATCCACCACGCGTTTTCTCGAAAGAATTTTCAATATTACACATGCTAACACTACAGTTGGTTGATTCAAAAGGGGTTACAGCCCACCGCATCCATATGGTCTATTGGGCCCCCTGACAAAGCTGTTCTCACCACTCTTTACAGCTCGCCTTCCAGTTCCAGAGATCTAATGAAATCAAATATCTGAAAAGTCTTCAGCGAGGCTAATTCCTCACTTCTACAAGTTTCTTGAGGAATACATTTTTTCCTATGGCTTACAATGGCGAAGCAATCCGTAACTAGGTGAATAGAATCTACAGTTGTCAGAGTTTGCACCATACATTTGTTTATTATTTTTGTCATTGCGGAATTCTCTACATGTTTTCTTGATACTACCCTTCAAAATTCAAAATTAATGTCAATAGCGGTTTATTTTGGCAGCTGAAAAGCAATCAGAGGAATGAATTCTTATGTATTCGATTTCGAGATGGAATCAAGAGAAATCAAGAAAGGGTACTAAATTCTTCGCACCTTTTTATTTGCAGTTCAGGAAAAGAAAGGAAGAGTATTTGATGATGAAAGGTATGAAGAGAACAAACCTTGACAAAATGTTTCAGACCTAGATTACTCCAAACTACGAGATCTTGGATTTAAATCCCGATCTTAGTAAGAATATGCTAAGCCTCTGTACTGGAATTCTCACACATCACTGCTGACTGAGGCAGACCCTAACGAGTGCAGATTCTGTGAAGAGGTGGAAGATGCACCTGATCATCAATGGCGGAATTCCTTGCCTCTGAACGAAAAAAATGTTTTGGGTTTTGAAGTTATAAGATCATAACAGATATTGGAGTACATTAGATCTCGGGAACTACACCATTTCTAATTGTAATTCAGGAATTGTCAATTAACATTCGGAAAACATCACTTGTATTTCAGATTAGTCAATTGTATTTCAGAAAACATCAGATGTAATTCAGATTAGTCATTTGAATTTCAGAATATGTCATGTGAAATTCAGATTAGTCAATTGAATTTCAAAAAACATAAAATGTATTTCAAATAAGTCATTCGAATTTCCGAAATAATCAATTGTATTTTAGGAAACATCAAATGTAATTCAGATAACACACTCAATTGAATTTGAGATATGGCCAATTATATTTCAGAAATGGCAATTTGAAATTCATTTCATACGCTCATTGATACCAGATTGCATTTCAGAAAATATCAATTGTAGGTGGTTCAGAAATAAAACAATGATAATAAATGAACCCTCATTTTCACGTGAAACATTTAACCTTTAACACAAAACTCAAAAAATTTTAAGCCATACAGACTAGCCATCTTGGCTAGTGGCTAGGCCAAAAAAATTTTCCAGGTATGTTAGTTTTTTTTCAATGCACACTGTTTGGAATTCTGAGGATTGTTTTTAAGTAAGTTCTTATTTTCGACTATAAAATTTCAATTGGATTGAGCATATGAGAATAAGGGCTCATCAGCAGCAGTACTGCTACTATTTGGGTGATAACGGTCTCCAATCTCGAATAGCATGCAGCATTATCACAGACCATCACTGAATCTGATAATTGGTTCCTCATATCTTCCCACTGTTGCAACAAACCTTCAACCCATTTATTTGCTGAAAGCGCTATGAATGAACCTCGTAGTCCCTCCATGGCTAATACACCAGCTGCACACACTGTTGTCAATTGCATCTCCAATTAAATATGTACTCTATTTGACTAATTTTCATTAGGTGTTATGTGCTTCCTGAAGGTTTAGCATATTTTTACTAAAATCCAGTGTTGAAGAAAAGAAAGAGCCAGCACCAAGAGATTTCACCAGATTATATTGGTTTTATTCATACATGGAAACAAACCTGATTGAATATGATATATGATTGACGATATGATAACTATAATGAAAATGAGTAATATACAGGGTGTACCAAGCTCGACGGCCTATTTAGGCGTTTCTGGAGAACTGGACCTATTTGAAATCTGAAAATTGGGATTATGTTATTGTTTGGCATTATCTAGCGATCCAAAATATTCTTGAAGCCTGACCACTTTCAGTTATATAGGCAGAGAAAAAAGAATGAAAAAAATTTTTTTTTCTGTTTTTTTGTTTTTGAATTTGATAGAGTATGCAATTCTGAATACTTTTGTACTCAAATAGTTGCATTCGTCAAAATAGTTTCCAAAATATCGAGAAAAAAAAATGGAGATAAGAGTATTCGGTATCATGTTTGTTATTCCTAACCTAGATATCGTAAGCATAAACTGTTTTCACATTTTTGAATGCGAAGACTGTGAAAATATTGTACTTTTTCAGAATTTTAAATAACCCGTCACAGGGTGTTCCAAATGTTGGTTCAAAAATTGGGATCAAGATTGACCCATAACTTTCGTTTTTCAATTTAGAACCCAATTTTTTTTTATTGCTTTGGATTATGTGAAGAAAAATGATGATAATGTCCTAACATATTGATGCTCCCAAAATCAATAATTCTTGAGTTATTGAGGATTTTCTGATTTTGTCGTACGTAGCGTCAAATTAATGAAATCTGCATCATATCAACAGTGATGAATGAATTGAGAAAAGGGGTAGTCACTAGTGAGTATTTCGAACAATTCATCTTCTATGACCAAGGACATTGTTGATATGAAACAGATTCTATTAATTTGACAGTACGTACGACATGAAATCAGACAATCCTGAATAACTCAAGAAATATTAATTTTAGGAGCATCATCATGTTGGAACATTATCGAATGTACGAATGTATTCAGAATTGTTTACTCTATCAAATTCGAGAACAAAAAAAACAGAAAAAAAATTTTTGGAATTTTTTTTTCTCCCTGTATGAGGTATATAATGTCAAAAAATAACATAATCTCAATTTTCAGATTCCAAATAGGTCGAGTTCTCCAGAAACGCCTAATAATATTTGAACTTTCTAGTTTACAAGTTAGGATTTCTGAAATACAATTGATTCATCTGAATTAAATTTGTTGTTTTCTTTTTCCCATTCGAAAACGGGATATTTTTGAAGTGTTTGTTGTTGTCATATGTCTGCCATCCCTCAGCCTCATTGTACTAGAGCCTACATTATACGAGAGATCGAATGAAGCCATACACATCAAATGCCTTCCCGATCTCTCCTTCATCTGACGCCTATGGGTCAACCACGAATCCCATTAATTGATACGTCCCGTTCTCGCCACTCTGACGCTCTGTTACTCTCTCTCGGTCGCAGCAGAAGCAGATCAATCGGAAAGGATAACAAACGATCCGTTCACGCAATATCGCGATGCAACGCAAACTCCCGTACCGCTTGGTGCGTTTACATACGTTCGCATGTCGGTTTCTCCGACTGCCAAACGTCGCGCGGGATCAACGTTACGTGATGCGGTTAGAGTGGTAGGTTGACTGGGATGTTCGATTGAGGAGTACGTCGTACGTCAGCTGTCACTCGCGCTAGGTCGGCAGACGTGTCGATTTATTCACGCGCGCGGGAACACGTGTTCCGATTCTGTCGGGGGTATATCTGTGGATAAACAGGGAGGAATGTGAAGAATTTAATGGCGGTATTCTGCTTTTTCTCTGTAAGCTACGAATCTGTAGCGTACGATTGATCTGTAATTTATCTATGGATCTGTATGTGGCTGAGTTACAGATTCGTAAATTATGACATTCTGGAGTTTTTCTGTAACTCTCGTATTAGAAGTGTCAATTTTGAACTACTCCCTAATAAGATCGTAACCACTTCGTAATAAGATCATAGAATAGAATCTATTTTCCTATCATTTTGGCTCGTAAGAATTGATTATTGGATATATTTATGTTCAATTCGTGTTCGTTAAACCAGAAAGAGAAATTAACAACCGAAGTACAAAGATGAATTACAAAAGTAGTTGAGTTTAGTAAAGTATTTTATATTCTGCGACTAAAACAAATCATTCAACATAACCTCACAATATCCTTTTCGATATTTTTACGATCACCTGTAAGCTACAGATTTATAGAAAGCGTCGAGAATCGTAATTGTCCTGTAAACTTATGAAAAGTTACAGATTCGCTTTCATAAGTTTACAGGACAATTACGATTCTCGACGCTTTCTATAAATCTGTAGCTTACAGGTGAACGGAAACATATCGAAAAGGATATTGTGAGGTTATGTTGAATGATTTGTTTCAGTCGCAGAATATAAAACACTTTACTAAACTCAACTACTTTTGTAATTCATCTTCGTACTTCGGTGGTTAATTTCTCTTTCTCGTTGTAACGAACACGAATTGAACAAAAATATATCCAATAATCAATACTTACGAGCCAAAGTTATTGGAAAATAAATTCTTTTCTATGATCTCATTACGAAGTAGTTACGATCTTATAACGAAGTAGTTCAAAATTGACACTTCTAAAACGAGAGTTACAGAAAAACTTCCAGAATGTCATAACTTACGAATCTGTAAGTCAGTCACATACAGATCCATAGATAAATTACAGATCAATCGTACGCTACAGATTCGTAGCTTACAGAGAAAAAGCAAAATACCGCCATTAGGTTGTCATGTCGGATTTCTTTCTCTGTTGGTGTTGAATTACTTGGGTGTTGTCTGCATTTGTAGCTAGGTCTATTGCTTTGATAACTGCTGTTTTAGAAAGGCTCCTCACATAATTTTGATAATTTCCCAGTAGTTAATGGTTGTTAGTTTAGAAGGGGTTACAGTCCACTGCGACCTGATGGTCTATTGTGCCCCCTGAAAGAGCTTTACAGCTCGCCTTCCAGTCCCAGAGACCTTATGAAATCCAATATCTCGGAAGGCTTCAATGAGGCTAGTTCCTCACTCCTACAGGTCTCTTGACCAAAGCATTGTTTCCTTTGGCTTACAATGTCAAAGCATTCTGTGATTAGGCGAATAGGAGTTTCTTCCTCCTCCCTACAGAATCTACACTCGTCAGTGTCCGCTACGCCCATTCTCAGCAAGTGCTTTCTGAGGCGACAATGCCCTGTAAGAAAGCCAGTGAGGTGTAGTTGGTTTTTACTGAGATCTAAATATTTTTTGGATCTTGCAGTTTCAAAATTCTGAAGGAACTTTTTGGAGTGATCCAACCCTGGGAGATTCTGCTAGAGTGTTTCTCTTTCGGTTTTCTTCTTCTCCAAAAACTCCTTCTTATATGATTATTTTGCTATACCACAAAAAGGTTTCATGCCAGTGAGTAGTTTCCGAGCATCCTCTCTGGCAAGTTTATTGGCCTCTTCGTTACCTGTGACTCCCGAATGACCAGGAACCCAGATCAAAGTGACCTTATTTTTCTTGCCTACCTCATTGAGTTTGATCCGGCATTCCCATGTCGACTTTGAGTCGATGACAAAGGAGTTCAGTGCTTTGATAGGGGTTCACGGGGCCAAAGCCAAGTGTGCACTTTCTTTAGGCTCGTGTGTGAGTGTTCTGAAAGCAGAAATATTAGCAGTCGAAAGATGTCTAGATATTAATCTAGAGAGAAACTATCAGAATTGCGACATAGCTATTCACTCAGATAGTCAAGCTGCTATTAAAGCATTGAACTCCTATGTCATCGACTCAAAGTCGACATGGGAATGCCGGAACAAACTCAATGAGGTAGGCAAGAAAAATAAGGTCTCTTTAATCTGGGTTCCTGGTCATTCGGGATTCACAGATAACGAAGACGCCAACAAACTTGCCAGAGAGGGTGATCTGAAACCATTCACTGGCCCAGAAACTTACTGTGGTATAGGAAAATGTATCTATAAGAAAGAGTTTCTGGAGAAGGAGAAGATTGAAAGAAAACACTCTGGCAGAATCTCCCATGGTTGGATCACTACAAAAAGTTCCTTCGGAATTTTGAAACTGCAAGATCCAAAAAATATTTGGATCTCAGTAAGAACCAACTACACCTTCTTACTGGCTTTCTCACAGGGCATTGTCGCCTCAGAAAGCACTTGCTGAGAATGGGCGTATCCGACACTGACGAGTGTAGATTCTGTGGGGAGGAGGAAGAAACTCCTATTCGCCTAGTCACAGAATGCTTTGGCATTGTAAGCCAGAGAAAGCAATGCTTAGGTCAAGAGACTCTTAGGAGTAAGGAATTAGCCTCACTGAAGCCTTCCGAGATATTGGATTTCATAAGATCTCTGGGACTAGAAGGCGAGCTGTAAAGCTTTGTCAGGGGACACAATAGACCATCAGGTCGCAGTGGACTGTAACCCCTTTCAAACTATTAACTATTAACTACCCAAATAAGTTGATTAGCAGCTCAGACGGTGTTTCACCAGTGAGATAGCAGAAGTCGATAGGTGAAAAACAACGAAAGAATGATAAATGAAATTCAACATTCAAGCGCTGAGAATAAACGATTTAGAATCATTATTTCCATCTGAAAACTCAAATTCACAATCGTAAATTGAAGGAAAAAACTTTTCTCCACCTCAAACTCATCCGAAGATCATGATGGGAATATTTTCATGAAATCTCTCCTCGCATAATTCGAAGTTTCATTCGAACGAAGAAACTTCAAGAATTCCCAACGGTAATTGAAAAAATTGGCGAGGATGTCTGTAGACTCGTCCATTCTCCTCCAAACTCATCCGGCGATGCTCCAACAAAATACAAATATCCATCCGAGCATGGTCTTCGCAACCTTTTCAAACATGCCAGCCTCATTATCCGAATTTTCAATTTTCTTGGCAACTCTCTTTTCACCGGACCGATGAAGTTTGTTGATTCCAATTAGCAGTATCCTTCCATGCAAATCCATTATGCAGTGCTCATTAAGGACTTTGGGCTCCCCAGCAACGCAGGTTCATTTTTGAGAGCGATTTTGAGATTATTGTCGGATTTTATACAGGAAATTCTTGTCAAGTATGCTTGAGGAGTTTTTTAATGATAGGAAATTAACTTTTTTTTTTTTTTCGGTTCCTGGTATATTTTCTAAACGGTAGTCATGAACCCGAAAATTGCCAGTCACAGATGGTGTTCTCAAAAAATGGTAGGTGAATCCAGAAGGAGCTGTTTAAATTCAATTTTTTCTTAGTAAGACATATGGTTCAAATTCTGGGTTGTTCTGATTTTGTGAATTTACTGTTTAGGACTATATTGAGATATTTGAGTTGGAGATGGTAGTGTAAAAACATTTTTTGACATCATTCACAACCTTTAAATGAATAAGTCACCCGCCATGAAGTTAATACAGTAACAATACAGATATTTAAGTCATCTATAAAGTCAGAGTGACATTATTAAACTAAAGACAGAGGTAATCTAGAGAAGTTCGAAATAAGAGTTCAGATGAAGTCAGACTTAGACTTTGAGATAGTTCCATTAATTCAAAATTAAACTCAACGTTTACAGTGATAGAACAATCCAAATTGATTGCGAGAACCTCGGTATTCCATCAGAAAAACAGAAGGTTGAATAATGAATCATTAGAGTAGGATGAGTTGTAATGAAAGTGAGATAAGGCCTTAGAGGAGTACGTGTATTGAAAGCTTAATAGTCTAAGTCTGTTCTTCATTGAGCTTATTACAATGAGAGAATATCATGATCGAGAAATCAATATTTATAATCTATAACTTGGGTCTATAAGAGAATGCTAATTAATCAATTGAGAAGACATTTACAGTTGAGATCTTACTTGCTGAGTGGTTCAGATGAATGAAATTGAGAATTTTTTGTTTATAATGAGGAGATCATACCAGTTGAATGGTTTTACTAATATAAGAGAAGATCGCTCGAGGTGAAGCAAGGACTAAGGCTGTCAATCAGGTTCAATGTCTAAACTACTTGATCGTTCAAATACTTCAGAGAAGTTCACTTGGTTTTATTGAGAGAGAAGACTGATTCCATGATTCACCTTCGCGTTTGAGGATTGAGAAGAAGTGATTAAGAGATTGAGATGCACATGAGAATAGAATGAATCGGTATTTATTACCAGAGAAAGACATGAGGATGTTCATTCTTGGAGCAAGTAATCATTTCCATGTGAGGAGTCTGGAGATATCTGAAAAATCTATGAGAACTGCAAAAATATACCAAAATACATATATTAGCTGATTCAAATACTTTAGTTCAACGCAATAGAGATTTCATTTGAATGAAGCGAGAGAAGATTACCATCATTTTTATAGATTTAGATTTTTTTTTAAAGCAGGAAAATAACTTGGAAACTGCAACAATTAATGATTCTGAGAATTCTCCTACCTCATTATTATTTACTTCAAGAAATGAACGAGATGAACAGTGATTATGCGAGGTGTCTTTTCGAAAATTCTAATTTACAAGATTAGCACAAGAGGAGGTCTATTCACAGGAAGCGCTGGATTACGAAAAAAAGCGATTAATTGATTCAATTAATTAACATGAGTTGATCTGCCAGCTGATCAATACATAGAGGAGGTTAATTTGACGCGAGGAGTCAATCAGCTGACAATAGAGCAGTACCTACTTGATGAAGTGGACGTGGCGTTGCGACGTAATCATAGGCGTAGCTGCGGATGAGGTCTGAGGGGTGCAATGCTTGATTTTCAACACATAGATACTTTAGCAAGAAATATATCATTGAACTTTGAAAAAAAAAAAGAAAAGGCTACAATTCTTTTAATTAAATTTGTTAATGATGTTTTACCTTCACATTCCCTAACGCGTCTCGGGATTGATGGAAAAAGATGATCTATTGCTTCTTAAGGAGACTATTCCAAGCTACCTGTTTTTCAAATCTCAGATTTTCCAAAATCCAAAATTTTTGTGACACAAAGCAGATCTTCATTTTCAAAATAGAAATTCTCATCTGATAATAGGAAAAATGTTCCTAAAGCTCTAACAGGTACCACTTTTCAAAAGCTCTATTAGACTCTTATGCATTTGCTCTAACAGATGGACACAGATAAATTTCTCATAGTCAGTGGTTGTTTCAAATATCAAAAGTTACTGTCATAGGATGAATATGGAAGCGATACGTTCATTCTATCATAATATGCTATTCAGCTTCATGTTACATAAATATTTTTTTTTTGTCGACCAGTGTAATCGATCATTCGTAAGTGCAGTTCTAGAGGTTTTAGTTTCAACACACTTCCTCAACAGTTGAGATGTTCTTCTCGAATCTCTTCCTCGGAGTTAATATCGTCATCGAAAAATCGATTCGGGTTCAATTCAAGTTCCAGTCAGTCAGCGAAAACCCAGTTTAAGTGTTATTCCAAACTCTCAGGGTTTTTGTGGATCCATCACGGTTGTTACGAGATAAACGTTCGCTATCTCATCAAGTTCCTCTTCAGGTTATTAGCTACGCTCTTGCCTTCCCATAACTTGCAGTCGTACATCAGTTTCAGCAGGGTACATGAAGTTAGCGAAAAGTTGAAAGCACTAATTCTAAACTATGTAAAATAATTAGTGCCTAATTAGTGCCTATTAGTGTTGTTAGAATAAATCACAGCATCAGTATAGTTTTTGAAAAATTGACAATTCAAGTTTCAAATTACCATGAAATTCATATACGGAATTTCGTGAGAATTTTTGTTGCATTAAGTAGTTCCTGCTTAGGACCTATTACTGCCGTTAAATCAGCTGTGATATCATTTTTAGTTTCACAGTTGTTTTTGGAGCAAGCGTGAAGTTGGCGAAAAGTTGGACAGACGAAATCTGAAACTTTTAAAAATTGAACGATGCAGCCCCCCGACTTCATCCCCATCTACGCCTATGGTTGCTTCGAACGTCTTGTCCATCTCCATAGCAAGTATAGCTCTATGGTCAGCTGATTGACTGCTCGCGTCAAATTAATCTAACTCTGTGAATCAACTGAGAAATTAACCTATGTTCACCAATTGAATTAATTATTCACTCTTGTATCATCCAGCTTTGCCTGTCAATAGACCTCTTCTTGTACTAATCCTGTAACTAGAATTTCAAAAAAGGACCTCGCTTGATACTTGTTCATCTCGTTCATTTCTTGGACTTCTCAAACAAGGTATGTAAATTCTCCGAATTATTAATTATTGCATTCCTATGATATTTCCATGCTTTTCGTAAGGTATGAAAATGTGTCCACGTTTTAGATCACGAAAATATATGAAAATTCTGTTAATCATCTCTCCCTTTATTCAAATAAGATCTCTATCGCGTTAAATTATTGTAGTTGAATCCTCTAAGATATATATTTTATTATATTTTTGCAGGTCTCTTAGATTTTTCAGATTTTTCACTCTTCAGAGATGATGACTTGCTCCAAGAATGAATATTCTCATGTCTTTCTCTTTGATAATGAACACTGATTCATTGTATTATCATGTTAATCTCAGTCTCTTAATCAGTTCATTTAATTTCTCGAATGTTCACCACTCAGGACTCTTGCGAATAATTGTTTTCGAGTTTCAGATTAATGAAAAATCTTCCATCGCAAAGGTAAACCATGGAATCAGTCTTTTCTCACCATAAAACCAAATGAACCTCTCTGAAATAGTTCAACGATCAAGTGTTTTAGACATTGAACCTGTTGACAGCCTTAGTCCCTGTTTCACCTTGAGCGATAATAGAATAAGACCTATTACATAATAAATTTCCCATGTTAGGAAACATATTAAGAATAGGTCGCCTAAAAAAAATCCTGGACAGAATATTTTTGATAATTTTTTGAAAAATGATTTTTCATGACATTTTGTCACATAATAATAAGAAAATTTCATACTCATAGTATGAAACATGTAGAATATGCTAAAATAGAGTTGCCTATTATACTGCTCCACTAGAGTTTCATATTTGTTTACAACTCTCTGCATAAGAAGATCATCTTGGGTACTTCAGGAAGATCAACCGATTCGAGCAAATTTTATTAATCGATATTTCCCGAAATTATGCCTTCGCTTACACCATCAATTGCATCTGTGTCAATAATAAATAATGCGGTAAATGGTTTGATGAATATTCCACACTGCTACCTCTAAGGCCCTTGTGCAGTGACAGCCTTAGACTAATGTTTCATGCATAAATTATAATAATGTTCTCCTGGAACTGGGAACTTCGAAATCTCTGCAATATTCAATGGCGGAGATAATCTTAAGTGCATCAGGAAGACGTTTTATGTCGTATTTTTTGTACGCTCAATTTTTTTCTTCGTTTCAGATGAATGATTCACAATGACTTCGATATTTACTTGAATTTTAACAAAGCTCAGGCAAATCTTTATTTTCCTCCTGAAGAAAGCATAATTCTCAAAATGCTGTGTCTTTAATTTCGAAGTTATAGATATTTGGAATATTATTCTCCATGCTTTTTCCGCATGCTCATCGATCATCTGATTTTTGGCATGAAGGATTCTCCTTCAGCATTGAGCCTCTTTCAAGGCATTCAGCATAGTATGGCTGGCTGGACCCCTCCCAGACTATCATTCTTGACACCCTTGTGTCGTAAAGTCATTGAAATCCTCAGGGATGGTTCATAAACCTGCTCCTCTTCTTCATTTTCATATTTGTTTTCGGTGATGTCCACTCAGAAGAGCAATCTCAGCATTATGTTCATTGTGGAAAAACGAAAACTGTATTTTATCAAACTATTTCAGAATAGCTGCTTTTTGGTATTAAATCCCCATTCACAGAATAAACACCTGATATTAATTGAAGCACTCAAACAATATAATTGTCCTCTCCTCAATAAACAAACACACAATTTCACTGATGAATAATCAGAATGCTCCGTTATAATGGGGTTTATAATTCACTTAAAGCTATGAATCGTAATTGGATAGAATGCTCAACATATGACATGATAAGAAGATTTAGAAACATTTTCTCTATTGCAGTATCGTAATGAATTCATTACAGTACTAAAAGTAATGCAGTATAGAAACTGATTACAGAATTGTTTTCAGTTATATTTTTCGTTTTGTGGTTGTCAGTACTGACCTCAAATCCTTTTAATTTTCAAATAAAATCAATTCAAATTCATTAATCTATCAATTTTCGTAAGTGATATTATAGAATCATACGATACTATCATCACTAGTATCATGCGATACTATACAGTCAGGGGAAAAACCTCAGCCGAAAAAACCTGTCTCCCCGTAAAAAATTAACATAAAATATAAAATATCAGGAAAATCTTGAAAGACATCAGTGTGATAATCTTCATGTTATCCGTCGATGGGCTCGGATAAACAGATTCTTCCGAAAACGACTCGCAATTCTTAATCTGAAATGAAAAAAGACAAAAGGAGAACAAAACCGATTATTCAGAATAAATCAAATGCATTTCAGAAATGCATTTGCTACTTTAAAAAACATCAACATTTAGATTTCTTGGCCAAACAATGTTTGGAGGTTTATAAATATTTATGACAGAAATGTCACAAAATTTTAAAGAAATGAAAAAAACTCCATCAATTTCCCCTTTCCGAATCTGTTGAAAATTACGAGCTGATAATTTTTTAACATAACAAGCTAAACTTGTGAAAAATCAATTAATACATAACTTTCAACTGTCCTTTTTCACGAGGATTTTTTCTGTTGCCGTGTTTCTTGCATAAAAATCACTTCGACACCATGTTGAACAGCTAATTTGGAGACGTAATCACACTTGTCTTTCGAAATTCCTTCGATATTCAAATTCAAAATCCACAAATTCTCGCTCTCTGGTCGTGAGGGTTTTTCAAACCGGATACGACCTTCCAGGTTATGATATTTCGGCACTTCAGATGTTTGAAGACCGCTACGGGACCCCAATGAAAGGCAATCATTTCCCATAGATAAACCTAACATTTCATAATACAAGAAAACAGAATATTTTTTTTGTATTGTATATTGTATATTCTGGGCTCAACAATATGCAATCTACAAAACATATCATCAAGAAACAGCTGGATGCCGCATCTTCATCAAGTCTTTCAATCCTTTGTATTTCTCCGAACTGCCCTGCTACTTCATTCTCAATCTCGAATCCAACTCTTACGTTAACAAACAACTCCAGCAAAAATGATCTCCTGGTGCTCAATGGTGCCTGTACATTTCAGGTAATCATTCTGATATTCAGTTCATTCACTCGTCCGTAGTTGAATACTATCAGTCCTATTCCGAGGCTTGTTGAATGAGAAATTCAGCAACAAACCAAAGATTATATAGTATAAAGATGGGAAATGAAGCGACTACAGTGAGTTCAGCGACATCTGTTTTTCAAAAGTAATCGGTTTATGGTTAAAATATTTAATTAGGGTCCATTGTGCATAGATTATATAGAGATTATTAGTAGGCTGTTGTCAATTCTGAAAAAAATACTTGAATAAATATTTTTGCTGAATGATGATTGTATTTTCTCGCGTATTTTCCACTGAAATAACTCGAAATCTGCAGGAGTAGCACCTCCCTCACTCCTTAATTTGGTTTGTGTGTTTTTCTGTTATAAATTTTGTGTTAGAAACTGGCCGACATTCGAAATGCATGGTGATCAATTGCAGAAATAATAGAAAGAACAATATCTTGAATGTGCATTCTTTTTATTACCAAAAAGAATGGAAATGTAAGTTTTGAAACTCGTATCATGTAACTGTCTTGTTCATTGCTTTTCATTTTCAGTGTTGTCAAATGGATAGCGGTTTCGGGGCAGAAATATATTGTTCTGGATAATTTGTTCGCGAACCGAATTTTCTTCGGTCTCATTCATTAGATCAAAAAGTTCCACTCATAGAGGCAATGGTGGTCAGAAGAATGACTTATAGAGGTGGTGGTTCTCTTGACGACCCTAGCTTCCAGCAGTTCGACTCATCTACTAGACTCATGGAGGTTGAAATATACTGGGTAAGATATGTATGGTCCAGAACAATTGTTTGACTTATCGATGATCTCTAATAGGTATGTGAACACATGGCCGACCGCAGAATTTTTTCTCTGGGGGGCCAAATAATGATTTGATGAGGCGCAGGCAAAATCAGTATTAGGTTTTGCACAAAAACAAGAAGGGAATCAGAATCTCAGGGGGGGGGGCCCCTGCCACCCCCCCCCCTGCGGGCGCCCATGTGTGAACAAATTTTTGAAATGTTCTCAATTTCATAATTATTGTATTGTAGTTGATTTAACTCAATCATTTCAAATAAAAATATAAAGAATCCAGAAGCGTATTTCATTTGATTCAAAACAATGTGTAGATGGAAAATATCATCCTGATCAAAAACCAGGATGTTTCTTTGAAAGCTCGACAAAGAACTCAATTTAATGGAAATTTACGAGAAGTATAATTCGAATTTCGCGCCTGTTAAAATAGTTTTCTGTACTGAATAATGTTTTCAGCGTCCTCTAGGTGTCAAAAGTAACAAACTAGCCAAAAATCGTAGTCGGATTTTAGTACCACAGATGTAAGGGCGTTTCCTATCTTTCTAACTCTATAATCTTTGCAATAAACCTCCATCCTTGGAGGAGCTAGAAGTTTTGTCGTTTGATTTCGAAAATTGTCAAAATGACACCAGAATATTTTTCAGGACCAAAAACTACGACATATTCCTAGAATTGTCATTATGACAATATAAAGAAAGATCTTTCTCATGTCTCTTCCCAAAGTTCGCTTCATCATGAAATGAAATCTTATTCCACCCCTTACAGAATCACACGGTACCCGCGAAATCCAGTGGAGACAAGGAGGAGGATTTGCGCGATAATTCAAGGGAAAAACAGCATCCGAGGAGCACTCCATTACAAACTTACTAGCACGTCTATGTGGTCAACCAACCAGGCGCTATTTCCATATTTCATACCGAGGCCCCAAGAGGATGAATTAGGTGGAGAGAAAAGAAATAGCGATCCGGTGTTTGAGACGACTCGCATGAAGAAGCCATTAAGGGTGTTCATCGATCAGGGGAGGGATTACAATGGGGGTTTTGGGGTTAGAGGTTGGAATCGAATTTGGATATTCGAATAAAATATCGTTAGTCTTTCGGGGATGTGTTTTTGATGGTATTGAGGATGGTTTGTTTTATGGTGGGTTATTGGGGCTATATAAATCCAGGGGCGGAACAGTAAGAAGAAATAGAGGTAGTATATACAGTCAATATACCTATATAACAAAAATAAAAACTTCAAATTTCGAAGTTTAGATCCAATTTCCAATTTTGTGGCTTATATCAGAAGACGTTCCAATTGTTTTTCTCCGTTAATTTAAAGTTTGAATTGACATACAGGTTGTTTCGACTACAATGTCAAAGTCAGTCATGATATGTGGTGAAGTGAAATCTACGCCTATGATACACACTACCACTCCAAAATGCATTTTTTGTGAGATACAGGAATATTTCATTTACTTCCGAAGAAAGAGTTCAATTATAAAACTTGCAGTGTTTATCCCAATCATTCTTTCAAATATTATAACCAATAGTGAATCACCCTGTATAATTTTAGACATAATGAAGAGCAGCAATTGAAAATAATGAGGAAAATGGAAGAACTCTAAGGTTTTCATCTGCTGCATCATTGCAGGAATCCCAGATAAATTTCAATGGATTTAAATAATTGCATGCAGAAAAATTCAGGGGGTGAATGCTCTATGGAATTAAGATGGGTATTTCCTACAACAAAACTCTTTAAGATTTTCTCGTCTCTTATATTCAACTGAAACTGGTTGTATAGATGGCTCGCTGCAGTATATAGAGGGGGGCCATACATAACTTTCCAAACTGAATTTTGAGCTTTGGGATGGAATAACGAGAAAACGCTCAGACATGTCAAATTTTGTTGAAAGGGGGGCGGATAAGGGTGTTCAAATGAGTTTGGTATTACTACCCCTCTAGACGCAACCCCTAACAGCTCTCATTTTTGAATAGGGAAAGGGGGTCGAGCAGCACCTTGTTGGAAAGGGAATTCAATTTTCTGCATGGGTGTATTTTTTTTCATCGCTTCATTATTATACAGATTGACTCAGTATTCCATCAATAACTTTCACAAGCCGAATTTAGATCTTTGAGACGGAAAAAAACGCTCGGACGAGTCAGAAAATGAATTGTATATCACTACCTCTTTAGCCGCTATCACTTCAAGCAATTATTTTTGAATAGAGATAATAGAACAAGTAGCTTTGTTGAAAAGGTAATTCGATTACCTGCATGAGTGGATAATTTTTTTCTGTGATCGCCTCAACTATTAAACAGGATGAAACAGTAAACAGGGGTAGTGATATCGAATTCATTTTCTGATGAAATACTGAGTCACTGCGAATAATAATAAAGAGATGACAAAAAAATACTCCCATGCAGGAAATTGAATAGCCTTTCCAAAAAGGTGCTGCTCGACCCCTTTTGCATATTCAAAAATGAGAGCTGTTAGGGGTTGCAGCTAGAGAAGTAGTGATACCAAACTCATTTGGACACCCTAATTTGTCCCCCTTTCAATAAAATTTGACATGTCCGAACGTTTTTTCCGTTTTTCCAACCCAAATCTCAAGAAACAGATTGGAAAGTTATGAATGGCCCACCCTATATATATATATTTTACTGAGATACGCTCACTCACGCTGAATATCAGATACTCTGCTTAGATGCCAAGATTTCCACATCAACTACAAAATTTATAGAAGCAGGAGTACCGCAAGGATTAGTCCATGGACCTTTACGAGGCCAATGGGATGAACATCATTATAAAAAATCGTGAATGAAAGGTTCTAAACAGTTTATTTTTGCCTGCCAAGCACGAAAATAGGGTACATTTTTCACAGTAAGATTTGGTTTCAAATTTACACCATGAACTTTTTCATATAGCGGAATTTTTCAACCCACTCACTACAGTTGGTAGATGACGCCATCATGAACACAAACTTCATAATCAAATAACAACACACCGCAACATAGTAGCGAAACAGCTGCAAAACAAAATCCAATACGTTGGATTGAAAGATTTACTGCCGTGAATTCATCACATTAATAGATAAATTAAAAAATCTCAATGTCCAAAATTTTGGACATCAGGACTCATAAGGATAGCCAACTATTGCAAAACGGCGAAAGTAAAGTTATAATAAGTTATAATAAAATAACGAGGAAGCAATTTGAACATACTCTGAACAGAGTAGTGAGGAACAAAATAGTTGCATCAGGAAAAAAACTCGAAATCTAAACGGTAGAATAAATTGAAACAAACAGAAGAAAATTGAAATGAGCGTTATGGAAAGACCAGAATGAAGAACTGAGAAACGTTCTGAAGAAAAAATAGACAAGAGGAGTATTACCTGATGGAATAAGGAAATAGAGATAAACGGGGGAACCAAAGAAGATGAAACGAGAAATGAGATGGAGAGAAGATAATTTTCACCAACCAGCGGAAGAAACAGGAAAATTGCTACTTAAGTTGAGTCTATAAGTTCAATTTTTAACGAGTAATTCAGAAAAGAACTCAAAAATGTAAACGGTAAAAAAAAAATGGTGAACAAACATCAAGAAATTGAAAGAAGTGATATGGCAAGACAAGAATGAAGAACTGAGAAACATTCTGAAGAAAAAAACAGACAAGAGAAGTTACCGGATGAAATGAGGAAATAAATAGAAAATTCAAAGATATAAAGGGGAGACTTGAAGGAGGAAAAACGAAAAATCAAGAAAAAAAAGAGACTTTTCACCAACCAAATGCAGGAGAAACAGGATAATTTAGATGATATGCGTATGGAGAAAATTCCGGTCTTCATATAAGAGACCAAAGATCTCCGAGTGACAATTTTTTACTTCTTCAGTTGAGTTTCAAACTAAATTTCTGTTTTTTCATATCATATGATGACTCGATACCGTCATAATTTCAATCGCCAATATTCGTGCAGTACCACAAAAAAATGCCAGAAACGACGCATTCAACCCGTTCATCAATTTATGAAAATAAAGTGAGGATTACCAAGATTTACATAGATTTTCATCTGAAACGTGGACATATTTTCAAACTTTATAAAAAGCAGGAAAATTACATGAAATATGCATTAATGAAGGATTTGGAGAAGCACTCACCTGTTGAATGAAAATTGGTTACTTCAAAAAAATGAACGAGATGATCAATTATTTAGCAAGGTGACTTTTTGAAAATTCTAATTTACAAGAGTAGCACACGAGGAGGTCTTTTCACAGTCAGAGCTGGATACAGAAAAAAAGATTAATTGATGCAATTAATGAGCATGAGTTAAGCTGTCAACTGATTAGCACATAGAAGTAGGTTAATTTTTACGTAAATCAGCTGTTCATGGAGTTGAGAGATATGGTTGACGTTTCGGTGCTTTCGAAATATTGGCAATGCTCGATTTTCAACGAGCAAATCAGAAAAGAACTCAAAAATCTAAACGGTAAATAAAATGGTGAACAAACATTAGGAAAATGAAAGAAGCGATACGGCAAGACACGAATGAAGAACTGAGAAAAATTCTGAAGAAGAAAACAGACAGGAAAAGTTACCTGATCAAATAAGGAAATAAATAGAAAATTTGAAGAGATGAACGGGAGACCTAAAGAAGGAGAAAAGAAAAATCAAGAAAAAAAGAAGAGACTTTTCACCAACCAAATGCAGAAGAAACAAGATAATTCAGATGATATGCGTATGGAGAAAATTCCGGTTTTCATATAAGAGACCAAAGATCTCCGTGTGACAATTTTTCATACTTTATTAAGTCTCAGACTGAATCTCTTATTTTTTCATATGATGACTCGATACTGTCATAATTTCAATCGCCAATATTCATGCAGCACCACAAAAAAAAATGCCGAAAACGTCGCATTCAACCCGTTCGAACTGCAAATTTGGCCATGTCACGGCCGGCCATATTTCATCTGCGATAAAAGCCGCCCAGATTGACGTCACAAATCCCCCGCGACCTGATATATAGGGCGGTGGTTTCGGTCGCCCCCGAAATTTTTTTCGGGACGTATCGACGCGCAATTCCCCAGCATCGATATCTGTATCGTTTTGTCCCACGCGAGCGCCCGCGATCGGGGATCGCGCTCTCATCACAAATCGTTTAAAAAAGCAATAAATATGGAAAGTATTTCGAGCATGTGATACGTGGCGCCCATATCGAAATGGAAAATAGGAGAATAAAATCGCGTTTTTGTTGTGGGAGGCCGGAACTCGTTCTCGTAAAATTCGAGATGGGTTTTTTGGGGTCGTAAACAAGCCCCATTATGAATGATGAAGATTCGAATACGGTTGTTGAAGGTGACTGTTTCAGCACATCAGGGCTTAATATTTGTCATAGTTCCCCTTCACAATCGGGGTTGTTCAGATTTTGTAAAATTACTGTGAAAGACTGTCGGTCAGTTTCATGAAACTTTAATTGTGCGATTAAAAAACCTTACGTAAATTCGAACCAATCGAATCACTCGTTTTGACATTTCAACGAATCGAGGTAGCTTCAATTAATTTAACGGTACAAACACAGTTTTGTGAAACCGACCCTAAATCCAGGTTATTGAGTTGGGAATTCTTAGTGTAATAGTATATAACATTACAACCAAGGTAAGAGGATTTTTAATGGCGAATGGAGGATATAACTGACGAGCCGCAGGCGAGTCAGATACCTCCCTGAGCCAGTAAAACCCGTTACCTTGCGTGTATTGTTTTATATTTTATTTGTTTCTAATTTGATAAAAGGTTAGATAAATTCTAAAAAAATCTCAATAATTTGTCGTAAGCTATGGAAGCGTTGCCATGAACATGTCTGTTTATTTTTCTTTATATTTGTTTTGGCGAAAGCGAAAATGAATGTACCTAAAGAAATTATTGAGGCAGCTTGGAGTGTAGCATCAAGTCAAGTTTATTACCTGCAAAATCAGCTTCAAGGTACGAGCGAGAATACGACGACTTCAAAAAGTAGCAAAACAAAAAAAGTTTGATTGCGGTAACTGAAGATGTTTTGTTGGTCTACTTGAATCAAATATCAGCTAGAGTCAGCCCTAATACTTTATTGGCAAAATGGTCTATGCTGAAAAGCTGTTCGAAAATGAAAGAAAATGCCCCTGTTCGCAGGTTTGTTGCCTTGAAAAATTTATTGAAAAATATGACGTCATTCGCAGATTTCAAAAGGTGATAGCATTTCTGAAACGAAAAAATAAGCGTTATACGCCAAAAAAGGCCAAGGTATTAAGTAAAGAAGAGGCTGAACAATTTCTTTCACATGCTCCTGATGTCCAGTGGTTGCTGGGAAAATTGTAACAATATTTGGGATTTTTGGATGTTGTCGATGTGACGAAATTCTCTCCTTAAACATGAATGATGTAGAAGATATGGAAAAATTCGTTATTGTGACATTGCGACAAATAAAAAATTTAACAACAAGAAGATTCATCATAACCGATGATGGCTGCAGCTTCAAGCCCAGCATGCTATACAGAAAATATGTAAATCTTCGGCCTCCTGGAAAAGAAAGCCTAAGATTTTTTTTTTTTTGACATACCGACATGAAAAGTGCATTTCCCTCAGTGCTGGCCAGCACACTTTTGGTGGTGTCCAAAAGCAAATAGCGAAATATTTACGTTTAAAAGACTCAGAGTTATACACCGGCCACTCTTTTCGCAGAACTGGAGCCACTATGGTTGTAGATTCGGTTGGAGATATTTTAGCACTAAAGCGTGCAGGAGGGTGGAAGAGCACCGAAATCGCGATGAGTTATGTCGATGATTCGTTCAACAAACAAATCGAAATGTCTAGCAAATTATTTGGTAGTAAGGAGAGTACAAATGTTCTGCAGCCCTCGAGTTCAGCAGTTTCTGAGTCAACAGATGGTTCATCATCATCAGTATCAACTCTTTCATCATAAAAAGTCTGTGTTACTGGAAATAACAATTGTACCATGATTTTCAACATATATGACGATAATGTAAATAATACTACTAGCTTGTAAAAATTTCGCAAGTTAACTGTCAGTTTTACAAGTAAGTGTCTTGATAAAATAAACTTTCTTGATTAATATTGTGTTTTTGGAAACTGACATTCACAAATGAGATACAAATAAAACATTTATTGACATCATTCATAATCATAAAATGAATAAGTCACTCGCCATGAAGCTGATAAAGTAAAGAAATACAAAAGTTAAAATCACCTATAAACTCAGAGTGACATTATCCAACTAAAAACAGAGGTTAAGAGAAGTTCAGAATGAGGTCATAAATATGAAGCTAGACTTAGATTTTGAGACAGTTCAACTAATACAAAATTAAACACAACGTTTACAGTGAACAAGCATTAAAAAAAAGTGAGTATAAGAGCCTCTTTGTCGATTAGAAAAACATAAGGTTGAAAATTGAATCAGTTGTAATAAAAATCAGGCCTAAGAGGAGATACCTGCCTTGACAGCTCAATTGTATAAGTCTGTTCATCATTGAGATTGACATAATATGAGAAAATAATGACATAACAATCAATCTATAACGTTTGTCTATAAGAAAGTGCAAAATTTATCAATCGATACGACTTTAACAGTGACAAACTGCTTCTGAGAATCAGGATTAGTGTTCATCAGAAACATAGAGGATACAATTGGGAAATTATGAGGATTATAACATGAGAGTACTATGTATGAATTAAAACCGCTAATCCTTTGGTTTTGAGAAAGCAGAAGGCTTGAGATCTTGCTTGCTAAGTGAATCAGATGAATGAACTTGAGAATTTCATGTTAATTATGAAGAGATTATACCAGTTGAATGGTTTTACCAATATTAGAGGAGATCGCTCAAGGCGAAATACCGACTCAGGCGGTTAACCTGGTTCAATGTCTAAAACACTTGATCGTTGGACTATTTCAGACACGTTCATTTTGTTTTATGGTGAGAAAAGACTGATTCCTTTGCGTTGGAGGATTTTCATTCATCTGAAACTCGAGAACAATAATTATCGAGAGTTATGAGAGGTGAACATTAAAGAACTGAAATTAACTGATTCAAAGAATGAGATGAACATGATGATTTAATAAATCAGTATTAATTACCAAAGAGAGAAAAAAAAGAAGTTTCATTCTTGAAGCAAGTCAACATCTCCATGTGAAGAGTCAAGAGATATCTGAAAAATCTATGTGAACTGCAGAAATATAATAAAATATATATCTTAGAGGATTCAGATACAATAATTAAACGCAATAGAGAGTTTATTTGAAGAAATCGAGAGATGATTACCATTATCTTCATAGATAATCGTGGTCTAAAACGTGGACACTTTTTCATACCTTATAAAAAGCATGAAAATAACATGGAAATGCAACAATACTAATTGAGACAGGTTCACATACCTTGTTTGAGAAGTACTTAATCCAAGAATGAAAGAGGTTAACAATTATTAAGCGAGGTGATTTCTTGAAGTTCTAATTACAAGATTATCACAAGAGGAGGTCTACGCATAGGCAAAGCTGGAGAATAAAAAGGACGAATAATCAATTCTATTGATGAACATGAGTTAATCTGTCAGTTGATTCAGAGAGTTAGATTAGTTTGACGCGAGCAGTCAATCAGCTGACCATAGAGATATATTTGCAGTTGAGTGGGCTTGGCGATGAGACAACCCTAGGCGTAGATAGGCTGAGTGAATCGGGTGAATGAACTTGAGAATTTCATGTTTATAATGAGGATATCACACCAGTTGAGTGGTTTCAACAAAATATTGTTGAATTTCCTTCAGAACTATCATCTTGGCTTTTCCTGATCTACCAACAAGAAGCCATTTATAAATAACACTCTGGCGTGATACTCTTGAACTTTCAAGAAGGAAAGAAAATCTCTGCTTCGCGCATATTCAAATAGCATCAGCTCCGGCGAGCAGTTCGCCGGATAAAGAGGACGATTTACTTCTTCAGTCTTACATCTTAGACTCCGAATGAGCATAAATCTTCCCTCCCACATTCGGGACTGCACAACTTCTCGACTTCCCTTATGTATGGACCGCTCTGCGGATTCCTGATGAATATCTAATGCCAGACTTTCTGAATCTTTAGGGGTCGTGACTCTGCTCCGTTTCGCTGGGATATCTTCATGTGTAGTTTCGTCGTGCACGTATTGCTTTAATGAAGTTCACAAGCGAGTAAGTTATCCTTTGAGCTCGTGACTTCCCATTAGAGTTGGTGGAGTTTATTTTTCTTCGGGGGGCCAATTTTCGAATTCGAAATTCATTTTCGGTCGTAGGGCAAACAGCTGTGTTGCTTCGGGTTTTCGGGCTCTTGGAGATGGTCGGTTTAGAGCGTTTCTTAAGATTCCTGAAGGTGTTCTTTCTGTAGAAGCCAACCTTGATCTTTCACACTTTTTTCCCAGTTTTCCAATGTATTTTTCTAACTGTTCTTGCTGTTACCAGCAATACAACTGTCTGTATGAATATTTCAATTCAGGGGACATATTTTGACGTATATTTGAGGCTTGAACGAACAAGCCTCTAAGACGGGAAGCTTCATCCCTTCAAAATTGAAGAAGGAAGAGGAGCTGAGTTATACTTCATTTGAAAGGTCTTGGAAACCTCTTTATAACGGTGTATGAATAACGTAATTTTGATTAACCTTTTTTGTCAGAAATCATTTTTTGAACTCAAATTTTTGTGACAACCAAATTCGAAAATATGATCTATTTTTTATTGTAGGTAAGCATGATGAAACAATTTGATTTTTTCAAAAATGTGATTTTTCAAGATTCAAGTTTGTCTGATGCTCACTTGCGCCGTTTTCTGGTTAAGTCACCCTTATCTAAGGCGCCCTAAACTACTTTGGGCCGCTGACGAACTGGCACAGTAAAACCAATTTTTTTTTATTTGAAGCAAATGATTTGATTTGATTTCAAAAATCCTTCATTCGTATCTTGAATGACATAATTATACACCTGTGGAATATCATCGAAGTAATACTTTTCATATTCACAAGAGTAAATAGTACCTGCAGAATTAATAATAACATGGGTACAATAAATTGCTCCAAAAACACGAGGAAATCCAGCAATTGAGTGAAATTGGGTTAGGGTGGAACGTAGTTCTGAAACTCGAACAACTATTCTTGATACTGTAAATTCGTGGATATTCATCAATTCGGCTACAGCCAATAAATGTCCTGCTGATGCGTAGAGTCGGAGGCACGTAAGGAGTTGACTCATCGGTGATACACTCCGATTCCTACAATCATCAAGGCTTAAACTCCTTTATTCGAGGTTTGACATCATCATACATAAGATATAATAAGATATGTACTCACATATCATCCTCAATTAATCTCAGCAGTTGCATAGTAGTTTTCTTTGGTCTAAAAAATATTTTGTTCATTTTTTGTTATCATGAGTAGGTTGATTAAGATTTGAAATTGGTAGGTACTGTTATGGTATCAAAATTCTTCATTTTATTTTATTTTATTTTTTTCATTAAGTGAATTTAGAATCGAAGAAGAAAAAATCCATTTAAATTTTGAAATTTCCGGCCAAAACTCTTATCTCAATTGAGGGTTCAAAACAATGAAGTCAATGAAATTAATAGATTTAGGTATACAATTGAAAATTAATATAATTTGAAAAAATACACAGAAATAAACTCTAGAACTTCAATAAATGTTACAAAATGAATTGAAAATTACCTATCTTATCTAAATACTATCACTATCTCTATAATAATAATTCAATGTACCAAATTAAAATTAATGTTTATAGTTCGACTCACTTCAAATTTTTCAATATCACAATTGTTTATCAAATTAATTCTTGTGTTTCAAGCTTCGATTCCATTTACATCTTCTGTTAGTTCATTTTACAACAATTTCTACTTAGAATTGTTATTTCATTTCGACTGTTCTCTTTAAGTTAAGTTTCATTTCGCCTTTGATTCAATTTTAAGTTCTCACCATAGATTAATACTATATACTCATATTATATTATGTTATATTATATTATATTATATTATATTGTAATATATTATTAGTATTAATCTATAGTTCTCACTCCATCCATTCTTCAACTCCTCTCCATAGTTCCTTTCCTCTGTCATCCATGCACTTTCTTGATTTATCTTATCCTAATACTACACAATTTTCATAGTCTAGTATACAATGTTCATAGACCTATACAATAATTTTCTGTACCTGAATCTGAATCTGTCAATTTTATTTCTTTATATCCGTTTCATTGAATTTTGATTGAAATTATACACTTTTGAACCATAACAGTACTTACCAAGTTTTATCATTTTATTCATTTACTTTTTAGTGCATCTCTGTTCCTTTTGAAATTCCCTTTTTCGAAGTTTGCGACGTCGAATACGAATTAAAATTTTTCTGAAAGTTTTCTGATGGTTTTCTTTGCTAGTCTCTGAAACAAAAATAAATAAGAGAAAGTTTTTGAATAATGGAAATAAGACCTCCGCATAAAAGTTGTGAAGAAAGAAAAAACACTTCAAACTATCAAGTTTCGTAACGTTCCACACTTCTTCGTCTTATGTTGAATTAGGAACGAATTTTTTTTATTTTTGCCGAAAGTTCGTGAACACGAAGAATCAAATTCAATAAAAGGAATTGGTTCTAAATTCAACATAAAGATCCATTTCGGAAAACAAAATCATTTAAGATCTGTATTAACAAAAATAAACCTTTGAATGAGAAACAAAGATGAAAAATTGTATTTACAACATTCCCTGTAGTTGTGGAAAAACTAATACACTGGAAATATCAAGACTTTCAGAAATGAGAAAGCGTGGACATAAAAATTACATGAAAATAGAGACAAATTAAGGAGTCGGCTTGTATTTTGTTGAATAAAACTAATCTGGTCAATTGTTGAGTAGAAGTGGATCGTAATTGGATTCATTCGTTGAGAATATAACAAGAGTAAATCTCTCTGGATGTCAAGGAGACCTCTGAACCAAGAAATTCGAAATTCTCGATCCGTATAAACTTCAAAATCGTGAATTCACCCAAAGGACTACAATAATCCAACTACGATCAAATTAAATATACAGTAACGAGCCAGGATCATCAGGGAATACACCCCAGAACCTACACGAAGGGTTAGAAGGGTTCCCGACTCAACCGATAACCACACTCCAACAGAGACGTTAGAAAGTGACCTCCGCCAACGTAAAGTAAGACCCACAACCCCATTAAGTTGGAGTTTTGGTCATCGTTTATAATCACGTGGACCTATCTACCTATCGCGGACTGTATTAGCGCCATAAATCGTTTCCGACTGCATTTATCTTTATTATATTTCTGACCCGAAGCGAGATTCGGGCCCTAATCGTGATTTGTTTCACTGTTCGAAACGTACGAATGTTTGAGCGGATTCCGCAGGAGAGCTCATGCGGAGTACGAGGTGCAAAGAGGGTTCTGGGATCGGATTTGGGTCCAGGATGATTCGTTATTTGTTACTTGGATATTTCCGAAGATGATTAGGAGATTTCAATAAAGAAGAAAGGAAAGGAGCACTTGTGAAATTCGAAGGCGTCCGCGAAGGTCTACCAATATGACTGCCAAACTGTTTCCGGTTCGCAATAAAGTGACAGTTTTATTGTGGGAGAGAAATTAATCTGAAAAATTCTGAAGGATCTGCATCATTAGCTCTAAACAGTTGTTCCTACTGTTGTAATTTCAAAATTCGGTATCTTTTATGAAGTCTTTTTACTTCAGCGGTATATTCCAGTAAATTTGCAACTGTAGATTTTGATCGATTCGACATTTATGGTATTATCTCCGAAGACCTATTAATAAAAACTCTGTTTGACGTGTATGAAATTGATCAATAACGACCTATTTTAAGGTATGATTTCAACTAAACTGCTCCACACGAGTGTTCAGTCGTTTTGAAAAGTATTAAATCTTCGAGAAAATCGCTGTGAAATCATTTAAAACTCAATAACAACTTGAATCGATCCAATAAAAATTAGTATGTGACATCTTTTCTGAAGTTTCGTTCTTTGCATATGCTTCATGAATGTTCTTATTTTGAAATGGAGTCAGTTTATCAACGGCTTCGATTTGAAACGAGTTTTCTGCAAATGCCAAGACGTAAATAAACAGAGGCTGAGGCTAATAGGACTATCAGAATGCTACAGGGTGGCCTAACTCAAGTTGTTGTAGCGGAAAGGCCCCAAGTCAGCCAAAGTGTGATATCTCGTCTTTGGAATAGGTTCAAGGAGACAAGTTCAGTGTTGGAGAGACCAAGGCTTGGTAAGCGACAAAAAGCAACACCTGCTCATGATCGTTTTATCACCCTTTCGGCGAGAAGAAAGCCTACATCTACGTGTAGAATGCTACGCAATGCCCTTCAAAATGCAGATGGGGTCCAAGTTGCAATCGAAACCATCATAGGACTTTTGAGAGAGGTGAATCTAGGTTCTAGACGTCGATTTAGAGGAGTTCCATTAACACGTGACCATAAGCGTCAAAGACTGGAATGGGCAAGGGAACATATCAATTGGAACGATCAATGGTTTAGTGTCCGCTCCACTGATTAATCCAGATATGGACGATTTTCAGATTCTGGAAGAATAAGGGTATGGACAATCCCACGCATACCATCGTCTCCATGTCCAAGAAGTCCATCCATTCCGAGGGAGTTTTGTTATGGTATTATGGGCCGAGATATGTTTCAACGGGCGCACAGATCTACACTTTTGTTCTGGGAATATGACCGCCCTACACTATAGAGAGCATGTCATTGACAATGTTTTGCCAAATTTTCACTCTGCTATTGGTGAAACTCCTCAATTTCCAGATGATAAAGCTAGACTGCATCGTGCAGCCATCGTTGAGATAGTATTCCACATTTACCAATACCTCAGCATTTTCCAGATTTGAGTTGCATAGACATTGGATATGCTTCAAAGAAGATTAGATAATCATCAACCTCAGAATCTTCAAATGATCTGAGAGAGCTTCTGCACCGTTTATGGAACCAAATTCCTCGAGAAATGTTCAACAAACTCGTGGGTACTTTGCAAGAAAGATGTCAAGCTCTTATTGATGTCCGTGGAGTCCATACATTTTATTGATAGTCTTGAAATGCTTGAATTCTCTGGGAATCAAATTTCGTTATCCTACTCGATTTTTCCTTACCATATGAACATCCTATGACAGTGTCATATCAACCTATGGTCTTCATATAAATATGAATCCTATATCTTTGATTATATATGATTGTAAATCAGCATTTATTGCTCATAAGATCTTGACCTTTCCCTCTGTCTATATTTTGGAATCACTTATAGACTCCCATACTAAAAATAACTTTACTAAAATTGGCTGCACCATGAGTACAGTACTAGAGGTAGGAATCTTCTAAAACCTGATTTTTGTAGACTGTCTGTATCTCAGAAGGGGCCACTTTATATGTCCATCAAATTTTATAATAAGGTTCCTTCTGACTTTAAAAGTATGTGTTTTAAAGATTAAAAAAATGGAGTAAAAAACTCTTTAATAAGAGGTGCATTTTATGACACAAATGAGTTCCTCGACTGTGATATCAGCCAATACCTGTGAAGCTTGTTGTTCTTGTTGTGCTATTTATTGTAATTTATTGTTTTAATTATTTATATATTCATGACATGATGATGTGTTGATGGTTGTGATATTTTATTGAATAATATTGTGAGTTTGTACTATACATTTTCAGTTGACGAATGCAAAGATGATATACCCTGAGTTGCAGGAACGTCCATTAAATTTAATGCTGCCTCAATTCTCCATTAAACGGAGTATCCATGGCTACCGTCTATGGATATTTCGTTTAAGTGAGAATTAAGGCGGCATTAAATTGTAATGGACGTTCCTGCAACTCAGTGTAAGTCATTGTAAGGCATAAATAAAGATTATTATTATTATTATTATTATTATTATATTTATGTAATGTATGTAAAATCTGTCTAATTCATCACAATGGGTATAAACGGAGTACGTTTATTGCAGTCGATGAGTGCATGAAATTAGGTGCACCAAATACTCTGCAGATGTTGTATGATGAGAGGGAAAAGTCACTGGACGCTGAACACGTCAGGTATACTCATTACGGCAGCCGTAACAGAGAATGAAAATATTCGGGCTCACGCTATAAGCCCCCTAATCCCGTAAATCAGGGTAGGCTATTCCGAGTGTTAGCCGCTTCCAGGAATTCCATATTTCTGGATCCATAAATATACATAGGCCGGCCTATATAATCTTTCCATTGTTATATCGGCCGTTTTATGACTGCGGTAACGGCTGCTCATACAGTTTCCTTTAATTCCACCGCGCCATGGCCGCCTCGACAATGGACGCCAAACATTCAAATTGAATTTTCTTCTTTTGTGCCTTGCACAATCGTTCAGACGCGTACAATTTGTCCTGGAAGATGGCTTATTTTGCAGGAGGGGGCGAGAGGTGAGGTTTGGAGGATGGGGATTTCATCGATTGGAATCGAATTGCGTTTTTGTTTTCGTTTCGAAATCGTGGAGGTTGGGCGGATTGGAGTAGCGTTAAGGGTGCTTATGCTGGAGCAGTGGCGGCTCGTGATCACTTGAGATGAGGCACTTGAAGCTATCTTCAGATAATCCTATTTATTTGAGGAAACTCGGCTTATATCAGCTCAGAATGTTATTGTTGAATGAAGGATATAATAAATGAAAATTTTAACCGAAAAAAAATTGACTTGTAAAGTTAAATAAAATGAAAAATATCAGATTACCTACCCAAAAGACAAACAAATTAATACGATGCAGGAATGTACCGGGTGATTCAGTTATCTTGGTAACCCCAATTTTCTCTAAAACGTCCGAATATTTTTTCATTCTGTGAATGACGTTTTGAACAAGTCGATGTCGACTTGAGATACGCATAAAAATCTGCGGAATAAATAAAGACGCCAGACGTCGCGGCGCTATTAAAAATTTTTCTCCAGGGACATACCTTTTTTATCATGTCATTCGAAAGATAATTTCATTCTGACCTTTTTTTTTCGAATACAATTTTTATTCATTTTTAGCGGTCTGCGAACTGCAGCGTGTTTTATGTTAATTCTATTTCATTTGTTTTTTTCTGTATTGTGGTAGTATGCCTTTATTCGGAGACATAGATATGATTTTGTGACTTGAATTCAAGAAGGCTAGTTTTCTAGTCAATGTGCTTCTTCAAATAAGATGAAATATGTGTCTACAGCAAATTGGAGCTCCATGTCACAACGCTGTCATTGTGAAGAGATATTTAGATCAAGAATTTGAAAATTAATGGGTAGAAATCAATGAACCCATCAGATATCGCCAGTCCTAACGCTCATAGATAACTTTCTGAAAAATATGGTATACCAAATTGATTCTAATAACTTGGACCATTTGAAAATAAAGATGAGAAACTCATGTGCCCAATTAGACCCTTATATTTTGACCAAAGTAACTTATAATGAAATAGAGGAATGATTTAACTTATGTATGGATCAAAATGGCTGGTATATAGAACATATGATTGGAAATGTTCCGTTTATATTAAAAAAAATGTTTATTGTTATAAGATATAATATTTGATGAATATAATAATAGAGAAATAGTTTGTTACGAAGCCTCCATCATTTTACGAAACAAAATCATATCTACGTCATCTAGACATTATGATCCATACATAAGTTATATCATTTCCCCATTTCATTATAAGTTACATTGGTCAAAATATAAGGGTCTATTTATTTTCGAATTCTTGATCTCAATGTCTCTTCACAATGGTAGCGTTGTGGCATGGAGCCCTATCTTACTATATCCACATATTTGATCTTATTAGAAGAGGCAGATTATTTAGAAAACTAGCCTTCTTGAATTCAAGTCAAAAAATCATATCTATGTCTCCAAATAAAGGCATACTACCACAATACAGAAAAGAATAAATGAAATAGAATTAACATAAAACACGCTGCAGATCGCTGACGGTTAGAAATGGATGAAAATTGTATTCGAAACTGAAATTCTCAATGAAATTATCTTTAGAATGACATGATAAAAAAAGTATGCCCTGGGGAAAAATTTTTTGATAGCACCGCGACTCCTGGCGTCTTTATTCATTCTGCAGATTTTTATGCGCATCTCAAGTCGACATTGACTTGTTTAAAACGCCATTCACAGAATTAAAAAAATATTCGGACGTTTTCGAAAAAATGGGGTTAGCAAGATGAGTGAATCACCCTGTACATACTATGTGTTTTTCTCAGACGAACTACCCCGTATATTTCTCATCCCACAGAGATTGGAAAAATTTCCCGAAACATGTCGAGTGATTTTGTTTGGGGTCATCTTTTGAGTTATATTTGAGGCCCCTAATAGGGGGAGGGTTCAACCCCTCAAAATTGAATAGAAAAGAAAGGTTGAGTGATACTTCATTTTCAAGACCTGGGAAAGCCTCTAATTTTAATGAACCGTTTGAGCATTTGCGAAAATGGTTCATTAATATTGAATATTTTGGTTATTTTAACGATGTTTGAGTACATTTTGAGGCCTTCTTACAAATTTGAAAAATTACATTGTTCAAGAAATTAAATTGTTGGTCTTGATCACAATAAAAAAAATAGAAGTGTATATTAAAATCAAATGTTGAAATTTTTCTCCATTGAATTCCATAAAATAATCTTGACTGAAAACCGGCTCTAACATTAGTTCAGCATAATTTAATGACACTCATTTAGAATTCATAGACGTAGTTCGTCCAAATTTTGGATAATAAATTGATTTTTATCTGAAATGGTTCAATAAAATTACTTTTTTGTGCACCGCTGTGAAGAGGCTTCCATCAAGATTTTCCAAATTAAGTATCATTCGACCTCTTTGAGTAACAAAATAGTTCACATGGAGAAATCTTCATTATTTTTTTCTCAGAATTTAGTTCTTGGTTTTCACCTGAAAAAAATTGAATATAAACAACTCTTTCTGGGCGTTTCAGGTTTTTCGTCAGTTAGTATAGTTCGAGAAGATGAATCGCTGAATCAATGAACGATTTAATTCTTCCGTCGCCTCATAATGAATTTAGTATAAATTCTTGATCAAAATAAATTTTTATTTTGCGTTATAGATACATTTGACATAATATTAATTCTCATGTTCATAGAAAATTAAGTGTCAGTACCATTTCCCGCACGAGAACCTGAGAAAATGTTTTGTTTATTGTTTCTTCTTCGAAGATATATGCTGATTCAGATTTGAAGTTGGTAGGTAGCCACTTGGCTTTTTGTGTGGCAAAAACGCATTTAGAATCTTTGTTGGTTTCTAAATTTTTGTCTTTGAGTTTCTATTCAAACTTTTTAAAATCTTTTCTCGTACAAAATTTGTAACATCACGACAAGGCTCTAACCTGGTGAGCGAGATTGTCTAGCAGTCCTAACCAGTTGGTCTGACATTTCATCGGCATGTATCCAAGAGTAACCAGGAACTCAGGTTAGATTGACCTGATTGTCTGGATATTTTTTCTCCGAAAAGGTTGAGTGACGTCTCTATTTCCTACACTCAACTTGACCCAACTTATGGGGATTCAAGAATCAGCTGGTCTTTCCTGATGTCAGGTAATATTTACGTATCTCGGTAGTTGCGTCCTCTACAAAGCACAACGTACTCCCTTTTAGCAAGGGTTCGTGCCTGGATCATCTCATTATTAGCCCATTTGTCACTCCTCCGGTTGAAGATCTTCTGCAACTCTTGTCTCAGGTCGTCTGAGACCACATCAATTTGAGAGCTCACTTGGCCACCCCGCATTTGAGAAATACTCAATTTAAACACCATAATCTTCTGCTGGATGAACCATCAAAATTCAACCTAACATCATGTGTCCCCCCAAACGCCTCGCGAATATCCAAATTACGCCCGACAACATATAACTTCCAAAATGAAGGCATAGCTTTCGCATCCCACCGACCGAAACGACCTAAAAAAATGATTCGGAAGCGTTACAAACGCAATACAGCCGCTCAGAAACCCCAGATGCTGGAATATAATGTAATACATTTTCGTCTTTATTAAATTTCCCACATGTTGCTCCTGCCATGATTTGACTTTCGCATCAATTTTGTCGAGTCCGCATTCATGATACGTTATAAGGGAGGATACTGAATACATCGCCCGTGTTTACCTCGCATACAAATCAGATTTCGACGTAACAATATTCGAAGAAAGCGACTGCGATGCAGAGATGGATTCGTCGGCTGTCTGGATAATCTCCGGCAAATGGTGCAAAAGTCTCGTTATTATGTCTTGAATTCCGAATAGGCGTTGTTTGGTTTCACCTTGTATTTCTCTGAAAAGGAGCTGTTCTTGAAGGAACACTAAGACGGTTTTTTAAAGAATCTTCTTCTACTACCAATCTCATGTTGCTGCTACCTTCTCCTCCATTTTTTGTAGATACCGATTTAGGTACCAGTGCGAATCATACAGTCAGGAGTCTTGGCTGACATGGGAATGCCATAATACCATGAAGCAACTGGCCATAGGCAACATAGTGACTCTACTGTGGAAACCAGGGCCTTGTAGTATTGAGGGAAATGAGAAAGCCGATGAACTGGAGAGGACAGCATCAAGGCTTATACCTGTAGAGCCTGAAAGTTTTTCTGGGCTTAGACAGGACCAATGTAAGAAAGGGGTCCAACAATGGGAAGCAGTGAAGAGAACAATCATCTGGAGAAATAATCCTAGACTTGCGAAAGCAGAGAAATTTTTGGAATTTCCACCTAAATCCATAAGAAAGCTCATAAAGCTGCTACGAGCTGAGTTAAGGGTAATGGTAGGTCTGCTGATTGGACTCTGTGGACACAAACATTTTTTGTACCGCATGGGAAAATCAACAGATGAAATTTGAAGGGTTTGTGGATCAGAGGATGAAACGGGTGAACATATGGTTTACAAGTGTCTAGAGCTGGATGATTAAGAACTATCCAACCAAAAACATTTTCATTAAATATATTATCTAACATTCAATACAGTTAAAAATACAAATATTAAAGTCATCTATAAACTCAGAGTTTCAACTGAAAACAGAGGTAATCTAGAGATGTTCAGAATGACAGGACAGATGAAGTCAGACTCAGACTTTGAGATAGTTCCATTATTTCAAAACTAAACACAGCGTTTACAGAGATGATGCAATTGAAGTTGATTGAGAGAGCCTCTTTATTTCATCAGAAAAACAGAAGGTTGAATAATGAATGGTTAGAGTAGGCTGAGTTGTTATAAAAGTTAGATCAGGCCTTAGAGGAGATACGTGTATTGAAAACTTAGTAGTCTAAGTCTGTTCTCCATTGAGATTATTAAAAATGTGAGAATATCATGATTGAGAAATCAATATATTATCAGAAAAATAGAGGCTACAATTGACAATCATTAAGATTAAAACATGAGAGCTATATGTATGACTTAAAACCTCCAACCCTTTGGTTTCGATAAAGCAGAATGCTTGAGATCTTACTTGCTAAATGCTTCAGATGAATGAAATTGAGAATTTCTTATGTATAATGAGGAGATCATACCAGTTGAATGGTTTTATCAGTATTTTAGAAGACCGCTCAAGGTGAAGCAGGGACTGAGACTATCAATCAGGTTTAATGTTTGAGTTACTTGATCGTTCAAATACTTCAGAGAAGTTCACTTGGTTTTATTAAGAGAGAAGAATGATTCCATGATTCGCCTTTGCTTTTGAGGATTTTTATTCATCTGAAACTCGAGAACAATAATTAGCAAGTGTTATGTAAGTGAATAGTTGAGAAATGGGATGAATTGATTGAGATAATGAGATGCACATGAGAATATAACAAATCAGCATTCATTGCTACAGAGAATGTTCAATCTTGGAGCAAGTAATCACTTCCATGTGAGGAGTATAGAGATTTTCGAAACATAACATCATCGAAATGAATACCATTTTCAATTCCCAGGCTCAGAGATCTTTTATCATGAGGTTGGAGAAATGATATTAGATTTTGTCACTGAGATGTGCGGGATACTGATGAGGCCCAACAAGGACGAAACCGGTATATCTCTCATCTCAGTGACAAAATCTAATATCATTTCTCTAACCTCATAATAAAAGATCTCTGAGCCTGGGAATTGAAAATGGTATTCATTTCGATGATTACTATTTTGAATTCATCTATGTTTCAAAAATGTTCTCGATGTGTGTTTTCTTTTTCTTAAAAACATCAGGCTTCACAGTCACAAAAAGAATTGGGCGCTTCCATCACTTTGAGAAACTGGCAAGCGGGCCCTGAATAGAGCCACTGCTAAAATCTCATTCAGTGAAAGAGGAAGTACCGATTCCTTTTTTTGCATTTGATTGGAGATGTGAAACTTCATTTTGACGCAATTGGATGTCACCTCCTTAGTACTTTGTAATATTTTACTCATTACTTCACAACCAATTGCTATACATTCTGAAGTTTTTTATGAAGATTTTGTCCTGAAATGTGCGGGATACTGATGAGGCCCAACAAGGCCGAAACCGGTATATCTCTCATCTCAGTGACAAAATCTAAGATCATTTCTCCAACCTCATGATAAAGATCTCTGAGCCTGGGAATTGAAAATGGTATTCATTTCGATGATTACTATTTTGAATTCATCTATGTTTCAAAAATGTTCTCGATGTGCCTTCGTAAAGGCAAAGAATTTTCTTTTTCTTAAGAGTATAGAGATATCTGAAAAATCCATGAGAAGTGCAAAAATATACCAAAATATATATCTTAGAAAAGTGCAATGAATTAGTTTAACGCAATAGAGATTTTATTAGAATAAAGTGAGAGAGGATTACCAATATTTTTATAGATTTTCATGATCTGAAACGTGGACAAAGTTTCAAACTTTATAAAAAACAGGAAAATAACATGGAAAGTGCAACAATCAATGATTCTGAGAATTCACCTACCTCTTTGAGGATACTCGAAGAAATGAACGAGATGATCAGTTATTAAGCGAAGTGACTTTTTGAAAATTCTAATTTACAAGATTAGCACAAGAAGAGATCTATTCAAAGGCTGAGCTGGATAACAAAAGTAATTAATTGATTCAATTAATGGACATGAGTTATTCTTTCAGCTGATTAATACATAGAGGAGGTTAATTTGACGCGAGCAGTCAATCAGCTGACCATAGAGCTGTATGGAGTGGACGTGGCGACGTAACCATAGGCGTAGCTCCGGATGAGGTCAGAGGGGTGCAATGCTCGATTTTCAACACCTGTGCAGCATTCATCCAGTTTTTACTGTTACTAAGCAATGTTTAAATTATCAATGCAAGTATAATAACCAAATGGGAATGCAAAAGCTTAATCTACCTCTCCAATCACACCCGCTTTATAGCCCTTTATTCTACTTATTTTTATATATTATTCAATCTCATGTAGAATCGAACACAGCATGGCATGTTAATTCTTCAGTATAGTTCCCTTGACCGAATCATCTCTGCCATACCATGTGAAATACGAGATTAATTCCAGTGTACCCTACGAATGACGTTCTAGTGAAGGCTTAACAGTCGGCGTAGGTTCAATTCTGTTATGAATATTGCAGTGATCTCTAGTTCGACGTTTCAATTAACTCCCCGTTCATTTCAATTAAGGATACGAATCAAACTGGATGATGAAGCACCACAAAATAACCACGACAATCCGGAATGAATAGGCCATAAAGCTGAACGTCCAAAACTGCTTCATTAAATCGTTTGTGTTCTCCGAATGTCTGTCTGAATAACAATGGGAATAACCTCAGAACGCAGCCTTCTTGCTTGTTACCAAGAGTGGAGGACAACAACAGAATTATCTGATAGAAAACAGGGGTGATTTAATTGTATTTTTTTCGCGACCTTGTGGTTGAAGATTCAACACCGACTAGCAGGTAGAAGATTCGCTGTGCATATGACTGTCTGAGTTGCCAAAAAATACTTTGATATCAACATCAAGAAGCTTCCGGAAATGTGAACAAAATTCGTAACTAGTGTGCGGAACTATCTGGAAAAACTGTGGATGCTTGTAATTTTGTCGGAAGTAAACTGATTCACATGCGTTAGGGATATTTACTTAAATAGCGAAAAAATATAGTTCAAATGAAACTTTGTGAGGAAAATTCATATTAATATGATTTCAAGTTGCAAGTGGTTAAGAAAAATCGAGTGAAACAACGAAATTTTATTCCAAGAGAATTCAAGCATTTGTAGTTTATCAAAACAATGCAGGGTTCGACCGATATATATCGCCGATATTTATCCTGATATATAACATGATATATATCGATATTTATAAGGATTGATATATATCAAGGAAATTTATAAATTTACCAAAATTTGCGACTGTGGGTAAAAATTTCATAATCAATCGCGATTTAAGAGCACACCAATGTCACCAATGTATACCAACATACCGACCGTTTGTACGATCGAAGAAGCAACGTATTTTTGGGGAATCCAGATAGTGATGTTATAACTTCGCCGTAAAATCGGCATTGCACTATTCATTGTGCTCTTGTTTTTTTTTTTTGGTTAAATTTTTGAACAGAAAGCACGTTCACGCATACAGCTGAAGTTTGCAGTATGTAATAGCAATTTGAGATTGATATGGGATGAGGCCACTGCATCTGCACAGGAAATTTTCAATAATCCGGATAACGAACTTTTTATAAATTTATCAACTAACTTTTTTTTTCCTGAAAACTTGATATGGGTTTTCTCTCCCAGTCTCTGAAACAAGAAACAATTGGAAAAAATTTTAATAATATAAGAAAGGCCCCTGCGTAAAAATTTCAGCACTAATTTGTCAGGGGCCAAACGAGAAGAAATTGTTACCTAACAATGAACAGAAAGAAAATGAAAACACTTTGAAATCTTGAGCGTACCGTTTTTCTTATATTATTAATTATTCTAATTGATTTTTGTTTCAGAGACTGGGAGAGAAAACCCATATTAAGTTTTCAGGAAAATGCAGAGACCTCCCAGAAAATATTTCAATAGAAAACTTTTTTTTGTTGTTTTATCTTTTTTAGAATCTTTATTAGTTTTTTTAATGAATTTGGTAAATGAACTTCTGAATACGTTTGATTTATTTACTTCTTTGAAGAAAAAATTTGAAAAATTGTTCGTAAAATAAATATCACAAAGTTGATATATATCGGATATATATCGATATATATCCGAAATTTTGATATTTATATAAATATCATGATATTTTCGAACCCTGAAACAATGTATGGTCTCCATGGGCATCAATAACAGCTTGACATCTTCTTTGCATACTACACACTTGGTTGTTGAACATTTCTTGAGGAATTTTGTTCCATAAACAGGGCAGAAGCTCCCTCAGATCATTTGAGGATTCTGAGGTTGGTTGATGATCATCTACTATTCTGTGGAGAATATCCAATGCTTGTTCTATACAATTCAAATCTGGTGAGCGCGGAGGTATTGATAAATGTGGAATACCAAGCTCCTCGCGCGCATTCTTACATATGGCTCCACGGTGTGGTCTAGCGTTATTGTCTAAAAATTGAAGAGTTCCACCTATAGCAGAGTGAAAATTTCGCAAAACATTGTGAATGACATGCTCCTTACAGTGTGAGGCAGTGATATTCCCAGGACGAATGTGTAGATCTCTGCGCCCGTTGATACATATCCCGGCCCATACCATAACTCTTACCCCTCGGAATTAATGAACTTCTTGGACATAGCGACGATTTCGGGGTATGCGTGGGATTGTCCATTCCCTTATTTTTCGAGAATCTGAAAATCGTCCATATCTGGATTCATCAGTGAAAAGGACACAACGCCATTGATCGTTCCAATTGATATGTTGCCTTGCCCATTCCAGTCTTTGACGCTTATGCTCACGTAGATTTTTTGTGTGGAAAACTTCGTAGCAGTTTCTTTTCATTAAAATTCATGAATAACTTTTGCAACAATAATGTATTGAGAACCATTTATTATGCTAGCATGCATTGTCACTTGAGACATATTGTGTTAAATTGAGGTTGTGCTACTGACATTAGAAGCGTATTCATTCTGCAGAAGTACGCGATAAGAATTATTGCTGAGAGGTATTGAAGAGAGGTATTGAAAGAATTAAAGATCCCTACTCTAGTAGGAATCTAAATTCTTGAAATTTGTATATACGTATATAAAGATAAATCGTTTTTTATTATTTTTTTCAATCATTGTTATAAAACCAGAGGAAAATTTTTGTGAGCACCTAAAAACCATAACACTGAATATTTTTAAAAAAATTTGCAGTTTATGGGTTGCAAAATTTTCAACGTGTAACCTGTGGAAAAACAGAATGCACTGAACATTTTTATTCTCAAGAAAAGAATAAAGTCGCTATTACTTGATAAAAATTGATATTATATTTCTGAATATTTTTCATGAATTGTTTATTTGACGTTTTCTTCTGTTATATGCATTGTATATTGAACTGAAGAAATAAAGATTACTATTATTATTATTAATGGAACTCCTGTTAGTGGACCTCTAAAACCTAGATTAAACACTCCAAACGTCGTCTGATGGTTTCGATGGAAACTTGGACCCCATCTGCATTTTGAAGAGTATTCAGTTGCATTCTACACATAGATGTAGGCTTTCTTCTCGCTGAAACGGTGATGAAACGATTCTAAGCAGGTATTGTTTTTCGTCGCCCCCCAAGCCTTGGTCTTTCTAACCTGGAACCTGTCTCCCTAAACCTATTCGAAAGTCGAGATATAACACTTTGGCTGACTTGGAGCCTTTCCGCTACATTAACCTGAGTTAGGCCATTCCGATAGCTCTATTAGCCTCAGCATTTGTGAATTTACGTCTTGGAATTTTCAGAAAACTCGTTACAAATCGAAGCCGTTGATAAACTGACTCCATTTCGAAATAAGAACATTCATGAAGCATATGCAAAGAACCAAACTTCAGAAAAAAGGCGACCAGATTGACGAAGTATCTCATACTGATTTTTATTGGATCAATTCAAGTTGTTTTTGAGTTTTGAATGATTTTACAGCGACTTTCTCGAAGATTACATATATTTCAACTGAGCATCCGGAAAGACCGAAAGAAATAAATAATCATTGACAGTCGCACCACATCGAACGTCGTATTGAATTCCCCTGTTTTTATGACTTTGTTTTTATTTTTTATGAGGACTATATTGTTCTACAATATATTTTTAATGTAATTTCTATTCTGAGGGTAAGTGTTTTTACTACAACATTTATATGTCAGCCTGTTTTCCAAAAACTGTCAAACTGTATTAGACCTATTTGTTTTCAAAAGCACTGTAATTTTAGCCTATATAATGTCATCATATTGTCCATTTGAGCTTGATTAAGGCTACATATTAGCCGAAACGTTGCTGTAAGATTAATAAATGCATATATGTTCCTTTTGACCGTTATCCTCCATTGATATATTTCAAAACGATTGATTACGATATCCCTAACTCTTATAGAGCAGTATAAATAAACGTGTCGGAGCATTTGTACCGATCATATTTGCACAATACTCGTATTCTGATGAGAAAATTCAGCTGAAAGCGAGTATAATTTAATAAAGTAACGTGAAAATTCTGGTTCGAAAGCAATCTCAGGCTGATCTGCGACCTCCCGCTGTTCCAAAATAACTCAGAAGATTTTCCATGACTATTCCGTATCTCCAAATGTATTCCCATCCCGAAGATCTACCAGGACCTGCAGATAACCGAGACCTCGCTGCGATATAATGATATTCACCCTAATCACGCCACTCCACCGATTCAGCAACTCCAAAATGGAGGTCTAGGCTCGCTCAAAGTGAAAATTGATGTACGGACGTATAATTTTCCGGGAGTTAAACTCGAAAATCCCGGAGATAAGTGAAAATTATTCTAATTTTATGACCTGTTCATCCAGCGGAGTATTCTATAAAAATTTCATAATTAAGATTTGTCCAAAGTTGGGGGGGTGCGCTGAAATATGCAAGATTTGGGGGGCTGCGTCACTTATTTCCGGCGTTAATATTCGAGAGTTGGGGATGGATTTTTACGAGTATCGAATTAGGTTAGGTGAGATGACATCGATAGAAATATAATTAGTTATAGCCCAGGATCTATCGGCCATTTTTTCACGTTATTATATAACTATGAAGCTAATTGGAAGGAGTCCCTTCTTCTTCAAGCCATAGATTTTGTAAGACGAATATTGTTCTTTATCAAATGATTCAGATAATTATCTGAGGATTAAACGAAAAAAATTGAGTAAGTTGTAATTTTTTTAAAATCCTCAGATCGACATATGTTATCCTTGGTACTCCCGTCAGCTACCACAATGGAGAGGTTTGTACATGATATTGTTGGGCGTCTCATCAAATAGAAGCTACTCATGGAGAATTAGCTTGATGGTAATCATGAGCAAAAACAATGTGTAATAATAATTGTTGAGTACCTATATTATATTATCGTAATATACTGCACCACAAGAGTTGTGGATGTCGTATCCAATCGTTTTGAAAAGTATGTAATCTTAAATAAAATCGCTGTTAATTCATTTAAAACTCAATAACAACTTGAATTGATTCCATAAAAATCAATATGAAACATTTTTTTTCTGAAGTTAAGTCCTTTGCATATGCTTCATGAATGTTCTTATTCTGAAATGGAGTCAGTTTATCAACGGCTTCGATTTGAAACGAGTTTTCTGAAAATACCAAGCCGTGAATTAACAAACGATGAGGCAAATAGGGCTATCGGAATGCTACAGGCTGGCCTAACTCAGGTTGTTATAGTGAAAAGGCTCCAAGTCAGCCAAAATGTGATATCTCGACTGTGGAATAGGTTCAGTGAAACAGTTTTCATGCTGGAAAGGCCAAGGTTTGGTGGGCGACGAAAAAAACACCTGCCCAAGATCGTTTCATCACCGTTTCGGCTAGAAGAAAGCCTACATCTACATGTAGAATGCTTCGAAATACTCTTCAAAATGCAGATGGGCTCTAAGTTTCAATCGAAACCATCAGACGACGATTGAGAGAGATGAATCTAGGTTCTAGACGTCCATTAGGAGGAGTTCCATTAACACGTGACCATAAGCGTCAGAGACTGGAATGGACAAGGTATCATATCAAGTGGTAAAATCAATGGCGTAGTATTCTTTTCACTGATGAATGCAGATAAAGACGATTTTCATATTCAAGAAGCATAAGAGTATGGACAATCTCACGCATATCAGGTAATCGTCGCTATGTTCAAAAAGTCCATCCATTCCTAGGGGGTAGTTTTTTGGTATGCGCCGGGATATGTTTCAACGGGCACACAGATCTACACATTTGTCCTTTAAATATGACTCCCTTACATTATAGGGAGCATGTCATTGGCAATATTCTGCCAAATATTCATGCTCTTCAAGTTCTAGACGATAACGCTAGAACTTGCAGATATAGTTGAGAATGCGAGCGAGGAGCTTGGTTTTCCACATTTACCAATACCTTCGCACTGACCAGATTTGAATTTCATAGAACATGCATGGGATATGCTCCAAAGAAGATTAGATAATCATCAACTCACCCCAGAATCCTTAAATGATCAGAGAGACCTCCTGCACCATTTATAGAACCAAATTCCTCAAGAAATGTTCAACAACCTCGTGTATAGTACGCAAAGAAGATGTCAAGCCTTTATTGATACTCGTGGAGGCCATCTACTGTATTGTTAGCTCCAAAATGCTTGAATTCTCTGACAATAAAATTTCGTTATTACATTCGATTTTTCTTAACCACCCTGTATACACTGCAGACCTACAGGCTGAAACAAATTTCATTTCCTGCAACTTGAAATCATATTAATATGAATTTTCAATCCAAAATACGATTTAATTTATATTTTTTTTCAATTTGAGTCAATATCGCTAACTTATGTGGAGCAGTTTAATTTGATTGACTCCTAAATAGTCAAATATTTTTCATTTCATTTCTCCTCTTAGAGATTAATTTTTTTTTATTGCATCATGAATTATTCTGTAATTTTTTTTGAGGTTGTTTTTTTTTTGTTAAAATTTGTCCTCCCATAATAAACTCTTGCCTCAGTTGTATTAGCACTGTTCATATGCCAAGACTTGAATTTCTCTGTGAAATTCGTTCTGGGAAATATAAGGAAAGGGTGAATAATCTTGGTGAAATCGGACCTCTGCACAATAATCAGAACATTTTTCAATCAAGGGTTACAATATGAATCATAGACAATCAGTGCATCATTTCTATGGCTTCGAAGCGTTGCATTTCCATCTGCTCAACGTTGAAAGGTTTCGTATCGATTTTCATGAAGCGAGAATCCTTTTTACCACAACATTAAATTAATTACTGTTCTTTCAGTGGGTAATCGGCTTTCACTTGTTTCTATAGGGGTGAATTTGAAAAGATTACAAAATCACTTGATGACGTTGAAAATGCTTTATGCAGCTGATAGCCTCGAATGTAATTGGTGTGGAAGGTATTCGTAATTCAGTTCATCCGAAGCTTAAAAAGTAATTTGAGCGTTATAGTAGCCGAGAGCAGCGAATGAATCAGAGCACAACAAAAAAAAAAACAGTGATTAGGGGAGTCCAGAGATCGTTGACCAAGTTTCAGCTCAATCGTTTCTATATTAATTCGTTTAGAGTATATTAATTTGAAGACGTTATTGTACTTTCAATAGAAGGGTCTGAAAAAAAAACGAAAACACAAGAGCTATAGGATTCAGTGCAGTAAGAAGAACTGAAATTATTGTCGAAGTAATTAAAATATTTTTTGTACAAATTCCATTAAAAGTGACACTTTTAATGACAGCAAACACTGTTAAAATTGATTGTTTACTTGGAAGAGTGTTAAAAATATTGATCCTAAATCTGTTGAGATTGGGAGAATTTTTTCAGCAATGACATTTCTATATGAAATGGAATGATCAACATAACCCTCAGCTACCGTCGTAGACTTCCATCCACCATGTTTTTTTATATCCGTAATATTTGCTCCTGATTCTGCTAGCAATGAAGCGGAGGATCTACAAAAACAGTGTCCTGTATATTGCTTTGGTTCTGACAGTTTGATGAATTCGGCAACAATAGATGGAATTTTCCCAAATGTCTTAATAGCAACTGGATTGGCAGTGCATTTATTATTCATGTATTTCAGGAAAAAACGACGATGTTCGATGACAGAAGGGCGCAGTGCAAAGTACTTTTGAAAATAGTCTACATACTTCCCGATAATACTGAAAGAACGACTGACTTTCGTTTCTGTATCTGAAATTTGTAAAACCAATGATTTATTTGTTATTTCGATGTCTTCCACTGATGAATTACACAATTCTTCACGCCGACAGGCTCCAAATAATCCGAAAATAGTTTCAAACTTAACCATTAAGTATTTCTCATCTGGTGCCTCCTTTATAAAGTTTTCAACTTGTTCACGAGTGAGAATCTTCGATTTTTTGGGACGATATCCTTCACTTTTCCGTTTTAAATATGCTATTACCTTAAAATATCCACACCATTTTCAACAAGGGCGTTTGATTTTATCATTGAAAATTTGCTCCACAAAATTGATGAACACCATATTTTTTACTTTTTTTCTAAGTATGACAGGATAACAGTTTCACTGAAGTTTCTTTCTACATTTTTCAATTCACATCAGGCCAGAGAATTGTTATATGCAATATCGTACTGCTGAACAGATTTTTTAGGAATGAGTTCCAGGTTTGCTCTTCTCGCAGACTCTTCAATATGACAGCGTATTTTCTCATTTGTTAGTAATCATAACGTTGGCAACGTTTGCCATTCACAACAACCTTTTGATTATTTGAATATTGAAATGCATTTTGAAGTTTATTGTCATTGTAAATTCGCCCATTTCATTATCGAAATAGGGCAGTTGTACAAAAAACATTGTATGGTATTTGAGTTGAAAGTTATTTTATTTTGTTGTTGTCAAATTGTTCAATTCGTTCCGCTATTTTCACAAACTTTTCCACTCACAAAATACAACGTCACTTTCAACACTCATATCATTATTCTTGTCTCTTCATTCATGTTGATTCATTCTTATACAGATCACTGCTTTGTTATTTCACCATCTTGTCATTGTTCTTTATTATCATTTCCAATATGAATTTTTCAAGTTATTTTTATTGCCATTGGGACGAAGTTTGTTTTCTTGTGAATTTTTTCTTGTCAGAGTTATTATATTTTACATTTATTTTCTCAAACTTTTTCGGTTATCTCAGTGCCTTTTATGCATTTGTATAGTCAGTCGGTTTCAAAATTCTGTTCATTCGTGAAGTTTTTTCGACAGAGTAAATTTTGCATTTGTTTTTTCTCTCAAACTTTTCTGGTTTTATCAGTGAATTTTGTTCATTTGTATAGGCACTCTGTTTCAAGAATTAGAAATAAAGGAGCGTTTTCTACCTCGATTGAAACGGTGTATCTTCGTCGAAGAAGTTGACTGAAATTAACATTGCTCGAAAAAAAAGTTGAAAAGAAACAAAGAGTTTATCTTTCGACTCCATAACATAGAGTTCTCCAGAAAAAACTCTAATCCGGAATCGTGCAAGAACCGAAGTGAATAAATTAATCGTCACAAACAAACTATTGTCCGGACGATGTCCCAAAGATAAAAGATTGAAAATCCAATTTAAAATCGTCACACAAAGTACACAGACGATAACAACTGAGCAGAAAGATTTATTACTCGGTCCATTTCTGCCTCGGCGTTCGGCACAACGAAATCTAATTCCGTTTTTCCATGGAAGTGGCTTCTATTCTGAATGTTATTTTATTCCTGGAAAACATGATTGATAACGCAATTGGATTAAAAATTACATTTAAACTCTCGCCGTGGAGAGCGTTCATCGGGATATTGCAGAAGTCCGGGCGTTTCTTATTGAGGCACGAAATTCCGCGGGATGATATTAATTTTTTTTTTCATCTTTTTTCTGGGTGAACTGTGGATGATGAATTTTTTCGAGAATTCCTGTTGATTCGGGGATGAAACATCATGTTCTGCTAATTTATCGGAGGAGATCTTCCCCTCGTCTTCTTTGGTGGGAGTAGAGGTACATACAGGGTGTTTGTTCTCAGAGGTTCTTTTTTCATGGTGATTGGAAAATTTCCCGAAATATGTGGAATGATTTTGTTTTGGGGACATTTTTGGAGCAATATTGAACGAGCAACCTTCTATGAGGGGGCGCTTCAACCACTCAAAATTTAACAGTGAGGAGAGGTTGAGCGATACTTCATTTCAAAGATATTGGAAGCTTCCTTGCAAAGGTACATAAAAACGTAATTTCAAAAATCTTCGAAGAAATCACGTTTCTGATAGTATGTAATTGTTTTATCATGCAAACAATAAGAAAATGGATCTGTGTTCCTCAATCAAATGTTCTAATTTGATTCATTTCATCGACTTTCACGAGATAATTTTGACTAAAAACCGTCTCCTACATGTTTCAGCATTATTGGAGCTATTTACGACTCTCATTCAAAAAAGTTTAAACTAACTCTGGGAACATGAAATCGAGCATTATCTTGCTGAAATATTGGTTTCTCTAGCTGGTTAATGTAGGGGAGAACATATGGCTCCACTATTTCTTGTAGGTCCAACAGCGCTGTCAGGTTAATCCGAATAAAGACTAAAGGCGACCTAGTTACATGTGCAATAGCATCCCCTACCATAACGCCTTTTGTAGGGTGTACATGACGATCAACATCAAAATGAGGTTCTCCCCGACGTAATCTAACCCTTTTTCGGCCATCATATGCACCCAAGAAGAATCGAGAATCATCAGAAGAGACGACCTGATTCCATTCCACATTCCAATGTTGTCATTCTCTGCACCCCTGTATTAGTTCTCGGTGAAATTCAACCGTAACAGGCAATACCGGATGGGGTTGATACAATATTGTTTTCGAATAATGTTTTTGTATAAGAGAGCTAAAATAATACAATAAATGTTGAAACAAAAAGTACCTAAGCTGAGGTAAAAAAGAGAACGGGGTATCATAACATTCTTCTTATGATACTATAGTATCATACGATACTATCATCACTAGTATCATACGATACTATAGAGCCAGGGGAGAAAACCTCAGCCGAAAAAACCTGTCTCCCCGTAAGAAAAATTGAATTAAATTGTTGTATCTGAATATTTTAAATAGAAGGACATCACGATTATCGAAACGGCTCTTCAGGGGAAGGATTTCCAAACCCAAACTCCAACCTGAAAATAATAAAAGACAGAACAGCAAGAGAATTCAATTTACACTTCCTCAAATTGATCTGAAATTTTCAACCCAATGCAAAAATGAATTTGACACATCGTGTATGGCTCTAATGCCATCTTGAAATTTATAAATCGAACAATTATTAATTAGGTGTTCAACTGTTTCCTCTGATTCACCACATTCACAATTAGGACTATCAACTGAATTCCACTTGAAATGCATGCTATTGGTACGACCATGTCCTGTTCTTATTCGATTAAGAAGGGGCCAAATTTTTCTGGGAACTTTAAAACCAGGAACTTTATTCGATGCACCAAATATTAGATCTTTATTAGATAGAGAACATGCATTCCATTCGGATTTCCAGATTTCCTTGTAGCTGAAGTTCGCATTCAGAACTTGGATCAAATAGGTTTACGGGATTTCAGTCTTGGAATTCTACTTTTGTAACGTAGGAAAGTAGCGGAAAAGAATCCGGAAATAAATTGAATTTATTCCCAGAATTCCAAGTTGCAGACTGTCTTCGAATATGGGGAGGAACTATATCTGATAGCACTGGTAGCCATTGGATAAGTGTAGATCGGATGGTTCCATCAATTATTGATAAATTTTCTGAACATGAACACTATTGAGCCAAACAGGGCAACAATATTCAGCGGTGGAAAAAACCAGGGCAAGGGCTGCTGTGCGAAGAGTAGTCGGGTCAGCACCCCATGACGTACCAGCAAGTTTCTGTAGAATGATGATTATCTGTTTTAATCTCATTCAACTGTAGAAAATGTTATGTTCAGCTCTTTCCAAATCCTGTTGTGAGCCTACTAATCCATCCGCAGTGCCTTTCACCGAAGAGAAATAACACTAACAATAAAATTCGACGTAACCGCACCCAGAAACAATCAGAACGAAATAGGTTATTTCCATTTATATCAGCGCCGTAGCCACTATCTTACACGGCCATCCCTGTTAATTTCTACTACGAACAGCGTGTGTTGCCTCAGCCCTCTGGACTATTTGTATCAATTTCAGCTCAGCATAATGCACGAGTGCGGTGAAGTTGGCGATTATTTCAGAAGTAGGTACCGTATTCCGGCGGAGTTTGATGGGGTGACCACAGAAGATAAACAAGTCGAGTTTTGTGCCTGCTTTGTTAACATTTCTGTTTCGCAGGCTGGCCAATAACCGACGGGAAGTTGGACGGAAATGGTTTTGTTTGAGGAGTGGATACTTGTGTTTCGTCACTGGGAGCTACTGGAAGATATCTCATTACCTATTCGAATGATTCGTACAGGATGGATTACATGAAACCGTCCATTCGAAATGTATGTAGGGTTTTTACTGTTTCTAGGGAATGACTAGGCACCAGGAAATTCAAATGAATGTTTAATGAATAGAAATAATAGAAGTAAAAAAACACTGGCAACAAAGAACTCTGGTTTACAGACACTGAACGCACTTCTATGAATATTCGATAAGTTCTCGTCTAATGAATTCCTCTTAAATTTTCTGACTAGTGAAGGACTGTAACCAGATAATTGAGTTGGAGATGGTAGTGTAGAAACATTTATTGACATCATTCACAATCATAAAATGAATGAGTCATCCGCATGAAGTTAATACAGTAAAAAACACAAATATTAAAATCATCTATAAACTCAGAGTGAATTATTCAACTACAAACAGAGGTAATCAAGAGATGTTCAAAATGAGAGGTCAGATGAAGTCAAACTTAGACTGCATTCAGAGTGATAGAAGCAATTGAATTTGATTGCGAGAGCCTCGTTATTCCATTAGAAAAACAGGAGGTTTAATAGTGAATCATTAGAGTAGGCTGAGTTGTAATAAAAGTGAGATCAGGCCTTAGAGGAGAGACGTATATTGAAAACTTAGTAGTCTAAGTCTGTTCTTCATTGAGATTATTACAAATGATTGAGAAATCAATACTTATGATCTATAAAGTTGGTCTGTAAAGAGAATGCTAACGAATCAATTGAGACGACATTTACAGTGACAAACTGCTTTCAGTAGCAAGGTTAGTGTTCTTCAGAAAAATATAGGCTACAATTGACAATTATGAGGATTGTAACATGAGTGTACCATGTATGAATTAATAACCACGAACCCATTGGTTCGAAAAAGCAGAAGGCTTGAGATCTTAATTGCTAAGTGCTTCAGATGAATGAAATTGAGAATTTCTTATGTATAATGAGGAGATCATAGCAGTTGAAAGGTTTATCAATATTTGAGGAGATCGCTCAAGGTGAAGCAGGGATTGAGACTGTCAATCAGGTTCAATGCTCATTCAAATACTTCAGAGAAGTTCACTTGGTTTTATTGAGAGGGAGAAGACTGATTCCATGATTCACCTTTGCGTTTGAGGATTTTCGTTAATCTGAAACTCGAGAACAATAATTAGCAAGTATTATGAAAAGTTGAGAAATGAGATGAATCGATTAAAATGATGAGATGCACATGGGAATATAAAAAATCAGTATTTATTACCACAGAGAATGTTCATTCTTGGAGCAAATAATCATTTCCATGTGAGGAGTCTAGAGATATCTGAAAAATCTATGAGAACTACAAAAATATACCAAAATATATATCTTAGAGGAGTTGAATACATTAGTTTAATGTAATAGAGATCTTATTAGAATAAAAGAGAAAGGATTATCAATATTTTTATAGATTTTCATGATCTGAAACGTGAACAAATTTTCAAACTTTATAAAAAGCAGGAAAATAACATGGAATATGCAATAATTGAGGATTCCGAGAATTCACTCATCCTTTCGATAAATTACTTCAAGAAATGAACAAGATGAACAGTGATTATGCGAGGTGACTTTTTGAAAATTATAATTTACAAGAGTAGCACAAGAGTAGGTATATCCGCAGCTGGATACAAAAAGGAAAGATTAATTGATTCAATTAATGAGCCTGAGTCAAGCTGTCAGCTGATTAGTACACATAGGAGATTGACTTAACGGGAGCAGTCAATCAGCCGACCCTAGAGCTTGGATTGAAGAATAATCAAAGTGGCACCCACATTTCTATATTTTTTGATTATTGTTTGAATGAAAACATGAAACCGCGCTTCTATGTATTTTTCTGCTTGTGAAGCTTCATATCTTTTGAAATGAATCTACCTTTTATTTGTTCTTTCATTCGCTACATCACTTCATGAATCTTTAAATTTCTCGACTACTTCCCGATATCTTCAATTCGTCTGCCTTCTTTTTCTATCACTTGTTTCGTTTTCTATTTTTTCCCTCGAGAGTATCGGACAATGAGTTTATTTTGAATGTTTTCTAGTAGTACTCTTCAATATTAACTAGACTTCCCGATAGGAAATTTGACAATTTCGATTTATGCACATCAAGAATACGCATTAGTTTCGTGGTTACGTCACGAATTGATGACCTCCTAGTCTCTGAAACAAGAAACAATTAGAAATTTGTTTTCAAATAATAGAAGAAATGCCCCTGCGTGAAACTCAAGCACTAATTTGTCAGGGGCCAAAACTTAACAAGAAGAAATTGTTGCCTTACAATGAACTAAGACAAAACACTTCAAACTCTGAAGCGTAACATTTCGTAGTCTAAATCTCCTTTTTCAGACAATTTCTATTTTTCATACAACTTTGCAGAATCGTGACAATATTTTGATTTTTTAATTGACATTTGTCTTTATTTGGGTTTTCTCTCCCAGTTTCTGAAACAAAAAAATATTGCCACGATTCTGCGAAATTGTATAAAACATAAAAATTGTCTGACGAAGGAGTTTTATTTAGACTCCGAAACGTAACGCTTCAGAGTTCAGAGTGTTTTCTTTTTGTTCATTGGTAGGCAACTTTTTTTTTTAATTTCTCGAGTTTTACGCAGGGGCCTTTCTTTTATTATTCAATTTTTTTCTTTTTGATTGTTTCTTGTTTCCGAAAATAGGAGAGAAATTCCAAATAAAGTTTTCAGGAGTATACAGAGACCTCCCAGAACATATTTCAATAGATAGATGATTTTTTTTGTCTCTCTGAAACTCCAAATCGAAAATTGGTTCACTTATTTCATAGAATTGTGCTGTTTTGGACTCTTGAAATGCGTGCTCAGTTTCAGTTCAATCAAGCTTCTCGAAGTTGGTTAAAATCACGCCGAAAGCAATCCCAACATACATAAAAGTCAAGTTGATGAAAGCGTGTTAAAAAACGATGTTTTCAATCCAGAACGCAATCACTGCGACTGGCTCGAATTTTCAGGATGCAATTGCTTTTCAGACGCGTCATCTCTAGCGCCTCTCGAACAGAAATTATATGCGCTTTTGATCCCCAATAGGAGTGGAAAATGGAGGGCAACGTCATAGCCTCGAATCGCATACAGATAAGGGCGTTCGTATGAGAAAATCACCCTATCCAGTCCCAGCCATTCGAACTTACGTGTTTCCTTTGAACGACGAGATACGGCTGATCTGAAATAACAGATATTACGCTTTTTAGACCACTATTCTTGTGTGTTTCCTAAACGACCTAATGCGCATCTTTGGGTAACCCTCAGATTATACAATGAAACTTGGGGAATATCGATTTTAATGTTATCTGGAAGGCTCTTATGATTTCTTAAATTTTCAAGGCTTTCACTACCAGCTTCTCAAACGCAACTGATGAAGAATTCGCCAAATAAATTCTTGAACTAGTCTGACTGATGAAGAAACTCGAAGAATCAGAAGGTGCTGTTCGAATTCTGAATATTCTTGGTGAAACATAGATTGTATAAAAAGGAGTAAATGATTGAAATTCAGAAAAAAGACAGCGGTTATCTGAACAGTTGATGCAAGAAAATGGTCTATTTCTTCTAAAGGGATACTATCCCTTATTGTCATTTTGACAATTCTCGGAATATGTCGTCAGTTTTGGTCCTGAAAAATATTGTTTTCTTGTGTTATAAGATGTTAAGTTTATCCCTGGGAGATGATTTCTTTTCATTAGGGTCCCGTAGCGGTCTTCAAATATCTGAAGTTACGAAAAATCATCATTAAGATGGTCGTACCTGGTTCGAAAGAACCCTCACGATCAGAGAGCAAAGCTGAGAATTCGAATATTGGAGGAATTCGAAGGACAAGAATGATTACGTTCTGAAACTAGCCACTGAACATGGTGTTGAGATCTTCTAAGAAACCCACATGGCAACAAAGGAACTTCTTCGTGAAGAGAGACAATTGAAAGTTATGTACTCATTGATTTTTTACTTAGTCCAAATTACGATTCAGCTTGTTGTGTTATAAGTTTTCTCATGTTTAGCAATTCAAAAAGGGAAAATTTAAAGGGTTTTTTTCATTTCCTTCAAACATTGTGACATTTTTGTCATTACTAATTCATGAAGAAAGAATTTCTGCAGTGGGTGGTTAATTCAAGAATCATTCAATTGATTATGAATAGATAGTTTTTTCTGCTTTTGTCTTTTTTCATTTCAGATCTAGAATTTCGGGTAGATTGGTTAAGAGTCTATTTTTCTCTGCTGCCCATAGAAGAACTACAAGAAGATGTTTTTCCGATCACGTAGATGTCCTCCAAGATCCTCTGATATGATATTTTTAGTAAATTTTTTTTTAACACGGGTGATTTCTCTGTGGTTTTTTCCCTTTCCTCATTTTATCGTACTACAGACCTGTATGGTTTTCCTGTGTTGCACTAACCCCAGCTAGGTACTTTTTTGTTTCAATATGTATTGAATTATCTTAGCTCTCTCAATCAAAAAAATATATACTATCTCAAGATACCTATACTTCATATCATGTGCCAAAGTCTGTGGGGAATGGGGCAAATTTCCACGCATCCTACCCATTATGTCTCAATTATGCTCTATGGGCGAAAAGCTGGCGAAAGATTCACATTGATTGCTTCAAAAAAGTTCAAACTAACTTTGGCACCATTAGGTCGAGCGTTATCTTCCTGAAATATTGGATTTTTGAGTCGGTTAATGTAAGGGAGAACATATCGCTCCACTATTTCATCTTTTTCGAAGAACATGAGCATGATCGCTCTCTTCCATTCATCTGGTATTCTGTTCATTGTGATTATTTTTTCAATAAACAGTTGCAGTCGGTTCATTCGGTATTTGATCTTCTCCTGGTGACTCTCTATTCTTCAATTTATCTCTTCCTGTTTTTATATTTTTTTTTGGGAGATTTGGGTCTTTTCGTCAATTATTTTATTCGGCGTTATTGGTGAAGATTTTTCATTTTCTGCTCACTATCTATGTTTTACCAAGAAATTTTTTAATTTATTCAGCTCTCACTGGATGTTGCAGCGTCTTTGTCAGTTAGTACAATAAACTGCCCCACATGAGTTAGGGATATTGATATTGACTTAAATTGCGAAAAAATATAGTTCAAATCACATTTTATGATGGAAATTCATGTTAGTATGATTTCAAGTTGCAGGAAATGAAATTAATTTTAGACTGTAGGACTTCAGGCTTTCTTCTCGCTGAAACGGTGATCAAACAATCCTGAGCAGGTGTTTTTCGTCGCCCACCAAGCCTTAGTCTTTACAACAAAAAACCTGTCTTCCTCAACCTATTCCAAAGTCGAGATATCACATTTTGGCTAACTTGGAGCCTTCCCGCTACAGCAACCTGAGTTAGGCCAGCCTGTAGCATTCCGATAGCCCTATTAGCCTCGGTGCGTGTTTATTTACGTTTTGGCATTTTCAGAAAACTCGTTTCGAATCGAAGTCGTTGATAAACTGACTCCATTTCAAAATAAGAACATTCATGAAGTAAATTGTAAAGAACCAAAGTTCAGAAAGAAGGCGACAAGATTGACGAAATGTCTCATTCTGATTTTTATTGGATCGATTCGAGTTGTCATTGAGTTTTAAATGATTTTACAGCGATTTTTTCGAAGATTACTACTACTAGCTGTTGTTAGGTTTATTGTGATTAATTTATTCATTCATTTATTTATTTAGTGACATAAACCGGTAATTAAACCCGTTCAAACAATTGTAACGAAAAGAAATACAAATAACAGTGTGTAACCAATGAAAATACAAGAATTGCCACACAAGTAAACTGCGGGATGAAGCATTACATAATAATATGAGGAATTAATGAAATCTAAGCAGAGTAAAGGACTGAACATACAAAAAAGAAAAAGAAGGAGAAAATAGTCCCAAAGTCAAAAACGAATAGTCCAAGATCCCAGGGCCCCCAGATTCTACTCATTCTTGAAGCAACGAATTTCACACTACAGACAGTCCTACACGTGTTCAACATTGTGTGCACACTCGCTAGCTAATGAAATGAAGAGAGAAAGGAATTAAAAAGACTTCCAGTTACTTTAAGGTTGAAAGTAGCACCTACTTGACCCTCTGGATCATATCGACGACACAATCTAACACCTACACCCTTAACTCCTTGGGATTCATCTCTCCCCCAGAAGATCCCCAGTCAAGTCCAGCAAAAATCATCTCGATAGCCTGAAAATCGGAAAGAAGAAAATCCGCCAGCTATTCACGATTCGACGTTCAGCCAGGAATATGCATCAAAGAAAACAGGACGCCGTCACGGTAGAACGGCCAAGGCAAACTATGCATCCTCGGATCCGGTCCCCGACAAGAAATTCGAATTAATTCGACTTCGTCGGGCGTTGTCGATGGCACTTAGCGCCACTCCTGAAAAGTGCCAGCTCGCCCCTAATCTCCCGCACCCCGGAAACGGTCCCTAGCCTGGGACCAATTAGGCATTATTATTCATATCGACTGCAACCAGAGCACTCTTCGGCCAGGCCGGTCTCTTGGCGGCCTAAAATGGCCTGGATGTTATCTTCCATCTGGTGAAAAATTGCTTGTCGTTTCGGAATATTTCAGTGCCTGGGCGTATGAACGGATAAACATCTACGTCGTTCCGTTTTGTTGTCCCTTCGTTCCGTATTACGTCGGAATATTTCAGCCGGATATCAGGCTCGAGTTGATATCGCTTTGGTTTCTCGTCATACTGAGTTTTCTACCTTCTGAAGTTTCTCGGGTAACCTAAGACAAAATTTCAATTCTTAAGACAAAGGAGTCCTGATATACTCCTCTCATAATTTCAGAGCTTATTTGGATGACTCACGTCTCAAGCTGAAATCTAGGAGTAATTTTCTGCAGGAACTAGCCGGTACCCGTTTAGACATTCCGTACCCGCATTTGGCACCTTGCGCGAATAGCGCTACGCCATTGGTAGACTAGAAACCTTCTCTGTTCTAGCGCGAGTGAACTTAACGTATCTGAAGCACCGCGCTAGAGCTCGTACGTATTTATCCCCCAAAGTCGTAGTTTTTGCCTATATTAACAGAACTCATCATTTGAGAATTTACCTGTTTGATAAAACACATTTGAACCTACACATAGGTACAACAAAGAAAGATTAGAAAAAAAATGTTCGCTTTGAAATTCGAAGTTATGTTCTGCTAGATTCAAAATATTGTCAAAAGTAAAATTATGTTGGAAAAAGTAAAGTAAAGGAAAAGTAAGGGATTTTGTTTTCTTCAGTATTATTTATGTTTCTCTTCAAATGAATGTGAAAGTCAAAAGACTTTCCCCACCAGATTTGGTACGATTTAACCCTTAACTGGTGTGGTGCTTCAAATTTACTTTCAGGGTATGGTATTGTCAATTTTGACCCTGTGTTTATCAAGTTCAGAAAAATTTAGTTCTTTCTTCATCAAGAATTTCTCTTTGATAATCAAATAACACAGTGAAAATGAATTTATTGTAGGTCAAACTTATAGAATGACTGAATGATAAATTTTTCAGAAACTTCGGCAAAATACTAATTTATATCTTAGAGAAAAAACAACTACGAAAATAATGAATATTAGCTCGAATAACGATTTGGTATGAGTTCCTTGAAAAGTATATGACAGAAAAATATGAAAAAACGAAACCAGGAAAATTCTAATTGCATTTCTGAACCGAGTATTTAGGTGAGATACGTTAATCGTTCCATTCAATTTTCCATTTAAATTTTTTACTAGATTCATAAATCATGTTTTGAGGAATGGAATACTGCGCATGTTGGCATTACATCTTTTGTTTATTTTTGAATCACGGAGAAATTTTTCAATCCCCTCGTTTATCAATCAAACGATGAATGATCTTGACTTTCAATACGCTCGCTCCGTTCCCACGTTAATAAACTACATAGTTGATTATTTTCATCTTCATTTCATATTTCGATTATGTAAAGATGTTTCTCTATTTCAGTATCGTAATGAGTTCATTACAGTACTAGAAGTGGTGCTGTAATGAAATCATTGGCAACTTAATCTACTGAAAAACGTCATGCTAGGCTCAAAATATTTCACAATTTGAAATGGCTGAATGTGGCAACTAGTAATGATTCAATCATCCATTGGAAAAATTCCCACTTTCAATTAGCCGATACCAGAAATTGCTGAATAATTGATGAATAATTTCAGTCGAAATGTGATTGGTTTCTTAATTCGTGCCCATCTGTCCAATGGCATAGCGCCTATTCGCGTAAGGAATGTCTGAATGCAGCCATTTCTTTATGGTGAAATGAAGCAACAAAACTCAGTACAGCAGCCTGGCACTTGCTTTTTTTTTGTTGCTTCTAAACTCAATTTGATGAACCGATTTAGATGTATTTTTCATATGAAAGCTGATGCTTGCTGTGTATGCACCTAATAAATATGAAAGATTCCTTCATCATACTGAATTGTATCACTCGTCAACTCGAAATGTTGATCTGTCTCAGATGTCAGTTTCTAGTATTATTTTTATTCTTTGTCGACGTCTTAAACTTATGGCCAGTAGAGACCGATTTATCACAACTTGATTTTCGGCTGATGAGTGGTAGGAAGAACAAGGTCATCCTGCAGCTGAACGAACGGTTTACCGCCGTATAAGGTCTTTTGGACTGCAGCATTATCGACCCCATCTTGTTTTTCCTCTGATAGTTGAGCAACGCCGGCAACGATTACAGTGGTGCAGAGAACAACAACAATGGAATGTGGAATGGCATCAGATCGTCTTTTCTGATGAATCTCGATTCTCTCTGGGTGTACATGATGGGCCGAGAAGGGTTAGACGACGTCAGGGAGAAAGAAATGATACTCATTTTGATATGAGCGTTATGTACACCGGATAGTGACTTTTGACCTCGACCCCAATAAATAATTTCAAGAAACTGAAGTTTATAAACTTTCATTCAAAATTTATAGTTCCAATTTCAAGAAAAGTGTTGTGCTTAAATTAAAGATAACCTTTAATTACTGTTTCTGAATGAATCATTAAAAAAATGTACTCAACCCACCACTAATATTAAGTGTGTAAATGTTATAGAAGGATATTGTATGCACATCTAAGTACATAAAACAAATTTCCAGCAAGCCAAGCGCTCTTTACGATATTACCAATCCATCAACCTAGTTTGTTCACTTTGTGTGTGGAAAATATCATATACGAAATGTCAGCCATGATGCATATATAGGTTGGAAAGTAATTACAAAATTCTGTTTGGGACAGCTCCGTTGGAGCTCCCAGACCCTGATCAACTTTGACTATGTCGGCTTCAGGAAAATTATCAACTCCGAGATAATTGTATCCAAGATGTATACCTAAGCTGAACGGAGGGAGCAATAAATCCGGATAAATACCTGGTGAAGTTTGTTACAGCAAGTTTATGAGAACGAAGTGGATCTCATCGTTCAGATGCTTTCTCAATTTAGTGATGATCTGAAAGATATTGAATTACTTTTCACCATGGAATAGTTCATTTGAATTTATCTGTTATTATGAAGTTGCCGTCATGATCAAATCATTGGAACATTCTTGAAAAACTCTTCATGAGAAAATATATAGACTCCCCGTCAATAAATTCCGGACAGGCAAAACTTTTGTCAAATTCAACACATCTTCTTTCGTGGTGTTGCAATTTTGTTGAAATTTTCACCAGGAATAGAATTGTCTTGTTATACTTACCTGAAATTTACTTTGCAAAAATATCTGTAGTTGATCCCTTACACAGGGAGAAACAAAACCTTGTTTTATGCCCTCCATTTCTACACACAATGTGGTGAATTTGAGGCGGATTTCAGTTCAACGCAGAATATTACAATCTAGGAATAGAATAGTGATTGAGTCGACAGCATCGTTTATGCTCCTTAATTGTCGTATTGATCATTCGCTTCGTTGTACCAATTTAGACTTTGCCGCAGTCACAAGGTATCCTGTAAATACCGGTTGAGAGAGTAGGTCGACTTTGTCTTTGGTAGTTCTGATAATTTAGCCAAGTTTTTGAGTTAGCTCATAGACTGTCTCTATGTATTCTTAAGTATTCTACCAATTCTATCGGTGACCTTGGGAATATATGGTAAGATAGCTCTTGCATTGGGGGTTAGTTGTGATGGGTTATCATCACGTGTGGAAAGTTTTGGTCTTCTTGCCCTCTGAATTTTCTCAGCATTATATCCGTTAGCGACGAATGCATGCTGTAGATGTTCAAGTTCATCCTCCAGATATTCCGGCTCGCACAATCGTCGGGCTCTGTCTACGAGTGTTTTTATAACTCACCGTTTTTGTTGAGGATGATGATTGGACTGCTTGTGTAGATACCTGTCAGTGTGGGTTGGTTTTCTATAAACCCTGTGTCCTAGCCTCCCATTAGGCTTTCTAGTAACCAAGACGTCTAGAAAGGGTAGAGCACCATCCTTTTCAATTCCCATAGTGAATTGAATATTTGGGTGCCTACTGTTAAGATGGGATAGGAAAGCATCCTATTCTTCAAGTCCATGACTCCAAACGACAAAAGTATCATCCACATAACGTATCCATGTGGATGGTTTCTTTGTTGCCGCTTCAATTGCACTTTGTTCGAATTTTTCCATGAAGAAATTTGCAATTTCAAGACTCAGAAAGTTCGAAGAGCTTTGTTATGTCATTCGGGAATCCCTGATGGAAGCTAGTGTGAACAAAGACACAACATCAAAACTAACGAGTCGGCCATTCGGTCCCAACAGAATGTTTTGCAGTTTTTCTACAAACTGAGTAGAGTTCTTGACGAAAGTGTCCGTATTTCCCACATAAGGTCTCAACATATTCGTTAAAACTTTGGCTAAGTCGTATTTTGGATCGATGGTACAAACAATGGTTTTTCAATATTTCCATCTCCATTTTCATTGGCAATGTAAGAAAAAGATAGCTCATAATAGATTCTCCACCATGAAACACTTTCCGAAAGACAAATAAAAAAAATGGACCGAATAAACGAAACCAAACAGACTCACTTCGAAATGAGGAATGTCATATATGTCATAGCCATCTTATATTAGCTCAGCAATATTTCTGAGTTCTAGTGGACGTCTTCCTTCTCTATAATTTTTTTAATGAAATTATTCGGAAAATGAATGAATTTCAATGGATATACAAGAATCTTGCACACCTGCTAACAGCCTCTATTTGAGATAGCAAATTCGAAAAAAACCAAGCGTACGTCACAGTCTAGACACGTAAACGACGAGGAATTATGTCAACGAAGAACCTGCGACTGCCCCGTTATTAATTATTCACTCTCCATCATTAATCAACCTGAAATCACCTCCAAGGCACCCGATTTTTCACGGCACACGTTCAATGGCCTTATCACCTAGCCTTGTACCACCTTCAGAGGTCGCTAATCTGCGTTCGAACATCGTACACGGCTTTGAATATTGAATTTCCGGGGGATCTCGTTGATAACCTGAATGGTAATCGATAGAATCCATTAATCAGGGAGGCGAATGGGTTCGTCTCCGTGGATGACTGCTGGTCCATGACCAGGAGACTGCTTGCGGTCTTGTGGTTGCCCCTTATTATCCCCATTTGCGTTATCTTCGCCTTGGATACCCGCGTCAATAGAAGCAACAAGGGGGAAATGGGGGTGACGATACGTTTGTTGGGTTAGGGGTGGTTTATTCGGCTTCGAAAAACAAGTTGAGAGTGTACACTTAACGGGAGGTGAAATGGGATTACCCTGTATCAAGATGAGATATTCTTTTATTCTTCAATCGATTAAAAGAAAGGTTCTCAATTCGACTGTGAAAACAAGTCGGGAGTGTACAGGGTGATTCACTTATCTTGGTAACCCCAATTTTCTCGAAAACGTCCGAATATTCTTTCATTCTGTGGATGGCGTTTTGAACAAGGCAATGTCGACTTGAGATGTGCATAAAAATCTGCGGAATGAATAAAGACGACAGGCGTCGCGGCGCTGTCAAAAATTTTTTCTCTACGAACATACCTTTTTTATCATCTCATTCGAAAGATAATTTTATTCAGAATTTTTTTTCCGAATACAATTTTTATCCTGCAGCGTGTTTTATGTTAATTCTTTTTAATTTATTTTTTTTGTATTGTGGTAATATGCCTTCATGTGGAGACATAGATATGATTTTGTGCCTTGAATTCAAAGAGGCTAGTATTCTAGTCAAAGTGCCTCTTCAGATGAAATGAAATTTGTGGCAACAGCAAGATGGGGCTCCATGTCACAACGCTGCCATTGTAAAGAGATATTTAGATCAAGAATTCGAAAATAAATGGATAGGAACCAATGGACCCATCAGATATAGCAAGACCTAACGCTCATGGATTACTTTCTGAGGGGTACTCTGAAAAATATGGTATACCAAACTGATTCTAATCACGCATGTGCCCAAGTAGGCCCTTATATTTTGACCAAAGTAACTTATAATGAAATAGGGGAATGATATAACTCATAATGGCCGGTATATAGAACATATGATTCGAAATGTTTCGTGTATTATTAAAAACAAATGTTTATTGTTATAAGATATAATATTTAATGAATATAATAATACAGAAATAGTTTGTTACAAAGCCGCCCTAATTTTACAAAAAAAAATCATATCTAGGTCATCTAGACATTATGATTCATACGTAAGATATATCATTTCCCTATTGGTCGAAATATAAGGGTCCATTTATTTTCGAATTCTTGAACTCAATATATCTTCACAATGGCAGCGTTGTGACATGGAGCCCCATCTTGCTATATCTACATATTTGATCTTATTTGAAGAAGCAGATTGTTGAGAAAATTAGCCTTCTTGAATTCAAGGCAAAAAATTATATCTATGTCTTCAAATAAAGGCATACTACCACAATACCGAAAAAAATAAATGGAATAGAATTAATTTAAAACATGCTGTAGATCACTGACGGTTAGAAATGGATAAGAATTGTATTCGGAAAAAAAATTCTGAATGAAATTCTCTTTCGAATGACATGATAAAAAAGGTATGTCTTTGGAGAAAAAAAATTGTTGATAGCGCCGCGACGCCTGGCGTCTTTATTTATTCCGCAGATTTTTATGCGCATCTCAAGTTGACATTGACTTGTTCAAAACGTCATTCACAGAATCAAAAAATATTCGGACGTTTTTGAGAAAAATGGGGTTACCAAGATATGTGAATCACCCTGTACACTTAACGGAAGGTGAAATGGGATTACCCTGTATCAATATGAAATATTCTTTCATTCTTCAATCGGTTCTCAATTCGACTGTATCTTTTTTATGTTGGTTAGGTATCTCAAAATTTCGACTTGGTGGATGAATTTTGATGAATGTTTTTTTTCCAATTGGTCAATTTGTTTCGTATGATATTCCATAGTCTCCTCGTGTATGAATATGGGGTAGTATAAGTCTAAGATCCCAGGGCCCCCAGACGTTACTTATTTTTGAAGTAACGAATTTCACAGTATAGATAGTCTTATATGTGTTTAATAGTGTGTGCATACTGGCTAGCTTGGCTAGGCAGGTAGCAGGTGAAAAAGATGTCACGCAGAATATTATAAAAAATGAATATTTCATATTGCCAGACCGTTTCCGTGGGCCATAATTCCTCTCAGACGCTCAAAGTTTCATTGAAGAAAAAAGAACTTTTTTTACAATCGAAATCTTCAATTTTGAATATAATCCTCGGGGGATTATCTATACCTTTTGTGGAAAGCCAGACCAATCCCAAGGGCCAAACATTCTGCCAGACACAATCAAAATTTCATTAGGTCCCTGGAAACTATTAATTTTTTTGGCTACAAAGTGTATGTTTTCAACATCAAATTATGGAAATGACCATTTTTCATTATAATTATAACAGAAATCGAAAAATATAATCTTTTTCATTAGTATCTCAATTTTAATCTTCATTCTCAGCTTCATTAGATGGCTAACTCGTACCTGGCGTTTTACAATAATTTTATTGATAGAGGTTTCGTAACTATGGGGTCTGCTCAAATTTCCTCAAGTTGGTAGAACCTGCCTTGTGGGCCGTAATTCCTCCCATACACTTTATAGGGAAAAAAATTTATAGTTTTTAGGGACCTAATCAAAATTCTGATTGTGTCTGCCAAAATATTCGGCCCTTGGGATTGGTCTGGCTTGCCACAAAAGGTATTAAAATAATCTCCAAAGGATTACATTCAAAATTGAAGACTTCGAATGTGAGAAAAGTTCATTTTTTAAGCGTCTGGGAGGAATTATGGCCTACGGAAACAGTCTGGCAATATGAAATATTCATTTTTTATAATATTCTGCGTGACATATATAAAATCAGTGCTTCGAATTCAACAAAAATGCTGAATCTGACCATTTCGCAAGAATGTTTCTAACTGTGATTTTTTTTATTGAAATTTAAAGCATCTGGGGGAAAAAACGACCCAAGAAAATGTTTTGGCAATATGAAATATTTTTTCATATTATATTCTGCGTAACATGATATGAAAATCAGTGCTTCGAATTTAACAAAAGTACTGAATCTGGCCATTTCGCAACAATGTTTCTAATTGTGATATTTTTTTAAGAAATTTGAAGCGTCTGGGAGGAATTACGGCCCACGGAAATAGTCTGGCAATATGAAATATTTATTTTTTATAATATTCTTCGTGACATATATAAAAATCAGTTCTTCGAATTTAAGAAAAGTTCAAGTTCATTTCAAACTATTGTTTCCATATGAAAAACACAACTTTATATCATAGCTCAACAGGGAAAAAACAAAGTACGCTACTAAATTGCTATGAAAAAAGTGCCTGTATAATGTTTTCATTTCATCATCCTAGCACAATCAGAAACGGAGATAATTGCCAAGTTGTAATCGCCCAAATTTCAATTTTGGCCTATATCTCGAAAAAAAAAGAAGAAGATAGAGGAATGCAGTTGATGACATAATCAGTTTCTCTAAAAAAGACCACCGTAACGTGTCATTCATTTTTCTCTATCTCTCACGGTCAAAAAGTTGTAGTTCAAGTATTACCAATTTTGCCCACTCTGTACAAGTCACAGACTCACCCTATATATGAATTTCATTTCCGAATTGATTCTACATTTTGCTCGAAAATAATCAACAATATTTCCTCTTTCAAATGGCCTAACCAGTACATCATAATTTTGTTGAATAACATTGACCACGAAACTGGACGTAATATTGCAAGGATAATTAAAACTCAACATTGAAACATAACTGGCATTCGTTTTGATAATTTATATAATGAACCAGCAATTTTCAGCTTCGACTGCCTAATGAAACAGGAATATTCAGCGCCAAACAGCAAATGATACGGTATTATTTTTGCATTACTACGATAAATGAACAGTGAGGTTGAGTGCTTTGATGATGATACAATGGAATTGCTGTTCGATTATTCCTTGTTGAATATACTCAAATTAATGAGAATAGGGGACGTTAATTTTTTTTTTAAACAGTCCCAAAACTTCTCTATTCTGAAGCGATGTATTGGTGAATTGTCAAATGTCTAACTTTCTTGTGAGTGAAGTATTATTACCCATATTCAGCTTTGTAAGCCAGATATTACAATGATGGAGCAAAGATGAACATATTTCTGCTGTTCCATGATCAGAGCAGAATAAACCATATCAACAATTTCATATTTTGATTTCAAGTTTACCCATTCACTGTAGAGCTGTAGTGAACTTTCTTCGATAATTATTAAACTACAAGAATTCCTTCTAATAGGATTTTTAATTTTTGTTGGTGTTTCTAATTTTGAAGTTTATGGTTTGAAATTTTTGTTTCAATTTTATTTCTGAGGGTTTTCTCATTCACTTCATATTCTTTTTTTTGATTTTGACATTTGAACGTGGTTACTTTCCTAACCTGAGACTGCAGTATTTTTTCTAGAAATATTGTATATTCGATTGAAATAGGCGATGAATGTATCCCTTTCATCTGAACTAATTTCCCTTGAATCGAGTACCGAATATACAACTTTTTTTTCGTCTCATCTTTATACAGCATCCATGCTGAATCATTGAAACTAAGCTTAGGTCAACTATCCCCATTTGAATAAAATTAACATCGCATCTAAATTTGCATGGTCTTCACCTATTCGCAGACCATTAGCATCTTGCATAGGAATTATAATTGTATTCCATGGCTTGCCATTAACGAAGTCAGCAGGGTGTTTGTTGACTTAACGGTCAAGATGTTTATCAACGATCGTAAACTGTTTCCATCGTTGGGTTTAACTAGAGTTAATTTATGGATCATTGATTGGTAATTGAATTGGGAATAGAAATTCATCCTGCAGTTCCGCAATTCAACGTTCTAAATTATTTCTCTGGGTGGAAAATTGTTCGTAATTTATACCCTGAATCTGAAAAATTTAGTATTAATTTTCATCTTTTCACCCGGTATCATTATATGCAGGGTTATTCATGAATGTTTCATGTATATTTTTTCGAAGGTTCTAGGACTTCCGGTTTCTCCGGAAGTAACATCAACATTCATTTTTCAAATGAAAAGACTCATTTTTTATTGCATAAATAGATTCCCAATTCAATTCTGAGTATCTAAGAGTCCAAAAGTTTGAATTTTCCCGGAAAAATTCTATTTAAATGAGGAAATACGAAGAAAAAATTCTCAAAATTGAACTTTGTTGAAATACAGACAACTTTGAGGTTTCTTAATGAAAAAATTTTCATTTTTTAGAATTTCCGAGAAGAAAAGCTGATGCTTCTTTTCCGATAGCGTGATTTTCAGGATATGATACAGGAGGTCACAAATTCTTTGTCAAATTTAGAAGTGACGAAACAGCAGAAAATCGTTTGTTCTTTCGAATTGGAACCCCATTTTTTCGAAGCATTTTCGAAATCTTCGTCAAAAAATAATAGGAGCATACGTCTAAGACCTTTATCCCAAAATGAATATTTTTCGAAATACTCAGGAAAAACGATTTTGTCTTCAATTCTCAATCTCATTCCGAATGTGTTTTTTTTACTGAAAAATAATTAGCGGTCAAGTGAAATTTTTAGAAATCTCTGTTATCGAGAAAATAGTTCAGACGAGTTAAGTTCTTGAATTATCATCTGTAATCTGTAATGCGGGAGCAACAATTAGTTTAAAGTTCTCAATGTGAGTATTAGTGAAGTCAACGTAAAAAATTCTTAGGAATCAAGAAAAAAACAATTTGTGATAATTTTTGATGCTTTTGAAAGAATAATTAACAGAACATGTAACAATTTCTCTACTGAAAATTCAAATTTCCCTACCATGACAAAAAAAATTTCTCTAGAATTAAGAATTTGTGGAAATTATCCTAAGCTTCAAAAATTAAAGAAAAACTGAACTAGTCTGAACTATAAGAAAATATTTTCTCGATAACAGAGATTTCTAAAAATTTTACTTGACCGCTAATTATTTTCCAGTAAAAAACTACATTCGGAATGAGGTTGAAAATTGAAGACAAAATCGTTTTTTCTGAATATCTCGAGAAATATTCAATTTGGGATAAAAGTCTTGGATATACTCGTATTATTTTTTGACGAAGATTTCCAAAATGCTTAGAAAATATGGGGTTCCAATTTGAAAAAAACGATTTTTTGATGTTTCATCACTTCTAATTTTGACGAAGAATTTGTGACCTCCTGTTTCATACTCTGAAAGTCACGCTATCGAAAAAGAATCATCAGCCTTTTTTTTCGGAGATTCTCCAAAATGAGAATTTTTGATGAAAAAACCTTGAAGTTGTCTGTATTTCAACAGAGTTCAATTTTGAACTGTTTTTTCTCGTATTTCCCCATTTATAGAGAAGTTTTTCGGAAAAATTCAAACTTTTTGAATCAAAAAGGCTCAGAACTCAATGGAGAATCCATTTATGAAATAAAAAATGGGTCTTTCCATTCGAAAAACGAAAGTTGATGTCACTTCAGGAAAAACCTAGAACCTTCAAAAAATAATGGCTTCAAGATATTGTCCATCACTGGCTGAATACGAATTCCGCGTTGAAAAAACTGATAATCTTTTGGGTAATTATAAAGTTCCCTGCCCACTTGTATTTTTTTGTAACCTAACCTGAATGCGGATGTTTTATTTTTTTATCAATTTTTTTTTAATTTAAAACAATTTTTTTTCAACTTTTGGTAGGGAAAATTAACCTAATCTAACCCAACATAACCTGACCTTGTTAAACTAAACTATATAGACTATATATAAGACTATATCAGAGCCGTATCAGAGGTAAATGGGGTATATTTATTAGTTTCATTTATTTTTTTCTCGAAAATTATTGCCTCCCCAGAGCTGTAATTGAGACTGTAGTATCAGGAAGTCCTATAGATTCACTGTGCTGGTCAGCCAGGCCGTGTGCCATTGATCGAAACAAGTGATAGTCCGAAGGAGAAACGTCTGAAGTATGCGGCTGGTGAAATAGTCCTACCTCAACATCGTTGAAATGATTTTGATGAGTTTCACCACCTTTCAAATAAAAATCTTCACCCTAAAAAACACCTTTTATATCCAAATGAGTTCTCAAAAAGGACATCATAGAATTTTTAAGTAGATATGTCCTAGGTTTTCTTCATAATTTCATTCCATGAGTGCAAAATGAGTCAACATGGGCATAGCATGGGAAAATCTACAGAGAAAATCACTGAAACCCACCAACCGGAAACAATGTCAGTTTTCATCTGCAGATTGCCCCTCACTTACCCGCCAGTTCTGCCTCGGGGACCTCATAGATGGCTCGCTCTGATTTATCAAAAGCCGAAGAATGTCCCGACAGCGTGGAAGCGATTTTTCTCATCTTGTGTAACTGCGAATAATTTTTCAGGCGGGGAATCTGCGCCTCAAATTGACTTCTATAAAAACTGATAGAAACAAATATAAATTGAGCGACGCCGGTTGCCATAATGTCTGTCAGTTCCGGCATTCCAGACGCTTCCTTATTCGATGCGTCGCATTTCCTGTTTCGTCTCTGCCAGCCTGCCACCAACATCGTAAGGTTTGTTTTTCACTTTTTTTTTGTGGTAGAAGAACTTCATTATGGGTTTCTTCTCACTGTTTCGCTCCCATAGCTCTGATTTTGTTAGGGGAGCTTTGAACGATGTGTCAATTAAATTCATAGATAAAACAAAAATCTAAGATTAATATGAGCTAAAATCGCTATCCTTAGTACCATACTGGACCTGCAATTGAAAACAAAAATTTTTCAAAATCGGAAATATTAGGTATATCCATGAAAATCTAATTATTTTGGAAATGCAAGTACAGCTCTTTGGTCAGCTGATTGACTGCTCGCGTCAAATTAACCTTTCTCTATGTATTAATCAGCTGACAGATTAACTCATGTTCAGTAATTGAATAAATTAATCTTGCTCTTTTATCCAGCTCTGCCTGTGAATAGACTTCCTTTTATGCTATTATTATTATTAACATGAACAGGGGTCGTTGTGGCTTCGTTCAGCCTTCGGGAACTTCGACCTCAAGGATCTTTTATTCTTAACCCTACTCGTTCATTTAAATCCCAAGGAGGCCATCCATGGTATTGATGAACCCAACGACATCCTTAGGAGCCTTGGAAGTTTATCATGTGGATCCAGAACCGACTTCCCCATGTGAATGGTTTCTAGTTCCGCCAGCTCTGGACACTTGCATACCATGTGTTCAGCCGTTTCTTTCTCTGATCCACATAGCCTGCAGGTTTCATCTGCTGACTTACCCATGCGATACAAATGATATTTATATCGACAGTGTCCCGTCAGCAGACCCACCCCTTTTATGCTAATCTTGTGAATTAGAGTCACCTCGCTCAATAACTGCTCATCTCGTTCATTTCTTGGAATAACTGATCATTATAAGGTAGGTGAATTCTCAGAATCATTAATTGTTGCAGTTTGCATGTTATTTTCCTGCTTTTTATAAAGTTTGAAAATTTGTCCACGTTACAGATCATGAAAATCTATAAAAAAATGGTAATTCTCTCTCGCTTTATCCAAATAAAATCTCTATTGCGTTAAACTGAAGTATTTGAATCCTCTAAGAGATATATTTCATTATATTTTTGCAGTTCTCATAGATTTTTCAGATATCTCTAGACTCCTCACATGGCAATGATTGCTTGCTCCAAGAGTGAATATTCTCATGTCTTCCTCTGGTAATAAATACTGATTTATTATATTTTCATGTGCATCACCTTCTCTTAATCAGTTTATCTCATTTCTCAACTATTCACTTCTCATGAAATTTGCTAATTATTGTTCTTGAGTTTCAGATGAATGAATAATCGCAAAGGTGAATCATGGAGTCAGTCTTCTCTCCCAATAAAACCAAGTGAACTTCTCTGAAGTATTTAAACGTTCAAGTAGTTTAGACATTGAACCTTATTGACAGCCTCAGTCCCTGCTTCACCTTAAGCGGTCTCCTTTAATATTAGTAAAACCATCCAACTGGTATGATCTCCTCATTATAAATAAGGAATTTTCAATTTCATTTATCTGAACCACTTAGCAAGTAAGATCTCAACTGTGAATGTCGTCTCAATTCATTCAACTGGTATGATCTCCCCAATATAAATAAGGAATTCTCAATTTCATTCATCTGAACCACTTAGCAAGTAAGATCTCAACTGTGGATGTCGTCTCAATTGATTAATTAGCATTCTCTTATAGACCAAAGTTGTAGATTATGAATATTGATTTCTCGATCATGATATTCTCACATTGTAATAATCTCAATGAAGACCAGACATAAGACTTTTAAGTTTTCAATACACGTATCTCCTCTGAGGCCTGATCTCACTTTTATTACAACTCGGCCTACTCTAATAATTCATAATTCAACCTTCTGTTTTTCTGATGGAATACCGAGGCTCTGGCAATCAATTTGGATTGCTCTATCACTGTAAACGTTGAGTATGGTTTTGAATTAATGGAACTATCTCAAAGTGTAAGTCTGACTTCATCTCTTCTCATTTTGAACTTCTCTAGATTACCTCTGTTGTTAGTTGAATAATGTCGCTCTGAGTTTATAGATGACTTTAATATTCGTATTTTTACTGTATTACCTTCATGGCGGGTGACTTATTCATTTTATGATTGTGAATGATGTCAATAAATGTTTTTATACTACCATCTACAACTCAATTAACTGGAAACAGTCCTAAACAGTAATTTATAAAATCAGAACAAACCCGATTTCGAACAAAGATAAAGTCTTATTTTTGTAGTTGAAGAAATATTAGGGAGTTTCGAGGAGTTCAAAAAGCAAAGTAGTAGTTACTTTTGGAAAAGATAATTGTTTGTTAGTAATAAGAATTTTCGAGTCGGAAAGTTCGATCGGTATTTACAGCATTTGTTTCGGGAATCTTATTTTGAGAGAACTTGGATTATTTCTACGAATGAAATCAAGACGTCAGAACTTTTCAATGTTTTGGAGAGTCGGAGTCCGAAAATTTCGAAATCTTTCATCTCATCACCTCACAGCTATTTTTTCAACTTTATTCCAGTTTGGATTTGAGGCAAATAGTTAACCAAGTAAATAGGTTGATTTGAATGAACTTCGTTAGTTATTCTGATATGAATGCGCTGTTTTTGGAACATAGACATTTTACGTAAGTTATTCCGCTGGTTTATATTTTCCGCCAAAAACTGAACTCTCTACAAGAAGAATATCACTAAGTACTACTCACTTGTGCAGTAGGCCTTACCCACATTCAATCCGAGTTGAAGAGAGCCTAATTTTGTTTGTTAGGTCGACGGGAAGCCGCTCTTGTGTTAACCGCTCAACATCTAAATAAACTCATAGATACAAGTCATTTCTTTCACAAAGATGACCAAAATATATATGTGTTTGATTACAGTCGTTCAGTCTTACGATTATTTCGTATTTTTCACGATTAATTGCAGAATTTACTTTCTCTATTTCAGTATCGTAATGGGTTCATTACAGTACTAAACGTAGTGCTGTAATGAAACTCATTACAGCATTGTTTTCAGTAATATTTTCCTTTTTATGGTTGTCAGTACTGACCTCCGATCCACTCAATTTTCGAATCAAATCAATTCAAATTCCGCAATCTGTCAAATTTTGTTAGTGACACCAACTGCCAAGATACAATACAAAAGTCACTAACTTGAATTTTTATTTGAATTTCGAGAGTTTTCCACAAAACTTGACTGAAATAGAGAAAATATCGTCTAATACTCGTTGCAGAAGGCAATTCCAACACTCATGCTTTCGAAAACTCGCTCCTTCGTCGCTCGTTTTCGAATTTCGCATTCGTGTTGGAATAGGAGCTCATTCTGCAACTTGTTTTAGAATATACTATTCCGTAACCTGTTGCGAAGAGTAAAACGTTTCAAAAAACCTTTCGAAAACAAAATATAAATCGCATGATAATCTTCATTTCCAGCTCTGAAACTCCTCGTTTGGGAGACTCTGTCCTGAACCAAAATGTTGTAAAATAGACCATCATCGAACAATCTATGATACTTTCGAAGCACCATCGTTACTGTCACGCATAAAAACGCAACCGTTCAAACATTGTTTCGAAGCGAAACAGTATTTACCCGATTTTTTTCACCCTCCCCCATTTAACCCCATCAGGGTCACGTCCTCCCCAATATTCCAGCTTATCTTCACTTCTGAAGTATCAGTTTCTCCGAATGTTGAGTGGCGTAGGGAGACTCTGATGATATACAACAGTCGATTCAATTGCCACTCCCTCCACTCCTACACCCAAACATTCGCTCTTTAGTTTGATGGAGTCGAGCTCCCTTTTTTATTGTGATTTTATATTTTTTCTCCGCGATAACATTCTCGAATTGGTTGGGGTGGGAATTGCGAGTTTTTTTCTGGTGTCGAACGAAGGAAAAAAGGGTTTTCATGGATTGGAGACTCTTGCTTGGGAAACTTTGGGGAAAGGAAAAGCTAGACTGTTTGTTTAAAATTGGAGACTTCCTACCTTCATTTTTATTTCAAGAAAGTCTGTGAAACGTTTCTTAGTTTGATCTCTCATTAAATCAGTGTACTGAGACTGCACTTTTGTATGGATCTCTTCTGATTTTGTAAAATATTGTTTAGGACTGTATTCAGATAATCGCGTTAAAGATGACAGTGTAAAAACATTTATTGACATCATTCACAATCATGAAATGAATAAGTCACCCGCATGAAGTTGAAACAGTAAAAAATACATCTATAAAACTCATAGTGAATTATTCAATTAAAAACAAAGGTTATTTAGAGATGTTCAAAATGAGAGCTCAGATGAAGTCAGACTTTGAGATAGCTCCATAAATTCAAAATTAAACACAGCGTTTACTGGGATAGAAGCAATTGAAATTGATTGCGAGAGCCTCGTTATTCCATCAGAAGAACAGAAGGTTTAATGATGAATCATCAGAGTAGGCTGAGTTGTAATAAAAGTGAGATCAGGCTAAGGCCTGATCTCACTTTTATTACACAATGATGTACGAAGCCAGACTGATAGAGCATAACATTAATGAAGTTCAAAATAACGAGATGACTGAAAATAAAATAATAAGGAAATCAGACAGCACTCCCCTCACACCACAGCAAGATCAAACAAGAAAAAAAAATTTATACATACATATACAGAGTAAATATACCTACACGCATACAGATATATCAAGGTCAATGTGAATCATTGCTTATTAAGTAAAAAGGTTTATACTTGAACTAATTATTAATATTCAGTATTTTGAAGTCAGAAGGCAATGTATTATAAGGTGAGATGGATTGGTAAATGTAACTTCTCGTGAACATGGCTGTTTTATGTTGTGGTAATATGAAATGATCATTCTACCTCGTGGCCCTGAAGTGAACAGTACTCTGCCTAACAAACCTTCGTCTCAAAAAATGTGAACTACCAGGATTAGCGATAATTCGATGAGTGAATGAACCCAGGTGATAAAGCCTCCTGGACTCTTGACTTCCTTTATCTTGTGGGAAATAGGTTCGTACTTTCTCACACCGTGAATAAAACGGAAGCATGATTTTTGAACCTTTTGAACCTATGCGATTACTTATGTCTTATTCGTATTTCCATGCACCAAACAAAGTGATAAGATATTCAACTGAAGAAAAAAAAAAAATCATTGACCAGCGAAAACTCATGCAAAAGTATAATATATGGGGGGCGTTGACTGATCTTGTAAGAACATATGTTAGAATCGTGATCGACAAGGACAGAAATTGTATTTCCCACTTCCTGCACACTGCTTTGACACGGTTGTTCAAAATGCAGCTGATTCGCAGAAATGATAACAAACTATACTAGCTACCAACGCAACAGGATTGCTGAAAACTAATAGTGAAACAACGAAAACAGAACCATCTAAGCAATCAAAGAATTAACACCAATCTTTAAGATAGTATAGATTAGACACTTGATTGTTTACCAGAATAAAATGAAAAAATTTGGAAGTGTGCCATAAAAACTAAAATTTCATATGTATGAAATGTAAAATAGCATTACATCAAAAAATTGCTTTTATAAATACCACACATTATGATTCCATGTTAATTTTTCATAGAATGAATTTTAGTTCCTCAAAATCCTACCTTTCCTTTGAAAGAACACCAAAAATTTTAGTTTTTCGTGAAAAATAAGTACATATAAAGATGAAGAATATGAAAAAGCTTCGTTTAAACCATAATTGGACACAATTCTCAATGAAATTAAAGAAACAAATTTCAGGTCTATTTGGGTTAATGACTAAAATGCATCAATCCAATCAGGCCATCTAAATAATATTCATTGAAATTATCAAAATCTTCAAGAGGAAAGTGGGAAAGTTTGTTGGAAAACACCCTACTCCTTCTTGAAGAATTGAGATATTCAAATTTGAGTTTGTTTGTGTCAAACTGAGCGAAGTGAACGAAAAACATGTCGAATTATTCGGATAAAATTTTTGCCTTGTATATTATAGTCCATTTCCCTAACAAATATCCATATAAGAAACGTAAATAGCAACAAATGAAAAATCCAGAGTCTCCGCGTATTTTTCTATGTTAGAGGGATTGTGAGCAAACAGACTGCCCGAAGACTATAATGGGTTCGAATGTTGAACCAACCAAAAGTCCGGAGCGGAGAATAAATGAGAAGAGTGCAATATGTATTTGTCTGTAAAAATCCTCCGGCAGAGCGAAAACAAGATATGTAGGTCATGTTTTCGGGAACGCCATTCCGAATAGCGAATATCAGAGCTCATCGAAGTGTGTGGGTTGTTGAAACAAAAATTCCCTGGTTCACAACTCAATCCATGGCATTAAGGCTGATGGATGTGAAAGGTTTTTCAGGAAGGACAGCAGAGTAATGAGAATTTTTTATCGAATGCAGTGAAATGGTGATATACTTATTGAGTCATTGAACGACCAGTTAGAAAATTGGTGGAAATTCCCATTGGAAGTTTGTGGAGGTAGAACAATTCGATCACTTTCAAATTTTGTGTGAAGATATAGGCCAAGTAGACCTTTCAAGCTATTGCATAGCTTTCATCTCAGGCTTTGAGTGCAGCGACCGAATGTAGAAATTCCGTAACGAAAAAACCTAACAGAGCCGTGTATCGTCGGTTCAGTTCAGCAGACTTCGGCACGGTTTTTGGGTGCTTGCGACTAGATGGATGCGTGCAGCCACTCTAGTAGTACAAAATGGAGTCGGCAATCTCGCTGTTCTCATTAAATAACGAACGGCAAATATTTCATAAACATCAGATAGAAAATGTATAGCCAAACGCAAACATTTTCCATTAACTTCAGCTCTTGCTCTTACTATATATAAGTCGCAAGGTGGAACTTTTGACGAAATAGTATATGAGTATAGTAAATCACATTCTTAGGAACTCGTCTATGTTGCGCTCTCTCGGGTGACTAATATTGAAAAATTGTATATAACGACAAAAAATGATTCAGTATTTAAGTTTTATCATAATCGAAGGCAAGCTACATCGACCGCATCTTTGTTGCAAGAATTCAAAAGACTGTCTTTAATTAGTGTTCAGACGATAGCTCAAAGTGTCTTAGTTTTCATCAGTAATAGAAATGGCATTTCAATAATGACTTTCAATTGCCAAAGTCTACATAGTCACAAATACGATTTACAAGATTCAGTTACGGGAAAAACCAATGTTTTAATTCTCACCAAACATGCATGACGCGTGATAATCCGATTGAAATACCTAATTCAATTGTATTGTTCAATTCAAACGAGATACTGTTCGAAAAGGTGGGCTAGCTATTCACCAAAATAGTAATACTGTTACTAATATTATGACTCCGAATATTGAAATAAATATTGAAGACGTTAGCGATGTTGATGTTAGACGCTCATTTTTTGGAGATATTGAGCATGCTTATGCAAACTTAGAAATGGCCTACACATAGTCATGGTAGCAATTTACATTTCTCCGAATCCAAAATTGGACGAGGTAGAGCATTTTATTCATCTCACTTCACTGAAGTACACTGAAAAAGGGTCGAAAATACTTGGTACAAATGGTAATAAATTTCCACTTATCTTGGCTGGCGATTTCAACATTAACTCCGCTGATAATCAGAGCGGTTGACAACTCTCTTTCAGAAAAATTGAATTTATAAATGAATAATGATCCACAAGAATCCACAACAAGATATGGGGAATACTACTAACGCGGTTATTTTCCAGATATTTAGAAGACATTGAGTCTTAAACTTATGTTTCTTTCCTTTTTAGTTACCATAAACCTTCAGTTTCAATGATGAACATTCCTGAATAACCTACATGTGTTGTAAGATGAATTAAAAAATATTTTATATCAACAATAATATCTTCTCATTTTTGAATAGATGCTATGCAATAGCTTTCCGCGGCAGTGCTCTAGTGCCACACTAGTGTTTTTTATATACTTTTAAATATCAATGACTTGCGTTGTGTTCATTATTATTTGTCTTCTGGTGTTTTCATGATATGTAGTAGTTTGACTTGCATAGATTTTATTCATTAGTGAATCTGGATTTGTCAGATTACATTCCGAATTTTTTTTCTGTTCAAAGTAAATGTTGTTTACGCTTTTTCCACCTGAAATAACAGAAAAGGTGGAAGGAATTGAACGTCAAGATAAAAACCTGAACTGAATTAAATTCTAACTTCTCGAATTTTTCTTCTTCGTACATCCCGCTGGTGTTCAGGAAACCAATAATTGGAATGCACGTTTTCTTTTATGGGAACCTACAGCCATTCGTATACCTACTACACAATATTTTTACCGGCAGTTATACCCAACAACAAACTTGCCGATCCACGAAAGCTCGAGACGTACACCCGCATAGCCTGTTAAAACTTGTCGTCAATATGGAACGGAATCGGAAATATGGTTACTAAAATTATTTACGAGAGCTTCCGCGAAAACTTCTTTTCTGTCTATTGCGGTCTGAGTGTTCCTCAGCACCAAACGCCGGTCCCAAGGGATGTTATATATTTTCCTGGGTATTTCAACCCCATTTGGCTGATTCGTTCGAATCCATTTTCTGAATATTTCATCTTTGCAACTTTGCACTCACTTCTTTTTCTTTCGGAGCTCCATCTGCAAATTTTACCGTTTCGGGTTTTATCAATTTGAGAAGTCGGCACAAAGAGAAACAAACCCTGTGGAAGTTTTCTCCTGATAATTTTGATTTCATCATGGTTCGTTGCATTTGGAATCGATGAAGAATCGGGGATTTTACTAGCGACAAAAAGAATTGTAAACTTTCACATTAATTGTGTGGCCTCCGTAAAAGTAAAAAATCTTTTATTTTTCGATATATTCTTTTTCTTAAAAAACGTATGATTTTGGATTAAATTCAGATTTTTGACAATACATGCTGCTCAACTGAAGATTATAGTGATAATCCCCCAGCTAGGTTTGGTTCAGTCAATCATTATACAGTAGAGGGATGGTTAATTATGCACTGGAAAGTTATCAAGGGTGTTTACTTCTTAGACCATGTTACACAGATACACAATGAATGAACCATTCAATCATTGACTTCAGTTCAACTGTGATTGTTGTTTTGGTGGCATGATATTATATATATATTTACATTGTTTACTTCTTGTTAAAACAATATCATGAATTGATGAATATACTGACCATAGATATAAACAATGTGATGTAAGGTTACTCGAACCGTTGAGACCTTGTTGTCTCAATTATTAAAAATATACAGGATGTCCCTATTGATACATACTACAGGGTGTTTCATCTCAGACAAGCCTCCCCATATATTTTATATCCCATAAAGGTTGGAAAGATTTCCAGAAACACGTCGAATGATTTTTTTCAGGGGATACCCTTTTCGAACAAGCAACCCCCTAATAAGGGGGCTTCAACCCCTCAAAATTGAATAGGGAAGAGGGTCTGAGTGATACTCCACTTCAAAGATCTTGGAAGCCTCTTTACAACAGTGCATGATGAATAGTTTATTCTGAAACAAGTTGCAGAATGAGCTCCTATTCCAACAAGAATGAGAAAACATGAGTGTTGGAATTGTCTTTTACAACGAGTATTAGACGATATTTTCTCTATTTCAGTCAAGTTTTGTGAAATTCTCTCTTTCAAATACAAATTCAAATTAAAGACTTTTGTATTCTATCTGTGCAGTTGGTGTGACTTAGGAAATTTGAAAGATCACGGAATTTGAATTGATTTGATTCAAAAATTGATTGGATCGGAGATCAGTACTGACAACCACAAAACGAAAAAATATAACTGAAAACAATGCTGTAAGGAGTTTTATTACAGCACTACTTTTAGTACTGTAATGAACTCATTACGATACTGAAACGGAGAATAGTATATTCTGAAACAAGTTGCAGAATGAGCTCCTATTCCAACACGAATGCGAAATTCGAAAACGAGCGACGAAGGAGCGAGCTTTCGAAAGCATGAGTGTTGGAATTGCTTTCTGCAACGAGTATTAGACGATATTTTCTCTATTTCAAAAAAGTTTTGTGGAAAACTCTCGAAATTCAAATATAAATTCATATTAGTGACTTTTGTATTGTATCTTGGCAGTTGGTGTCACTAACGAAACTTGACAGATTTCGGAATTTGAATTGATTTGCTTCGAAAATTGATGAGTGGAGTGAGGTCAGTACTGACAACCACAAAACGAAAAATATAACTGAAAACAATGCTGTAATGAGTTTCATTACAGCACTACTTTTAGTACTGTAATGAACTCATTACGATACTGAAATAGAGAATAGTATATTCTAAAACAAGTTGCAGAATGAGCTCCTATTCCAACACGAATGCAGAATTCGAAAACGAGCGACGAAGGAGCGAGTTTTCGAAAGCATGAGTGTTGGAATTGCTTTCTGCAACGAGTATTAGATGATATTTTCTCTATTTCAGTAAAGTTTTGTGGAAAACTCTCGAAATTCAAATAAAAATTCATATTAGTGACTTTTGTATTGTATCTTGGCAGTATGTACAAACGAAATTTGGATTGCAGATTGATTTGGAAATTGAGTTCGAAAAAGTGAAGGAGGTCAGTATGACAACCACAAAACGAAAAATATAACTGAAAACAATGCTGTAATGAGTTTCATTACAGCACTACTTTTAGTACTGTAATGAACTCATTACGATACTGAAATAGAGAAAAATTATTACAGATTATTTTTTACTGCATTCCTGAGAATTCTTTACGTTGACTTCACTAACACTCACATTGAGAACTTTACACCAATTGTTGCTCTCGCATTACAGATGATAATTCAATAACTTAACTAATCTGCACTTTAGAAAATATTTTCTCGGTAAGAGAGATTTTCAGAAATTTTACTTCATCGCTAATTATTTTCCACTAAAAAAAACACAATCGGAATGAGATTGAAAATCGAAGACACAATAGTTTTTCCTGAATATCTCGAAAAATATTCATTTTGGAATGTAAGTCTTCAACGTATGCTCTCATTATTTTCTGACGATGATTTCAAAAATGCTTCGAAAAAATGGGGTAGGTACAATTTGAAGAAAACATTTTTTGATGTTTCGTCACTTCTAACTTTGACAAAGAATTTGTGACCCCTTGTATCATATTCTGAAAATCACGCTATCGGAAAAGAAGCATCAACCTTTCTTTTCAGAGATTCTCAAAAATGAGAATTTTTAATGAAAAAAGCTCGAAGTTTTCTGTATTTCAACAGAGTTCAATTGAGATTTTTTTTCGCATTTCCTCATTCAAAGAGAATTTTCTCATGAAAATTCATACTTTTGGAATCGAAAAGACTCAGAATTCGATGGAGGATCTATTTATGCAATGAAAAATGGGTCTTTTCATTTGAAAAACTGAAGTTGATATTTTATAGAGCCATATTCGTGAATGACCATGTATATTACTTATTTAATCAATTAAGATAGTACTATTTGTATGGTTTCCCTAATTGGAATGTTTGGAAATAAATGAACAACATCTAAACCCACAAGAAGAGGTCACTCGCATTCAAATTTCAATTTCTCAAATTTTGAAGAAGCATTTGGGAGTTTTTCAACAAACTATCTGATTTTCCTCTTGATGATTTCGAGAATTTCAATGAATATCTAACCGAATTTTGTTGATGGCTGGGCTTGATTGTATTGATGTATTTCAGTCATGAAAGTCTTCTTCATTTCGAGTAAACAAAAAGAGTAAAAAAATTGCAAGAAACGATTTGAAAATATGTATGACATCTTTCGTTTAAACTCAATTCCAATGTTCGGTGACCTGCACCGAATGCAAAAACTAGATCCAGATTTCCATTCCGTAAACAAAGCAATATCCGAGGAAAGTTCATTCCAGTCCACGGGAGAAAATTCTTATTGCATTGTTTCCCGATTTGAAGTTTTCCTCGACAATCTCATTTTCGAAATGAGGACGGAATGGCCTTAAATAGTGCCCACAGTGGTGGAATATTGGGGGAATACCGGATGAATATTTCATTTCGTCCTCCTCCTCTAATTCCGTTCATTTCGGTGCAGCCATTTTTCTCGACTAGGGAGCTATTGTCGGTTAATATTTCAGGAAAAATTTCAAATCAAGGAATAGGATTGAGGGGACTCTGAAAATGGCCGGTAAGCCCCTGTGGGATTTGGGATATCCAAGATTACATAACTCGTGTTTTAATGGAACCGTAAAATCCGGGAATTTCGCGTTATTACGGGGTATACAGGGTGATTCATCAAGATCGTTGATTAGCATAATTCGAAGGGAGGCTCGAAATTAAATTATTTTGGGGTTGTTAATCAACGTTAACCCATATTCTTAAATGAAGAGTTCTTGAAGACAGAAGGGTTGAGATGAGATCGCGATGCATGTGAAGAATAAATGTTCATTTCTCCAATTTTGTGTCGAATACGTTCATTTTGCCAAAACTCGTAGAACAAAATCATGCGAGAATATGTCATTCTAACGCAGTATTCATTGTGATATATTTATGATTACATGAAATAGGATAGTTGACTAGATCAAAAGGAGAAAAAATTATTTGAGATAGCAGTCTATTTCAATTGATGTACTCTTTTTTCCTTTACTTTCTCAAGCTTCCAGGATTTATTTATCCCTTCTTCAGGAGATGCTACAAAAATTAAGGATATAATTTGATAAGCTACAATAGAAAACTCATCTTAAGAAATATGAGGTTCTGAATATACAGGGTGAGTCGGGAGGAACGGACCAAACTTCAGGTGTGTATTCTATAGCTCTAAATAATATAAAAAAACTCATATGTTGTTATCCGATTTTCATTTGTTCTCAAACTACAGAGTCATTATAAAAAACAACATTTTCTATATAAAAATAGTTTCATTTATAGCATTATTTTAATAAATGCACGAAAATCCCGCCATTAACTCGAAACACATTCGTCTGCGAAGGTGTCTCGATGCTTTTCTGATTGATTCGTGATTTTCTTTAACCCATTAGCGCCGGAATTATTTTTTTTTCGATTTTTGAAATTTTTTTGATAAAAGCTGTTCCGAAACGCTCTGTAGAGACGGAAAAATAATATAAAAATTTTGTACGCCCTCTAGTTTTTTCAAAATTGACGGTTGCCATATGGCAACCCTAGGCGCTTGTGATCACTCATCGGGAATATTTCCATTTTTAGAGGTAATACTATTTTACTGATGAGATATAATATATGAAATTTTTTGAGATTTTGATAGTTTCAAAACATTTTATTCATTTATAAAATATTTACAATGTCATGATACAAATATCATGCGGTATGAAACGGAAAAAAAACAATCTATGCAAAGTCCAACATCGCATTTTGAACACATTGTTCTCATGATCGACTTACATCCATGTCCAGCGCACTCTTTTTGTATTCTGTGTATTTCACAAGATGTTTGAGTTCATTGAATCTTACGGAATTGGAAATTCGACTATCCCTGGAAAAAGAACAAGAGGATGAGCGGTTTCCTTGTCCTTTTGCTGTTACCCCATACTTTTTCAAATAGTTGTTGACCACTTCTAGTTTGAATTCGAGTTTCGAATTTTTTGGTCTTCCTGTTTTATTGTACAGAATCCAGATATTTTCATAGCTTCGTCTAGCAAGTATGAAAAAATCGGCCAATACCATTTCTGACTACTCCTATCCGGTCAGCATTCTCACTGAGTATAAGCGCCTAGGGTTGCCATATGGCAACCCACGAAATCAACTGAAAATTTTTCCTACAAAATTTTTTTTGTGATTATATTTAGCCTGTTAGGATCATGAATTGAAGTTTCAAGATTCATATAAAAAAAAGTTATGACAAAACCACGGCGCAAATAGAAAATATTTCACTTACACGAACTTAGGTTCCATGTTTTTGCCGATTCACGAAGAACTCAAAGTTTCACAACTTCTGTAGGCGGAACGAGTTAGTTTACAGAAAAAATTCTTGTTACTGGTAAAATGAGGTACATTTGTATATCAAGTGAACCAACCGCCAACTTTCTACCCACAAATCTGCGCATCTGAGAACCATTTGAAAAACACCCCGAAAGCGTTGCCATATGGCAACCGTAGGCGCTAATGGGTTAAAAAGAAATGCCGTATTTCTAATGCGTCGAATAAGAGCATCCCGAGTGTCAACTTTAACTTTGTATACCTCGTTCTTGAAGTAGCCCCACAAACAATAGTTCAATGGTGTGAGGTTTGGAGATCTTGGAGGCCAACTAATACGACCACAGCGACCAATCCATAGTCCGAGAAACTCTTGATCTGAATATTGGTTGACCTTATTTAAATATTCTAATTACCCTATAGTTTGAAAACAAATGAGAATCGGATAACAACATATGAGTTTTTTGGAATTATTTCGACCTGCAGAATACACACCTGAAGTTTGGTCCGTTCCTCCCGACTCACCCTGTATATGTTGAAAAGATTATACATTTTGGAACAGATTGTGAGAATATGAGGTATTTGAGGAACTAATCAAATTAAATCATTGAATTTTTTAGCATCTTCTGAAGAAGGGATGAATAAATCCTGAAAGTTTGGGAAAGTAAAGAAAAAAAGAGTACACTAATTGAAATAGACTGCTATAGGTCTCCTGCTCCACAAGAGTTAGGGATATCGTACTCGATAGTTTTGAAAAATATGTAATCTTCGATGAAATTACTATAAAATCATTTAAAACTCAATAACGACTTGAATCCTTCCAATAAAAATATGTATGAGACATTTCGTCAATCTGGTCGCCTTTTTTCTGATGTTTGGTGCTTTGCATATGCTTCATGAATGTTCTTATTTTTAAATGAAGTCAGTTTATCAACGGATCGATTTGAAACAAGTTTTCTGAAGTTGCCAAGACGTTAATTAACAAACGCTGACGCTAATATGGCTATCGGAATGCTACAGGGTGGCCTAACTCAGGTTGTTGTAGCGGAAAGTGTGATATCTCGACTTTGGAATAGGTTGAGGGAGACAGATTCCGTGTTGGAAATACCAAGGCTTGGTGGGTGACGAAAAACAACACCAGCTCAGGATCGTTTCATCACTGTTTCGGCGAGAAGAAAGCCTACATCTACGTGTAAAATGCTACGGAATACTTTTTAAATGCAGACGGTGTCCAAGTTTCCATCAAAACCATCAGACGACGTTAGGGAGATGTGAATTTAGGTTTTAGACGTCCATTGAGAGGAGTTCCATTAACACGAGACCATAAGCATTAAAAATTGGAATCGGCAAGGCAACATATCAATTGGAACGATCAATGGCGTAGTGTCCTTTTCTCTGATGAATCCAGATATCGACGATTTTCAGATTCTCGAAGAATAAGGGTATGGACAATCCCACGCATACCCCGTAATCGTCGCTATGTCCAAGAAGTCCTTCCATTCCGAGGGGGTAGTGTTATGGTATAGCCGGGATATGTTTCAACGGGCGCACAGATCTACAGATTTGTCCTGGGAATATGACCTCCTAACACTATAGGAAGCATGTCATTGACAATGTTTTGCCAAATTTTCACGCTGCTATTGGTGAATTTTTTCAATTTCTTGGTGATAACGCTAGACCATACCGTGCAGCCATAGTTTGAGAATGCGCGCAAGAAGCTTGGTATTCCACATTTACCAATATTTCCACACTCACCTGATTTGAATTGCATAGGATATGCATGGGATATACTCCAAAGAAGATTAGATAATCATTAACCTACCCCAGAATCCTTAAATGATCTGAGAGAGCTTCTGTCCCGTTTATGGAACCAAGTTCTTCAAGAAATGTTCAACAACCTCGTGTGTAGTATGCAAAGAAGATGTCAAGATGCCCGTGAAGGCCATATATTGTATTGATAGTCTTAAAATGCTTGAATTCTCAGGGAATAAAGTTTAATTATTTTACTCGATTTCTCTTAACCACCCAGTTTACGCTGCAGACCTACAGGCTGAAATTAATTTTATTTCCTGCAACTTGAAATCATATTAATATGAATTTTCATCACAAAATCTCATTTGAACTAAATCTTTTTGCAATTTAAGTCAATATCTCCAACTCATGTGGGGCAGTTTATTATTGAAACCTGCGATTTCTATAGTTATGCGATTACTTGAAACATGAAACAAGAAATGAAACAGAATCTATTTCATGTTTCAGGATTCAAGTATTGGTATTGGATATTGGTTCTGCTCCATAAAATAGCTTCTATCTGAATTCGTTAGAGATGAAATTTGTTTCAAAGTTATTCTCGTTCATACAAACATAAAATCAAATTGTATGGGGATAATTAACATGCATCAAATCCAGTCAAACACAGTATCGAGAGTTATTCACCATTTTTTCAACGGCTACTAGATTCCTAGGTTCCAAACAGACATGTGAGGAGCTACCCCCCTTTATTATATTCTCAGTAACACCGAGGAGGCTACAGGGTACGTCTTTTCATGCAATATTAAAGAAGAAGGCAGATATTGCCTCAGTGAATGGAGAATCTGAAAGGCCCGCAATCGAGCATGCAAAATCTACAATTCATAGCTTTCTTCGCGTCTCTTTTATCGCGATGCTTATTTCTGGATGAAACGGGTTTGCGTATATATTAGAATTTATGTGCAATGAGCTTTTGATCCACGGAGTATGGAAATTATTCGAGATGAGCTCAAGTAAAGCGGATAGGGTACTCAAAAGTTAGGTACCTACCGAAGGATTTAATTTTTCTTTGAGATTTTTCCTATAACAACCAGTTACTGATGAGGCCAAATAAGCTCAAAACCAGGTTACGTGTCAATGGAACTCCTCTCAATCAACGTCTTGAACATAGATTAATCTTTCTCGAACGTCGTCTGATGGTTTCGATGGAATCTTGGACTCCAACTGCATTTTGAAGTATTCAGGAGCATTCTACATGTAGATGTAGGCTTTCTTCTCCTCAATGAAACGATCCTGAGCAGGTGTTGTTATCGTCGCCCACCAAGCCTTGATCTTTCCTACACGGAACCTGTCTCCCTGAACCTATTCCAAAGTCGAGAATCACTTTTTGGCTGCCTTGGAGTCTTTCCGCTACATCAACCTGAGTTAGGCCATCCTGTAGCATTCCGATAGCCCTATTAGCTATTAGTTATTAGTTAATTTACGTCTTGGCATTTTCAAAAAACTCGTTTCAAATCGAAGCCGTTGATTAACTGACTCCATTTCGAAATAAAAACTTTCATGAAGCATATGCATGTTAATGATCCTTGGTGCGGGATGTTTGGACAGCCTTGGGTTGGATATCTGTCAGCGCGTTCGTCGTCCTCAAATTTCTTCATAAGCGTTATGTAGTCGTTCTGGACCGTTGCAAAATTTTCGTCGAAGTTATTGTCTTGATTGGTTATAGTTAGGGTCAGCTTAATTTGATAGTACGTCTCGTAGGACTTTCCATGTGTCTTGGATAGCTTCTTCTTGAAAGCGGTAGGTTTTCTAATAATTCTTCTCGTATTTTTTGCAAATATCGGACAGGTACCGTTGAAATTCAGTAACTTTCATCTCATGTTTGTTTCGTAGGATTTCTTCCATCTTTGTTGGTTTTGTTCTTTGGGCTTCAAGTTTGCGTATGACTTTTTTATGTAGAAGTGGATGCGGTTTCGAAGATTCGTTTCTTCTCTGTACTGCTGGCTGCGGTTGCTATCGTCTTCTGGAGGGTTCGAATGGCCTACTGGCTTGGATGGCTGGGTGCGTCGGGTATCCTCTTCAGGGAAGGACCTTGTGGCTCGAATGGCTGGGTGCGTCGGGTATCCTCTGAGGACCATAAAGATTAGTAATCCGGCTCGAAGGACCATGTATCTTTTGAGATAAGATTCCCAAAAATTATCGATAAGTTCCATTGAAATCCCATTCGCCATGTTGTATTTACTTTTCATTGTTGAATAAGTGAACTAGGGTATTATTAATTCTTATGTTTTCCACAGCATCACATCCGATGGCATCCAACACAGTTTTCGCTTTCACAACTTCACCAAATTATGAGATATCACGACCGTCCTTCACAAGGCACCGTAAAATCAGATATCCTCAATATGTCGTAAACCCCGACACGGAGATGTCATCGATAAGAAGCAATGTCGAAATTATTCCGCGAGCAGCAAGAACCGCCATCCGGGCCCAAAAGCGCGTCAGAAATCGGATGGCGCCGATGCATAATTCATGATAATATCCCGCCGATATCGATCTGCCTGCGAATCTGGCCGTTTCGCAAAGACGGTAGCAATAAATAATCGTAACGATTGTATCACGAACGGAATAGATCCGACGGTCCTTAAGTCAGCCAGAGGTCGCTGCCGCTTTACGACCGTCAGCTCGGATGCTCACCAGGTGAATACACTGAGCAAAAAAATTTAAGCATTCTGAATATCTCAACTTTGATGAAAGTTTATTCTAGATTGACTTTATAACTTATTTCTTATGTTCTCTCTGGAAGGTTTCGAACGAAAAAAGACACATTAAATGGAAGAAAAATTCAGGATTTCACCGAATCTTATGTGAACGAAGAGAAATGAACAAATTTCAAAATAAGTGATTTAATACTTGGTATTTCCACCCCTTGCGTTAATTACAGCTCGGCAACGACGGTTCATACTCAAAATGAGTGATCTTGAAATTTTCTGATCTTATCCTTCCCAGGTTTCTCCGAGTTGGATTCCTGAGACATTGAGAGTAGCTAGATGATTTTCTGAACTTCTCAGCCTTCTATTGAGGTTGTCCCAAACCTGCTCAATCGGATTGGATCTGGACTTCTTGCTGGACATTCCATTCGAGAGACTTCAACCTCTTCAAGGTACTCCTGAGCGATGCGCGCACGATGGGGTCTGGCATTATCGTCCATAAAAATGAAATTTTCACCAATGTATGGGGCAAGTGGCACTACATACTCTTCAAGAATGTTCCAAAATGCCTTCGATTTATTCTGAATAATCGGTTTCTTTTCTGCTTTTGTCTTTTTTCATTTCAGATTAAGAATTACGAGTCGTTTTGGGAAGAATCTGTGTATCCGAGACCATCGACGGATATCATGAAGATGATCACACTGATGTCTTTCAAGATTTTCCTGATATTTGATATTTTATGTTATTTTGTTTACGGGGAGGCAGGTTTTTTCGGCTGAGGTTTTTTCCCCTGGCTGTATAGTATCCTATGATACAAGTGTTGATAGTATCGTATGATTCTATAGTATCATACAAAGAATGTTATGATACCCCGTTCTTTTTTTTTACCTCAGCTTAGGTACTTTTTGTTTCAACATTTATTGTATTATTTTAGCTCTCTTTTTCATAAGAATATATATATATATATATACTAATCAGCATTCAAAGCTCCATTATCAACGACCACTAGGTCTGTGTGAGCAGTCAAAAATATTCCACCCCATACCATAATCTATCCTCGCCCGAAACCAATAGTATTCAGGAAATTGCACTGAGCATATTTTCCATGTGGACGTTTGTATACCAGGAAACGTCGATCACAATGGTAAAGGCAGAATCTAGACTCATCTGTGAAGAGAACTCTTTACCAATCGGCCTCTTCCCAATGGATATGCTCTCTCACAAAATCCCCGCCCTTCGATGGGCTGGGGTAAGAGCTGGGCCTCTTGCCGCGATACGAGGCCTTAAATCATATTGTCTGAGGCGATTTCATATTGTCTGAGTGCTAATTTGCACCCTATGAGTTTGCTCAAGCTGATTTCGAAGGAGGCGAGCGGTTGCAAACCGTTGTCTCAACGAAGAAACTCTCAAGTAACTTTCTTGAATGGCAGTTGTTACCCGTGATCTACCCTGTCCTGGTCTTCGGACATTCATACCTGTCTCCTCGAATCGCTGCAACATTCTGGACACACTTGTATGGGAAACTCCAAACCTTTCTGCAATTCTTGTGTATGTCCACCCTTCTTCTCGCAAAACTACCGCTTGGGCACATTCCTCTTGGGTCAAATTGCGTGTTTCGCGTTGCATAGCGATCGAGTGTAGAAAATCAAACGAAAGAAAAACTATTGATCACTAGAATTGATCGAGAACTGATTTTAGAATAGAGCCAATACATTCAAAATCTGATAAACTCATCTTTTTTTATTCCTGCTGGGAAAAAACATCTGTATTGAAGGAAAACGTTGAAAGTGGATAACAAATGCATGCATAATTCTGATGAAAATAATTATCATTTAGAACACCTTCAGTTGTAGAATAAATTTGAGATTTCCATAATGTGCGTTAATTTTTTTGCGCAGTGTAGATCCTCCGGTCCTTAAGTCAGCCAGAGGTCGCTGGCGCTTTACGACCGTCAGCGCCGATGCTCACCAGGTGTCCTGTCCTGGGCTGCTTGTTTTACCGACACTTAGGGCAACCCCCATAACAACGTTATCCTTTTGCGAGTCCTGCTTTATGTTTTCGCCAGCTGAGCTATCGGGGATAATGCCGGGCGCTGTGTTGGGAACCACTCATGATTTTATCGCGCCTACGTTGGGACTGATATTTACGCAAAGAATTTTCGACGTAATGTGTTGCGAAGGTGTGAGGTTACATACCTTGTTCGCGGTTATACAACCTTATGGAGAGGGGGGAGTTGTTACGTGTTCTACAGGTTGTGGCGTGTGTTTAGGGGAACGTTGGGGGAGTTGGAATTGGTTGTTTGTAGGGATGACAGGAATTCGGGATGTTAAGTTGTTCGTTGTGGCATCGGAAGAATGGACGATCCACCAGATCAATTATTATTTATTCTCTCAATGTCCCAGATGTACAGCATGATCCACATGGTATGTTACAGGCGTCACGCTGTAATACCCACCTTGTTTCCAGTCAATCGAAGAGCGGCTTCCAGTTAACCAAGGGGGTAAAACTTGCAGCTCGAAAAAATATGAGAAAAATATACCCTTTCTCTAACTAGGAGAAAGTTCGCGAGCTCGTGCCTACTGCACTAGGAATAGGTCTTTTTCGATTGATTTTTCTTTACAAAACAAAATTGTTTGAGGGTGAGGAAGTTAACTTTTGAAATTTGAATTTGAACACGTATAATGAAAAATAACACAAAAATATACAATTTACAGCCATTCGCCTATGCACGTCGACTATTCTATATCAGATCAACTCAAATAATGAAAACAATATAATTTATTCAACCAGGAATGAATGGTTCAATCAACCAAACCATAAAAAACGATCGAAGTATTCAAGTTCAAAATACATTCAATGAAAGAGATTTCTGGACTGTGAACCCAATTTTAACTGTTGTAAATGGAAAACTCTGACCTTTCACGTTTTCCTCGATGATGATTAATCCGTATTAGCAAACTACTGCCACTACACCCGAACACTAATCCCGAAACACCACGGGAGACGAAACAACTTTACAATTCTTGAAAATCCGGACACAACTCTTCAACGGACCTTAACCATTTCTTGTTTTGACCTTCGAAACAACCTAATACTTCCCAAATACCAAAATTAGGACTTTACCGTCACCCGAGTTATCTAAGGATGACTTTTCCCGCCCGAGATCCCGAGATACACTACTTACTCTCATTCTATGAACAGAAATTAGAATGTTTTCTCCACCACTTTGAGGTGGTACCTCAAACACGTCTCTTTCTCCAATTACGGTCCTAAAGACGGTCCCCAGAACAGTTAAATCATATGCATCTTCCTACTTTATTCATACCGATAATACAAAAATGGAATGAGATGCATACAATTTTCAAGTTAATACTATCTCTTCAGTCTAGGACCACCTTTATTTCTCTACCAAAACTCTTTTTGTTTCATGACCTATATCTACCAATTTCTCATGGGTGGTCTCCTTAATAAGCTTAGTTCTTTAAATTAATTAATCTTCGAAGTATCCCAATTAACGGCACTAAGTTAATCTTCGAATAATTCGAATCTACATGGATAATAATTCCATAGCAATGCTTCATTCGAAGTATTCATATTCAAACATCAAGTCTCTTAAAGTCCCTAAAAGCATAATTGCTTCGAATACTTCAATGGCCACTTATTTCTCATAATTCGTTATGTGAATAGATGATCCCGCTGAAATAACCTAATTGATTTGTCTCTATCGCAGTTAAGATGACTTCAATTACCTTTCACGCATCTCATAATTATTCGGATTGATTGCATTAATTCATGATTTTTTGATATCCCGGTCTACTACAACGCCAGTTTCTGCAATAATTATTAGGGGTTATTCGAGGCTTTGCATATGGTCCTACATTTATGGGACATTCGAGATTTTACTCTATATGAGACTCATGGGAATGCAATAACTTGAGCGTTCCTAGGTGTAGCTGGAAAAGATTAACGGGTACTTCCAGAAATATAGAGGAGTTGATCAGAGAACGAGACGGTAGACGGACAAAACGTTGACAATTAATTAGACGCAGTTCAGAAGAACCGATTGAACGGAATTTTCCTAGACGCTGTTCAAAAGAACCGATGTTCAAAATCGGGGTTGTTCTGATTTTGTTAAATACTATTTAAGACTGTATCCAGATAATTGAGTTGGAGATGGTAGTGTAAAAACATTTATTGACATCATTCATAATCATCATGATGAAAATAATACAGTAAAAAATACAAATATTAAAGTCATCTATAAAACTCAGAGTGAAATTATTCAACTAAAAACAGAAGTAATCTAGAGAAATTCAAAATGAGATCAGATGAAGTCAGACTTAGGCTTTGAGATAGTTCCATCAATTCAAAATTAATCTCAACGTTTACAGTGATAGAGCAATACAAGTTGATTGCGAGAGCCTCAGTATTCCATCAGAAACACAGAAGGTTGAATAATGAATCATTAGAGTAAGCTGAGTTGTAATTAAAGTGAAATCAGGCCTTATAGTACGAAGGCTAGTGAACCTTTTGAGTAACGGTTTGCCTGTAAGGCTAGAAATTTTTATAGCGATAGTTCCTAGCATGCTGAGGACGGAAATCATCGCCTGGCACCCCTCACCCCTGCACGTCATCAAGATCTATATCTTTGAAAGTGTTAAAAAAATTAAAAAAATAAACTTGTTCCTGTAAGCTTGAAACTTTCATTCGATTTTGTTCGTTCATTGTGAAGTTCAAAAAAAAATTGACAGGCGATTTCGACGAGCACAAGTACCTGCCAGGCGACTCGAAAAGGGTGTAAAATACGAACAAAAATGAACTTTTTTATGTAAGGCTGAAATTTATATATGTGTTCGTCTGAGGGAATGAAAAAATAAGTTTTATTAATAATCTTCATCATCATCTGATATGTTATCATTAATTTTTCATCATATAGTACAATCGTTTCAAGCCTAGTACACTGTGTTTTGAATTGGTTGAGACTGCATTATATCTCAGCTATTATTGAAAATAGAGTCATGCGGATTTCGAAACCCTGTGTCACTTTTTTGTAAAACTTTTAAATCCACAAACAGAAATATTCCATCTTCTTTTGTTTCTGGAATACAGTGCGAACATGATAATGTTCACTTTTTGAAGATGTTATTATTTCTCGGGCTCTGCATAAGAAAGAAAAAAAATTAAAACTTCTTATAATGATATTTGTACGTAGAAGTCAGTGGCGTAGCTAAACATTTTTTCAAAGCATTGTTTTTGAGATTGAATTGGAACGGAATGAAATTTTTCATATGGAACACCATGTTTATTTTAACGTCAAACTGTATCACGACCTATGCTTCAATAAATTTCAGTTGAAAAAATATATCCCACGCATTTAATCAATATTCACAAGCATTTAATCATTACTTTTTCAAAAAGCCATGTGATCTAAACCCATTTATTTTATCCTATTTTGAACATAATTTCAAAATATCAACTGAAAAATGGTTTTTTGATGCATGTGTGGAAGAATTCATGTCTTACTTTAAAAAAAACAAACAGAAATACAGTAGGCGCTTGATGCCGGATTATCGAATTTGTACAGGAAAAAAAAGCTAACTTCATATGATTTTCACTACTATCCAACTTTCGCAAATTAAGACCGCTATTTTGTCAAGGGACGCTATGAAACAAGAGAAAACAAATACGTGACATCACTGTCGAGGTTAGGTCCGGACTGCCGAGCGGGAAAAACTACTCTCGGTGATCCGGCGTTCAGCTGTATAAAATGCCGGATTATAGAGAGGGTTACCTGGGTCCCAAAGTGCCGGACTACCGAGCGTACCGGATATTCAAGCGCTGGATTATCGAGCGACGACTGTATACATTTTTCGGATGGTTGACGCTCAAATTTATTAAAGGTAAGGTTGTGATACATCGATGTATTCAGGAAAAAATAAGAAGATTTGACGATAAAACATACGAGGTGTTCCATTTGAAATATTTCAAGTTTGAGCTATATCTTAACCCAGATATGCCTGAATTTTTTTTTTTTTCGAAATCGGATAATTTTTTTAAGGAAACATGTTTTAAATACATCAGTTTGATGAATTAGTGCTGCAACTTTCTTCAAAAATAGCAAAATATAGATTAGATAGGGTGTCCTTTTAAAAGGACAATAGGAAAATGCGATATAAATATGAACACATATTGCAAAATTTTTATTGAAACCAAAATAAAATATATTTCGAAAAAATAACATAAAACATTCTATAATGAATGTGTTTATGATTGTTGCTTGTGATATCTTATAAAACATTCAATATGGAGTGCCACATCACATTTGACTTTTTTATGACACACTCGGCATCGTGTCTGCTTCTCTTGGGAACTCACGAGGTGATCAATCCTATCAAATCGTGAATCGACGTTCTCAAGACTGGATGGCATGCCACGTTTTCTGGATTCAGAGTTAGATTCCAGAAGTGGCAGTACAATCCTTCTGCGAAAGGCAAGTTGTTCCAATTCACCATTCGGCAACCCATGTAGTTGCCATGCATTTTGTGCCATGATGTCCAAACAATAGCAAATAATGGTGAAATACCACTTTTTGCCGCGGATGTTGGTTCTATATGAACTAATGTATCGACTCAAATTCCGCTTCTGTCACAAGTTCACTACCTGGAAGGTTGTCAATTGAAACTTCATTTTCTTCGCCAGAATCTTCATCGGTGAGGTCATTATTGCAGTTCAGAGGTTAAAGTATGGTAATTTGAGATTCCTGCAAAATTTTTCCATCGGCATTATCTTCCAGAGAAGACAAAACCGCATGAAGTGTTACGCCCTGGAAATCCGAGGAGTCGGAATTCAATACTCATATTCCTATCGTCCTTTTAAAAGGACAGCCATGTTCAAACATGAATTTTGAAATCCTTATAGGAAATAATGTTTTCAAGTTGATTCGATCGTAACTATCAGGGCTTTGTTAATGCAGTTTAACCTCTATCTGATAAATATTATTGTCAAATATGAAATGAAAATCACTTTGCTAATTTCAAGCATTGCGCATACTGCATATCATTAGTAGACATTCCTGAAACAATCTCTCACAAGTAAACAACACAATTTAATTGGCTACAACGGCTTCATAACTTTAAAGAATACTCTAGGCAGAGTTCCTACAGTGAAGACACCTATGGAGGAGTGTTCAAAATTCCATAGTCACACGATTTACAGGGAACTATCGACTGTCCTTTTAAAAGGACAATAGGCATATCTGGGTTAAAAACATTTATTAGATAAAAATTTTAAGCTACGCCACTGACTTCTACGTAAAAACATTATTATAAACATTTTCATACTTTTTTTTTCTCATACAGGGCCCGAGAAATAATAACATCTTCAAAAAGTGAATATTTTCATTTTCGCACTGTATTCCAGAAACAAAAGAAGATGGAATATTTCTGTTTGTGGATTTAAAAGTTTTACAAAAAAGTGACACAGGGTCTCGTAAACCGCATGACTCTATTTTCAATAATAGCTGAGATATAATGCAGTCTCAACCAATTCAAGACACAGTGTACTAGGCTTGAAACGATTGTACTATATGATGAAAAATTAATGATAACATATCAGATGATGATGAAGATTCTTAATAAAACTTATTTTTTCATTCCCTCAGACGAACACATATATAAATTTCAGCCTTACATAAAAAAGTTCATTTTTGTTCGTATTTTACACCCTTTTCGAGTCGCCTGGCAGGTACCTGTGCTCGTCGAAATCGCCTGTCAATTTTTTTTTGAACTTCACAATGAACGAACAAAATCGTATGAAAGTTTCAAGCTTACAGGAACAAGTTTATTTTTTTTTATTTTTTTAACACTTTCAAAGAAATAGATCTTGATGACGTGCAGGGGTGAGGGGTGCCAGGCGATGATTTCCGTCCTCAGCATGCTAGGAACTATCACTATAAAAATTTCTAACCTTACAGACAAACCGTTAGTCGAAAGGTTCACTAGCTCTTGGACTATTAGAGGAGATACGTGTATTGAAAACATAGTAGTCTAAGTTTTGTTCTTCATTGAGATTATTACAAATGTGAGAATATCATGATCGAGAAATCAATATTTATAATTTATAACTTTGGTCTATAAAGAGAATGCTAAATTAATCAATTGAAACGATATTTTCAGTTGAGATCTTTCATACTAAGTAGTTCAGATGAATGAAATTGAGAATTTCTCATTTATAATGAGGAGATCAGTTGAATGATTTTTACCAATATTAGAGGAGACCGCTCAAGGTGAAGCAGGGACTGAGGCTGTCAATCAGGTTCAATGTCTAAACTACTTAATCGTTTACATATTTTAGAGAAGTTCACTTGGTTTTATTGAGAGATTCCATGATTCACCTTTGTGTTTGAGGATTATTCATTCATTTGAAACTCAAGAATAATAATTAGCAAGTGGTATGAGAAGTGAATAGTTGAGAAATGAGATGAATTGATTGAGAGAATGAGATGCACCAGAGAATATAATAAATTTGTATTTTTTACCAGAGACAGACATGAGGATGTTCATTCTTGGAGCAAGCAATCATTTTCATGTGAGAAGTCTTGAGATATCTGAAAAATCTATGAGAACTGCAAAAATATACCAAAATATATATCTTGAAAGATTTAAATACATTAGTTTAACGCAATAGAGATCCTATTAGTATGAAGGTAAAGAGGATTACCAATATTTTCATAGATTTTCATGATCTGAAACGTGGACAAAATTTCAAACCCAATGAAGGCGGGGAATAACATGAAAACTGCAACAACTAATGATTCTCAGAATTCACCTACTTTTTTCATTACTCACTTCAAGAAATGAACTAGATGAACAGTGATTATTCGAGGTGACTTTTTGAAAATTCTTATTCACAAGATGAGCACGAGAGGAGGTCTATCCGCAGGCAGAGCTGGATTACAAAAGAGGACGATTAATTGAATCAATATGAGTTAATCTGTCAGCCGATTAATACATTGAAGAGGTTAATTCGACGCGAGCAGTCAATCAGCTGACCATAGAGCTGTACGGAGCTAGACTTATTGGACTACTTATTTAGATATCCAGCGTTGGATGCATATTGTCTAGATGGATTGAGGCATCCTCCGATTTTTTATCTTTCTCAATCTGCTCTACGGATGGTCACAATATAGTTCTCCCAAAGGCAGAACCCATTTCAAACATCAAAAGCAGTTGACTTACAATCTTTAGACCAAGAAAACTACTGCGAATGTTGGGAAAAACGTTAGATGAAATATTTTTGAGTAGATCACGTCCAATATGCCTGGCAGACTCTCTTTATATGACAAGTTTATTGATTGTTTTCATTGTTTAATAATGAGTTGAGACTAGCATAAGATACTTTCATTGGTAATAACAGAAAACAAGGTAATTTTCAGTAGTAACCTTGTACATTGATACCATTAGTAAACCAGCCTTGGAACAAGATATTTTTGAACAGTTATTTCCAACAATTAGCACATTGTTCAATTTCAACTACTCTGGTGGCTTAACTTCCAGATGAAGAGCTAACGTTAGTTGGGATAACCCTAGGATTAATAGTGCCGCCTCTGAGAGTTGGTACCGCACACTTTGACAAATTAATCAGTGGATCTCCGAGCCAAATCCACCAACACGTTCATCAAAGTCCGAGTCGCCCATCAGCGATGATGGAGCGAGCAAAAAAGGCCGTTGCACACTCTCCAAGTTCCGTGTTAAATCTCGCTCCTTCGCCTTCATACATTATTGTTATTGTTCCTCGTGCACAAAGAGGCCATTGTCTCTGCGCCATCAATTCACGGCAATTAGATACCTATTTCAGGAGGACCGGAGTAACGGTCTTTGAGTTGAGAATGCTCGGCGCCTTCACCATAATCGAATGAAAGCCAACTTGGACCATAACTTACGACCGAACTGAAACTGCTATTCAGATTGTGACGCCGCGGGAGTTTGGATGGTGCAGGAGGAAGGGTCACGTGATCTAGGCTGGGAGGAGGGCGATTCGAGTGCCCTCTCGATGGAAACACGACTTGATAAAAAAAAAATTCTGGATTGGGTATATTCCTCCACGACCTTACTGACAGTTGATATCACATTGTCAAATTTTTAAAGTGAAATGTCGCGATTTCGAAATGCTTCTACTGTAGACATTTATAGGAATATAAAGGATCTTACGCCAACGAGTATATAAAAGTCAAAAACGTCAGTACGGAGACAATTTCAAGAGTTTTGTGCCGCGAAAATTGCCTTCATCCTAAAGGACTGGGCAAGCAACATGCGCAAGAAGGATATGTCCCTTTATAAAGAATGTGTGGTGGCAACAATGTAAAACGGGACAGCAAAATTTGTTCAAGAGAATATTACGAAGATTTCGACAATGCAATAGACCCATTTAATGATTTTATTTGTTTCTCATTTGTAAACATCAGTTTCCCGAAAATAATGAATATTAATCAAGAAAGTTTATTTTATCAAGTCTCTTACTTGTAAAACTGACAGTTAACTTGCAAATTTTTACCAGTTAGTAGTATTATTTACATTAGAAAATTTTGTTTTACCGTCATATATGTTGAAAATCATGGTACAATTGTTATTTCCAGTAACACAGATTTTTGATGATGAAAGAGTTGATACTGATGATGATGAACCATCTGTTGACTCAGAAACTGCTGAACTCGAGGACTGCAGAACATTTGTACTCTCCTTACTACCAAATAATTTGCTATACATTTCGATTTTTTGTTGACCGAATCATCGACATAACTCATCGCAATATCGGTGCTTTTCCACCCTCCTGCATGCTTTAGTGCTAAAATATCTTCACCCGAATCCGCTACCATAGTGGCTCCAGTTCTGCGAAAACCTAAATATTTCGCTATTTGCACCATCAATAGTGTGCTGGCCAGCATTAAGAAAAATGCACTTTCCATGTCGGTATGTCGAAGAAAATCTTAGGCTTTCTGTTCCAGGGGGCCGAAGATTTACATATTTTCTGTATATCATGCAGGGCTTGAAGCTGCAGCCACCATCGATTATGGTGAATCTTCTTGTTGATGAATTTTTTGTTTGCCGCAATGTAACAATAACGTATTTTTCCATATCTTCTACATCATTCATGTTTAAGGAGAGAATTTCGTCACATCGACAACATCCAAAAATCCCAAATATTGTTACAATTTTCGCCAGCAACCACTGGTTATCAGGAGCATGTGAAAGAAATTGTTCAGTCTCTTCTTTACTTAATACCTTGGCCTTTTTTGGCGAATAACGCCCATTTTTTCGTTTCAGAAATGCTATTACTTCTTGAAATCTGCAAATGACAACTGAACGTCATATTTTTCAATAAATTTTTCAAGGAAAACAAACCTGCGAACAGTGGCATTTTCTTTCATTTCCAAGCAGCTTTTCAGCATAGACCATTTTGCCTAGAAAGTATTAGGGCTGAATCTAGCTGATAGTTGATTCAAGTAGACCAACAAAACATCTTCAGTTACCCCAATCACACAATTTTTTTTTGCCACTTTTTGAAGTCGTCGTTTTCTCGCTCGTACCTTGAAGGTGATTTTGCAGGTAATAAACTTGATGCTACACTGCTGGCTGCCTCAATAATTTCTTTTGGTACATTCATTTTCGCTTTCGCCAAAACAAATGTAAAGAAAAATAAACAGACATGTTCATGGCAACGCTTCCATAGCTTACGACATTTGCGACAAATTATTGAAATTTTTTTGGCATTTATCTAACCTTTTCACAAATGGGGAACAAATAGAATATAAAACAATACACCCAAGGTAACAGGTTTTACTGGCTCAAGGAGGTAACTGACTCGCCTGCGGCTCGTCAGTTATATCCTCCATTCGCCAGTAAAAACCCTCTTACCTTGCTAGTAATGTTATATACTATAAAATTCAAATCTGCTAGGGGTGCACGAGATGATGAGCACAAAATGTTACAAGTGAACCTGAAAAAAAAATAAAAGCTCATCGGCTAATACTTACAAAGAATTGCTGCAAATTTCGAAGCTTCAGGACGAAAACAAGCCGAAAGGTCTGCAAAAAAAATGTTTTCATCTCATTTTAATGATTGCATTATTAATTGAAAAAAAAATTCAATAAATAGGTTTAAGATTTTTGAAACATAGATGAATTCAAAATAGTAATCATCGAAATGAATACCATTTTCAATTCCCAGGCTCAGAGATCTTTTATCATGAGGTTGGAGAAATGATATTAGATTTTGTCACTGAGATGAGAAATATACCGGTTTCGGCCTTGTTGGGCCTCATCGGTATCCCGTACATCCAACCTCATGATAAAAGATTAATTTCGATGATTACTATTTTGAATTCATCTATGTTTCAAAAATGTTCTCGATGTGGCCTCCGTAAAGGCAAAGAATTCTGTTTTTCTTAAATAGGTTTAAGAGTTACCTCGATACTTTAATAAAAAATAAACGTTTATAATTACGCATCTATTTTGAAGGACCTGATAATTTTGCACCAGTGCAAAATTATCTCCTGGTTGTATGCTCATTGGCTGAAACAATAATCAAAAAATAGAATATGCATTCCTTGTTTGACTAGAAGCTACACAGGAAGGTTTGCTATTTCTTCAAGGCAATAATAGCTGGCGGTTGATACGAATTAAACGAGAAAACTAAAAGACGTAATAAAAACTGTGTTTCCAAAATAAACGTATGCAAGTTTTTCATTCAGAGATCAAGACGAGAACAATTCGACCTAAATTAGACAGCATACGTGTGAACCGTCGCTAACGACGAACTCATCACTTACCTAAGGTAATAAAAACATCCGAACGCTCCAGGTCGTTAAACTTCTCAACTCGAATTTCAGAAAAGCAGACCTGTAGAGAGAAGTCTACGTTTCAGAATGAGCAATCATAATAATTCACAATTAAATTACGTAACTGCAAACTCAGGGGTATGGTACTTGCGTAATGATAATAACCTCTCTGCTATACGAGTCTAGGATGAAATTTTCATCTGATGACATCTGAGGATTCCGATCCGAGAGCTGCATCCATCTGCAGATGAGTAGTTTTCGACCCTTGTTGCTATATCTACACCGTCGTGATATAATCAGGACGTTTATTTTGTTAGGGGTTGAAGATTCAGAAGGGTTTAATGGGGTAGTAGATATTACGTGTAGCCTAGTCATTTGCGGCTTTGACTCGTCTGCCTCTGGATATTCTGGATAATGTAAATATGGCATAGAGGACGAGTAATGAAATCTTAGTCCTGGAGCTGATCTTCAGCTGTAATCCATATAGGACTCACTTTTGATGGACCTTTTTGATCTTTTCATGATATGGCATTCCTAAGTAAAGGACCAGTGATATTTCGACTGCATCATTTTTACTTGACAGCTCATTATTTTCCTGTAAAAAAAACATTCGGAATGAGATTGAAAATTGAAGACAACATCGTTTTACTGAATATCTCGAAAAATATTCATTTCGGGATAAAAAGTCTTGGACGTATGCTCCTTTTATTTTTTGTCGAAGATTCCGAAAATGCTTCGAGAAAATGGTGTTCCAATTTGGAAAAAAGGATTTTTTGATGATTCTTCACTTCTAACTTTTACAAAGAATTTGTGACCTCCTGCATCATATCCTGAAAAGGAGCATCAGCCCTTTTTTCTCGGAGATGCTCACAAATGAGAATTTTTGATGAAACAACCTCGAAGTTGTCTGTATTTCAACAGAGTTCAATTTTGAGATTTTCTTCTATTTCCTCATTCAAAGAAAATTTTTTCGGGAAAATTCAAACTTTTGGAATCAAAAATACTCAGAATTCAATGAAGAATCTATTTAGGCGATAAAAAATGGGTCTTCCCTTCTGAAAAACGAAAGTTGATGTCATTTCCAGAAAAACCGTAAGTCCTAGAATATTCAAAAAATATACCAGAAGTCGTCTTCTTACTTCAAGCTCACCTTTAGAATTTCAATCCTGAATTTTGTGTCTTTCCTAGAAATGGCCTTTAGAGCCATATTCGTGAATAACCCTGTATAAGACAAAAGTTCCTACAGATGGACTACTGATCGTTTTTTGCATCAAAAATATCTTCTGATGCTATTCTCAAATTTGCCAAATTTTCAAAAACGAAAATACCTATTCATAATGCACCGAGTTATGGTAAAAAAAATCTTCCTCAAATCCCGAGATGTTCTGTATGATGAATAACTCTGTACATCATCGATTCTCGATTATTCAAACACAAAACTTGAGACGGTATTTTCTTGAAATTTTTTTTACTCGTTCCTGTCTCCCATTTCAGCTTAAAAAAATTAACGGTAATCTGTCAGGTCACCCAGGACGTTGAATCGTCCTGATCCCCTGCTCTAGAAGCCGGTAGAGAAAAATACATTCAGGATTAATTCGCGAAATAAGTCGAACGAACTCTCTTCGGTAATGTGTTGGCTCGGTTGCCGCAGTGCAGATGTTTGGAGAAAACAGCGTGCTCTCCTCCTAGCTGCGAATTATTCCCTCGTTCCAGTGCAATAAATATCTGATAACTGCAAGGAACACTCAAATTTCGCCACAGCTACGAACAATACCAATTCCTGTTTTTCGAACTTCATCTCTAAATCGGAAATATTGGCGAACAAGCAATCCCGCCATATTTCACGATGGTTCGTATTGCTTGCACAATCCACCCAATATTCAACTGTTATCTTGAGAAAATCCATCTGAAATTGTAGGGAAGACAAGGTTTTATGTGATTCAGAAAGGGATATTGCAAAAAACCTTAATTGCAAAAAATATAGTTTAAATGAGTTTTTGTGATGAAAATTCATATTGATGTGATTTCATGTTGCAGGAAATAAAAGTATTTTATGATATAAGTGTTAAAAGTGACGTTTTATTTCGTGAGTGAAAAAGTTTGTGAAATGAGGGGAGCGAATTGAACAATTTCATGAACAAAATGAAATCACTTTTAACGCAAATACCATACAATGTTTTCTATACAAGTGCCCTATTTTGATAATGAAATGGGCGAATTTGCAATGGCAATAAACTTCAAAATGCATTTTAATATTCAAATAATCAAAAGGTTGTTGCGAATAGTAAACGTTGCCAACGTTATGAGTACTAACAAATGAGGAAAAACGCTGTCATTTGAATTTCGTTCCTGTCCAATTTTCGTCTTGGGTTTTTTACTGCTCATTGTGTTTGTCGAGAGTCCAATTATGAATAAAAGTGACAATTTGATTGATCCTCTGGATATTGAAGAGTCTGCAAGAAACTACCTAAAAAGTAGTACGATATTGCATATAACAATTTCCTGCCCTGGTGTAAATTGAAAAATGTGGAAGGGGACTTCAGTGAAAAATCAAAAATATGGAGTTCATCAACTTTTTGGAGCAAATTTTCAATGATAAAATCAAGCGCCCTTGTTGAAAATGTTGTGGATGTTATTGAATATTTTAAGGTAATAGCATATTTAAAACGGAAAAGTGGAGGATATCGTCCCAAAAAATCGAAAATTCTCACTCGTGAACAAGTCGAAAAGTTTATAAAGAAAGCACCAGATGAGAAATACTTGATGGTTAAGGTTGCAACTATTTTCGAATTATTTGGAGCCTGTTAAAAGTGTCACTTTCAATGGCAGTTGTACAAAAATTTAGTTTTAGCCTGTAGGTCTGGAGCGTATACAAGAAGAATGAAAAAATTTAGTTAAATAACGAAATCTCATTATCAGAGAATTCTAGCATTTTAAGACTTTCAATACAATGTATGGCCTCTACGGGCATCAATAACTGCTTGACATCTTCTTTGCATACTACACACGAGGTTGTTCAACATTTTGTGAGAAATTTGGTTTCATAAACGGGGCAGAAGCTCTCTCAGATCATTTAAGGATTCTGGGGTAGGTTGATGATTATCTTATCTTTTTTGGAGCATATCCCATGCATGTTCTACGCAATTCAAATCTGTTGAGTGCGGAGGTATTTGTAAATGTGGAATACCAGCTCCTCGCACATATTCTCAACTATGGCTGCACGGTGCGGTCTAGCGTTATCGTCTAGAAATTGAAAAGTTTCACCAACAGTAGCCTGAAAATTTGGCAGAACATTGTCCATGACATGCTCCTTATAGTGTAAGGCCGTCATATTCCCAGGACAAATGTGCAGATCTGTGCATGTTGAACCATTTCCTGGCCCATACCATAACACTACCTCCTCGGAATGGATGGACTTCTTGGACATAGTGACGATTACGGGGTATGCGTGGGATTGTCTATAAACTTTTTCTTCGAGAATCCGAAAATCGTCCATATCTGGATTCATCAGTGGAAAGAACCCTACGCCATTGATCGTTACAATTGATATGTTGCCTTGCTCATTCCATTCTTTGTAGCTTAAGTTCACGTGTTAATGGAACTCTTCTTAATGGACGTCTAGAACCTAGATTAACCTCTCTCAAACGTCGTCTGATGGTAACGATGGAAACTTGGACCCCATCTGCATTTTGAAGAGTATTCCGTAGCATTCTACTTTTATTTATGTTTATTTATTTATTTATCATTAATACATCCAGCAGTCTAATAGCCCATTGATAGATGTACAAAATACACTTAGTGACCTGAAGAGAAAAAAAAAATAAACCAAACAAATATTAATTTCCGTTGGAGCTGGGTATTGTTCTGCTTAACTATTCAAAATTAAGAAAAAATATATCAACATTAGGAACATCGAAGCCGTTGAAAATAAGAACATTCATGAAGCATATACAAAGAACCAAACTTCAGAAAAAAGGCGACCAAATTGACGAAATGTCTCATACTGATTTCAATTGTATAGACTCAAGTTTTTATTGGATTTCATACTTTTCAAAAAGATTGAATACGATATCCCTAACTCTTGTGGAGCAATATATTTTTCTCACAAACGCTTTCAAATTATTTATCAGATAGCTGCAAAGTGGTAGTCTATTTCACTTCTTATATACAATGTTTAAGAATCGATAGTTTTGAATTGGCAATTTCTGGAAGCGCTAACCAGAAAGATAGGCAGTTTTTCAAAAAAAACACTCAGCACTTTTTTGTTAGAAATTCTTATCCTACATGGCATTTATCGTCACTTTATTCGTGATCCTGTCAGAAGATCCCTTTACATGTTCAAATCATAGTTTCTTTTAGCACCATCACATGTTTCGATCAATGGCAGATGACCAGATTCTTACAATAAATCATAGAACTTCGTTAAAAATCGGCGGAAGCAAAAGTTTCACACCTAATAACTCCACTCAAATCTCTAATCTACAATTTCATTATTCATTACTGTCTGCGTCAGTTTTCGAGCTTGTTAATAACGTGGTACTCCGCTTCCATGGAGCGAAAACTGCAGTTTCAATACTCCAAATATTTCCATTCCGATAAGCGGCCTAATACATTCTGCACGCAATAATATCCTGTTTGGTTTCGGATCGTTCATTCATGATATGACAACCTCGACCGTTCAGTTGGTTTTACTACCGGAATATTCTGTCTATATGGCCAGTATAACGTTGAAATACCGAATATTTGTAATTCGTAGGTACACACTCGTTTTGCATGATGTAATCGCCACCGATGGCTGATTCGTAAAAATCGAACGTTATTTCGACATATGGAATTTTGTTTCCATCGCGTTGGCTGCGAAAATTGGACCGACAATTTTCATTCGATCAACTCGAGCTTTGGAAAGTTGAACTCACAAAGATATTGATATAGTTGACGCAAAAATGTGCAGTTATTTTAGGTAGCTCATAACTTCTTACATCTTGGAAACGAAGTTCGATATTTCCTTATTTGCGGGAACTATGAATCTGTATTTCAGGATGGAAATTATCACGAACCATATAAGTTGTATTCTCTTTGTTTTTTTCTGGAATAATAGTATGTACTCTACGCTGTTCTTTGCTTTTTTCAGAGTTGCCTCTATCTGTTGCAGGTACTTTTACCTTGTATTACATGATTCTATCTTTGAAAGGTCTTACCAAATAAAACAGAAACTTAGGTGGACTTGCGTAGACTTGGAAAAGCGGAGAAATTTGTGGAATTATCGATAAAGCTATGACGAGCTCAGTGCCAATATATATAGTCAGAGAGCTGAAATAATTCAATACATATTGAAACAAAAAGGTACCTAGCTGAGGTTGGTGCAACACAGGAAAACCATAAAGGTCTGCAGTATGATTGAATGAGGAAAGGGAAAAAACTTCCCCTGAAAAAAAACCTTTACCCCGCCCGTGAAAAAAAAATTACATAAAATATTAAATATCAAGAAAATCTTGAAAGACATCAGTGTGATCTGAGAGAATAGCTTCATGTTATTAGTCGATGGACTCAGATAAACAGATTCTTCATAAAAACGACTCGCAATTTTTAATATGAAATGAAAAAAGACAAAAGCAGAAAAGAAACCAACTGTTCAAAATGAATTGAATTATTTTGAAATTAAACACCCATTTCAGAAATGCATTTGTTACTTTGTGTATAGCCTAGAAACCATCTTTAAATTTATAAATGGGACAACTATTCATAAAATGTTCTAAATGTCTCCTCATTTTCCCCACACTCACAACTAGGGCTCTCAACCGAATTCCATCGGAAGAGCATGCTGTTGCATCGTCCATGGCCTGTTCTAATACGATTAAGAACAGACCATATTCTCCTGGGTAGGTCAAAACCAGGAACTCTGATGGAAGGATCAATAATAAGATCTTCATTGAAAAAATTGCATACTTTTCATTCAGATTGCCAAATTTCTTTGTTCCTTTCATACATATCAATTAGAAAATTTGACCAAAAACTTAAATCTGGGGACCTCTTTATCTTGAATATAAGTGGGCATGGCAAATAAATTTAGAATGGAATTAAATTTGCTCCAAATATTCAAAGCTGTTGTCTCTCTGCGAATATGGGGAGGGACAATATTTGAGAGGACTGGTAACTAAGGAGTAGGTGTAGATTTGATAGTTTCAGTAACAATCATCTAAATGAGCGTTGAAATTTAAAGAGAAATCAAGTTTGATTCCCAGGTATCTAGGGTTCGAATTATGTTTCAAGGGAGAAGAACCGAAAGTGACACTCAATTTCTGATGATTATTCAAATGAAAACACCAAATCTCGGTTTTATTTTCATTCGAGCACAAACGCCACTTAAAAAATCATTTTTTATTATATCCAAATCTGCTGAAAGGGTACTTTCTATTGTTTGAAAATCAGAATGATGAAAAGCCAGAGCAATATCATCAGCACAAAGAAATTTATCCGGAGAAGTAGTTCGAAAGTTACACAAATATAAATTGAATGGAAAAGGTGCTAGAACTGAACCTTGTGGAAGACCATTATTCAAAGTTTCCATTCAGATTGCCAAATTTTCTCCTATTCATATCAATTAGAAAATTTGACCAAAAAGGATTAGGGGACTTCAATCTGGGGACCTCATTATGTGTAATATAGGTGAGCATGGGAAATGAATTTGGAAAGAAATAAAATTTGCTCCAAAAATTCAAAGTTGTTGTCTCTCTGCGAAAATGAGGAGGGACAATATTTGAGAGGACTGGTAACCAAGAAGTAGGTATAGATTTGATAGTATCAGTAAGAATCTTCATAGAAAAATCCAGTTGAGCATCAATGTTTTTTTACATGAACACTATTCAACCAAACAGGTCAACAAACAAAACCAAAACTAGCGCTGAAGTACGAAGTAGATTTGATAGACCGTGAGATCATATTAAATCCACAATGTCCATAGTAAAAAACTCATTAATGCAGACAGGAAAATATCACCAGACTGAATAAATATTAAGGACTTAGTGCATTCCCTTGAAAACCTCAGTCTTCAGAAACTCCTGAGCAAGAATATGGTGATCTCCACTATCAGTTGTATTGGTGTCTTCACTCATTTTTGGACCTTATACCAATAAACCTGCTGTTCCCCCTGATTCACGTTGATCATAACATCACATATGGATGTCCTTTGCGTCCTTTCGATTCACAAAATGGACAGCACCTTCGGAAGTAACTCGTTCACGAGTACACGAGATGAATAGGAGGATCCGGATGATTGTTTCGAATTTAATACGAGCCAAAACCTGCATAGCTCTTTCGATCCATCCGGCGTTACATTCGATGTTTGTTTGCTTTCTGGATGGTCGGTTGAAATGCCCGGTTATAAATTAAAGCAAACCGAGTATTTCATTTAAAACAGTGATGTATCGATCACGTGAATGGCAATTCACGTTGATAAATGGTTAATTTCTCCTACGGGCCTTTTTGCCGGTATTATATTGCTCCTAACAGGAATAAACGTGAATTATTAGCAGCGTCGTTTTTCATCGGTGTTCCACATATTTGGGAATATTGACCGGCGGAATGCTATCTATCGTTATCATGTTTTCTAAAGTGTGTCTGAAAATATTAAATTCCCAAAACAAATTTTCATGCACTGAAGATCAAAAAAATGATTGGGTAGGTACACTTCTACTTTTGAAATATTTTTTTTGGTTTTCCTTCGTAGAATAAAATGAAAAATTTTGGACAACTTGAAAGTCATTCGAATCATTACGAAAATCTAATGTAGGTACCAACGATTACGTGTGGTAGATTTGTGAGTATACAGGGTGTTTTATCTCAGACCAGCCACCCTGTATTTTTCTCATCACATAGAAATTTTTTCTATTTTTGTATATGACTGTATATTGTCATTCGTATAAGAGTATATGTATGAGAAAAAAATCTCGAAGCAATTATTAAAAGCATATTATATGATCGTAAAGATTGCATTCAAAAGCAAATAGGTACAAGATGGTGAAAAACAAAATTTCAATAGTTTGGGAGCTGATTATGAGCTTCAAAATAAATAAAAAAATTTCATTTAAAAATCGGCCCGCAAAGGAGTAGTTTTGGAGATATAAGCGATGTTCGGTTTTCAAATTAACTACTGAAGCAACCATATTCGATATTGAGTTTATTTTCATCTCTCAGATGTCTTGTTCACTGAACTTTAAATTGAAATAAACTGCTCCACATGTGTTAGGAATATTGACTTAAATTGCGAGAAAAATATAGATTTGATGAGGTTTTGTGATGAAAATTCATATTATTATGATTTCAAGTTACAGGAAATTAAATTGATTTTGGGCTGTAGGTCTGCAGCGTATACAGGGTGGTCGAGAAAAATCGAGTAAAATAACGAAATTTTATTCCCAGAGAATTCAAGCATTTCAAGAATATTTCAATACAATGTATGGCCTGTACGAACATCAATAACTGCTTGACATCTTCTTTGCATGCGAATGTGTAGATATGTGCGCCCGTTAAAACATATCCCGGCCCATACCATAACACTACCCCCTCGAAATGGATAGACTTCCTGGACATAGCGACAATTACGGGGTATGCGTGGGATTGTTCATATTATAATTCTTCAAGAATCTGAAAATCGTCCATATCTGGATTCATCAGTGAAAAGGATACTGCGCCATCGTTCCAATTTATATGTTCCTTTGCCCATTCCAGTCTTTGACGCTTATCGTCACGTGTTAAAGGTTCTCCTCTTAATGGACGTCTAGAACCTAGATTCAACTCTCTCAAACGTCGTCTGATGGTTTCGATGGAAACTTGGACCCCATCTGCATTTTGAAAAGTATTTCGTAGCTTTCTACACGTAGATGTAGGCTTTCTTCTCGCCGAAAATGTGATGAAACGATCCTGAGCAGGTGTTTTTTTCGTCGCCCACCAAGCCTTGGTCTTTCCAACAGGGAACCTGTCCCCCTGAACCTACTCCAAAGTCGAGATATCATACTTTGGCTGACTTGGAGCCTTTCCGCTACAACAACCTGAGTATTCCGATAGCCCTATTAGCCCTAGCGTTTGTTAATTTACGTCTTGGCATTTTCAGAAAACTCGTTTCAAATCGAAGCCGCAGATAAACTGACTCCATTCAAAAATAAGAATATCAATGAAGCATATACAAAAACCAAACTTCAGAAAAAAGGCGATCAGATTAACGGAATGTCCCAAACTGATTTTTATTGGATCGATTCAAGTTGTTATTGAGTTTCAAATAATTTTACAGCGATTTTCTAGAAAATTACATACTTTTCAAAACGATGAAATTCAATATCCTCAACTCTTGTGTAGCAGTATATCTTTCAGTCGGTTTATTAAGAAAAATCACAGTTGGCATCAAGAATACGATTTTCATTCGAGTTTTTCAATTTCTTTCATTCTGTTGTTCAGGAAAACTCATTTTTTCCAGAAATTAAAACGCATTTTTTTATTATTTAAGTGACTATTACGGTTTGAATATGTTTAACCATGATAATGGAAGTGGTCCTGAAGCACTTCAACTTCATGCAAATGAGATGCTCATACCGATCGTCAACAGAATATATTAAGATATTATTAATAATAATAATAATAATAACTTCATTCAATCCCCTTCACCATATACATATGTATGGGCACGTCAAAAAAAAACAAAAATTGCTCAATCTTAGAAATATGAAGAAGTAAAGAATAATTATTTCACCGCAATAGGCGAGATTACATAAACAATAACGACGTTTTTAATTCTGTAAAACAGCATCGCATAGATACTCATCGACACTGTAATATGCCTTACTTAATAGTATTTGTCTCAGTCTATTCCTGAACACAGTAAGTCCAATCTCTCTAATTGCTGATGGCGAATGGTTGTATAACCTAACACCTTGGAAATAAGGTGAATACTCATACTTGGACGTCATATGAACAGGAAGAGTCGATGTATTCCTAGTATTATATATATGTTTATATTCTTATGAAAAAGAGAGCTAAAATAATACAATAATACAGTTGTTGAAACAAAAAGTACCTAAGCTGAGGTAAAAAAAAAGGACGCGGTATCATAACATTCTTCGTATGATACTTCACTAGTATCATACGATACTATACAGCCAGGGGAAAAAACCACAGCCGAAAAAATCTGTCTCTCCGTGAAAAATAACATGAAATATTAAATATCAGGAAAATCTTGAAAGATATCAGTGTGATCATCTTCATGTTATCCGTCGATGGGCTCGGATAAACAGATTCTTCCCAAAACGACTCGCAATTCTTAATCTGAAATGAAAAAAAACAAAAGCAGAAAAGAAACCGATTATTCAGAATAAATCAAATTAGTTTGAAACTAACCACCCATTTCAGAAATGCATTTGCTACTTTGAAAAACATCAACATTCAGATTTCCTGGCCAAATCATGTTCGGAGGTTTATAAAAATTCATGACAGAAATGTCACAAAATTTGGAAGAAATGAAAAAAAAACTCCATCAATTTTCCCTTTTCGAATCTGTTGAAAATTACGAATTGATAATTTTTTAACATAACAAGCTGAACTTGTAAAAATTCAATTAATACATAACCTTTCAACTGTCCTCTTTCACGAGGATTGTGTGTGGGTTTCTTGCAGAAGAATCACTTCGATACCATGTTCATCAGCTAATTTGGAGACGTAATCACACTTGTCTTTCGAAATTCCTTCGATATTCAAATTCAAAATCCACATATTTTTGCTATCTGGTCTTGAGGGTTTTTCAAACCGGATACGACCTTCCAGGTGATGATTTTTCGGCACTTCAGATGTTTGAAGACAGCTACGGGACCCCACTGAAAGGCAATCATCTTCCTTAGATAAACCAAACATTTTATAACACAAGAAAACAGTATATTTTTCAGGACCAAAAACTACGACATATTCCTAGTATTAAAACTGTGATACTCAGATAGATGTGGCACAATGCTATTTTTTCAAGATGTATTAAACATCTATAAACGTACAGTGAAGGCACAGTCATTATATTCAGGCACCTGTGGAAAATCATCACGACGAAATGAAAACATTTTCGAATCGCGAACAAAGATTGATATATTGGAAAAATCTGGTGAGACATGGTAGCAAAAGGGAAACTGAACGGTAGCATCTCCCCCATTTCCATCCTCAAAAGTTTACCTAGACAGGCCATGAAAGATAATGTTTCCCCAGTCCCAGGCTATCTCCGAGATGGGCTACGCCAACAATGATTGATTTCGAATTTTGATGTTCTAATCCCGAGATATATGGACGGACGTGACTGGAAACCGAAAATCATTATATGATACGACCGGAAAGTATTGATATAAAAGTGACAAATCTGCCGGGCTTGGCGCTTGGATAGCTGGAAAACACCACCATTCATCAAGTTGCGTTCGTTGTCATTCATTCTTATCCGAGAACTAACCGAAGAGTTTCAGGATCGTCAGATTTCCGGATGATAAAACTTTGTTGATAAGATTTATCGTCTTTGTGAAATCCAGGAATCATTCGAGAAAAGTATGAATATTTTCGAAATGCACAAGTAAATAAAGTTAATCAAACGTCACACCACGATAGAGTAGACCAAATACTGTCGAATAACACCAGTATTAGATCAGCGAATATGTACTGTTTCAAAATTAATCAGAACATTATCAATATATTTAATTGCGAGGCCAGAGTGATGGTGTCCTTCGGTAGTTTCTGTTCTACTCTATCATGATGGGTGTTAAAAATTGAACGATCCACCCCTCCGACAACATCTCCATCAACACCTATGATTGTCTCATCGCCAAGTCAACTCAACTGCAAGTTTATCTCTATGGTCAGCTGATTGACTGCTCGCGTCAAACTAATCTAACTCTGAATCAACTGACAGATATACTCATGTTCATCAATTGAATTTATTAATCGTCCTTTTTACTCTCCTGCTTTGCCTATGAATATATTTCATCCTGTGCTAATCTTGTTATTAGCATTTCAAAAAGTCACCTCGCTTAATAATTATTCACTTCGTTTATTTTTGGAGTAAGTACTTCTCAAACAAGGTATATAAATTTACACAATTAATAATTATTGCATTTCCATGTTATTTTCAAGCTTTTCATAAGGTATGAAAATGTGTCCACGTTTCAGATGATGAAAATCTATAAAACTACTGGTAATCATCGCTTGCTTCATTCAAAGAAACTCTCTATTGCGTTGAATAGTTGTATTTGAATTCTCTGAGATATATATTTTGTTATATTTTTACAGTTCTCATAGATTTCTCAGATATCTCCAGACTCCTCACATGAAGATGATGCCTCGTTCTAAGAATGAACATTCTCATGTCTTTCTCTTTGGTAATGCATAATGATTTTTTATATTATCATGTTCATCTCATTCTTTCAATCAGTTTATTAAATATCTCAAATGTTTACCTCTCGTAACTGTTGGTAATTATTGTTCTCGAGTTTCGGATGAATGAAAATCCTCCATTGCAAAGGTGAACCATGGAATCAGTCTTTTCTCTCCACAAAAAAAAAGCGAACTTCTCTGAAATATGTAAACGATCAAGTAGTTCAGACATTGAACCTGATTGATTGCCTCAGTCCTTGCTCCACCTTGAGGTCTTCTCTAATATTGGTGAAACCATTCAACTGGTATGATCTCCTCATTATAAACATAAAATTCTTGAGTTCAATCATCGGATCCACTTAGCAAGTAAGATCTCAAGCCTTCAGCTTTCTCGAAACCAAAGGATTAGTGATTTTAATTCATATATAGTACTCTCATGTTATAAGTACTCTCATGTCGCAGCAAGAGGCCCAGCTCTTACCCCAGCCCATCGAAGGGCGCGTTTGGATTTTGCGAGAGAGCATATCCATTGGGAAGAGGCCGATTGGGAAAGAGTTCTCTTCACAGATGAGTCTGGATTCTGCCTCTTCCATTGAGATCGACGTTTCCTTGTATACAGACTTCCGCATGAAAGATATGCTCAGTGCAATTTCCTGAATACTATTGGTTTCGGGGGAGGATTGATTATGGTATGGGATGGAATATCTTTGACTGCTCGCACAGACCTAGTGATCGTTGATAATGGAGCTATGAATGCTGATAAGTATACAGGGTTGGGATAAAGTATGAAACCAAGTAAATATCTTTCAAACGAAAAGAACGGTTTTTATGAAAGTTTGCAGGTAAGTGCAATGGAACAAAACGGATCTGATGTACATTTTTTTGATAATGATATACTTCCGATTTAACCGGAAATGCCATCCACTTCTTTAATTTAAATGGGACACCCTATGTATTTTTACAGATTTTGAAAGAGCTTGTTATTTTGAATTCATACATACTGAGTTTAGTGTAAAAAAATTGTAAAAACGAGGAATATAGCACTTTAACCAACCTCCTTTGAGTTTTTTGCATTAGAGCAAAAAACTATTTAGATAAACGAATTGATGTTGTTTGTATGCATAGTAATAAATAAACAAGTACTGTTTAGTACGTCTTTTGTTCTTCAAGTGTCAAATTCTAGTTGACGAAAATAAATTGAATAATTTAGAATGGTTCAATTAAGTGAAAAAGAGCGTTGTGTTTTAGTTACTGTTGAGCGTGATATAGGATTTCTCTCCGGATGCAAATTATTAAAAATATGACACACTTCTTCATGAGTTCTAACACGATCACCATAAACGATCATCATTAAAATTTCAATACGCTCTTTTTCACTTAATTGAACCATTCTAAATTGTTCAATTTATTTCCGTCAATTAGAATTTGACAGTTGAAGAACAAAAGACGTACTAAACAGTACTTGTTTATTTATAACTATGCATACAAACAACATCAATTAGTTTATCTAAATAGTTTTTTGCCCTAGTGCAAAAAACTCAAAGGAGGTTGGTTAAAGTGCTATATTCCTCGTTTTTACAAATTTTGTTACACTAAACTCAGTATGTATGAATTCAAAATAGCAAGCTCTTTCAAAATCTGTGAAAATATATAGGATGTCCCATTGAAATTAAAGAAGTTGATGGCATTTCTGGTTAAACCGGAAGTATATCATTATCAAAAAAATGTACATCAGATGCGTTTTGTTCCATTGCACTTACCTGCAAATTTTCATAAATATCGTTCTTTTCGTTTAAAAGATATTCTTGAAGAGCATGTAGTGCCATTTGCCCCATAAATTGGTGAAAATTTCATTTTTATGGACGATAATACCAGACCCAATCGTGCGCGCATCGTTCAGGAGTACCTTGAAGAGGTTGAAGTCTCTCGAATGTAATGGCCAGCAAGAAGTCCAGATCTCAATCCGATTGAGCAGGTTTGGGACAACCTCAATAGGAGGCTGAGAAGTTCAGAAAATCATCCAGCTACTCTTAATGACTTAGGAATCCAACTCGGAGAAATCTGGTAAGGATTAGATCAGAACATTTTAAGATCACTCATTTTGAGTATGAACCGTCGTTGCCGAGCTGTAATTAACGCAAGGGGTGGGAAAACCAAGTATTAAATCACTTATCAACATTTCAGTATTTCGAATGTTGTTCATTTCTCTTCTTTCACATAAGATTCGGTGGAATCCTGAATTTTTCTTCCATTTAATGTGTCTTGTGTCGTTCAAAACCTTCGCGAGAGAACATTAAAAATAAGTTATGAAGTCAATGTAGAGTTAACTTTCATTAAAATTGAGATTTTCAGAATGTGCGTTAATTTTTTGCGCAGTGTATTTTATAAGAGAAAATTTATGAACGGCGAATGAGTTTGTGAAAAAAGGACCTGTGAAGATGAAGAGTGTAGAGTTAGCAGCTTGGATGTACATGACATCTGATAACTTTTTGACAATGTGAGAAATTCTGTAGTGTATTATTCCTTTACCGCACTTTCAAAATAACTGAAATCAAAACAATTAATCAACCTCTTGCTCCCAGCAAATGGAGCATATACTTTAACACTTTCCTTTTCGCCAGTGCTTTCCAAACCTTCCATATTCTCTGGACTCATAATCTGCCACTGTCCTTCAATCTTCTTCAAATGCATGATGTTTCTCCTAATGCTTTGGTATCGTTTCGCAGTTGAACATCCCCATTATAATTTGATTCAACAGAGTGCGTGATTGGTTCATAATTAGAACTTAGTTTGTTCGACTTGTGTAGATTTTTCACATAAACTCTGTCGCCAATGCCGCGTTCCGTATCTATTGTATTCCTTCTTTTATCCGAATATTCCTTTCCTTTCTGTTTCATTTCCTTGTCTCTTTCTCTGATTTCTAGATCTTCTGGAATAAATGTGCTGTCTTGAATCATTGGTAATTTGTCAGGGAATTGTCTTCTGAAGAAATTCTACGTCGTCTTGACATATTTCATATGAAAATGTTTTTGGTTGGATCAGTTTTTCCATCAACGAGGCAGTGACGTCCCCAACTGTTCCCATTGACGTGCACGCTTAAAACAACCCCTAGTTTAATTAGTATGAATTCCGCACGGCGTGTTAATATTAAACCTCTGGGAAATTGCAGACGGACGTTTCGCGAAAAATTTTTCCCGATCCTTGAGCCGCTCAGCGGGATTAATTTCATCACGAAGAGCTCATTTCGGCAAGACGACAAGTTGGTCGGCGTGATGGTTTAATGAATTAAGGATCTTCGTCTTTCCCGCGTTAGGTGGGTTTTTCCGGGGTCGAGTTTAATTCATCCAGCTCGTCTTGGTTGCAGATGGTAGGGGTGCTGATGGATGATGTTTGCGGTGTCGGGTAAGGGACGAAAGAAGTAAGAATAATGTTGGTTTCAACTTGTTTTTTCTACCTATCAGAATTCAATTGTTCTGTCCCTTCTTTAACGCTTTATCCTATCAACAAGAGCATCTTGAAGAACCTTCTAATGGATACTAATTAGGTTTGACTCATCGTCGAATCGATTTTAGGTTATAACACTGCGCAAAAAAATTAACGCACATTCTGAAAATCCCAATTTGAATGAAAGGAAACTATTCATTGACTTCATAACTTATTTTTTATGTTCTGTCGGAAAGGTTTTGAACGAAACAAGATACATTGAATGGAAGAAAAATTCAGGATTTCACTGAATCTTATGTGAAAGAAGAGAAATCAACAATTTTTAAAATACTGAAATGCTGATGAGTGATTGAATACTTGGTTTTTCCACCACTTGCGTTAATTACAGCTCGGCAACGACGGTTCATACTCAAAATGAGTGATCTTGAAATGTTCTGATCTAATCCTTCCCAGATTTCTCCGAGTTGGATTCCTCAGTCATTAAGAGTAGCTGGATGATCTTCTGGACTTCGCAGCCCTCTATTGAGGTTGTCCCAAACCTGCTCAATCGGATTGAGTTCTAGACTTCTTGCTGGCCATTCCATTCGAGAGACTTCAACCTCTTCAAGGTACTCCTGAACGATGCGCGCACGATGGGGTCTGGCATTATCGTCCATAAAAATGAAATTTTCACCAATGTATGGGGCAAATGGCATTACATGCTCTTCAAGAATGTTCCTTATTTATCAGCATTCATAGCTCCATTATCAACGACCACTAGGTCTGTGCGAGCAGTCAAGAATATTCCACCCCATACCATAATCGATACTCCCCCGAAACGAAACCAGTAGTATTCAGGAAATTGCTCTGAGCATATCTTTCATGTGGACGTCTGTATACAAGGAAACGTCGATTACAATGGTAGAGGCAGAATCTAGACTTATCTGTGAAGAGAACTCTTTCCCAATCGGCCTCTTCCCAATGGATATGCTCTCTCGCAAAATCCAAACGCGCCCTTCGATGAGCTGGGGTAAGAGCTGGGCCTCTTGCCGCGACACGAGGCCTTAAATCATTTTCTCCGAGGCGATTTCTTATTGTCTGAGTGCTAATTTGCACCTTATGAGTTTACTCAAGCTGATATTGAAGGAAGCGAGCGGTTGCAAACCGTTGTCTCAACGAAGAAACTCTCAAGTAACGTTCTTGAATGGCAGTTGTTACCCGTGGTCTACCCTGTCCTTGTCTTGGGACATTCATACTTGTCTCCCTGAATCATTGCAACATTCTGGACACACTTGTATGGGAAACTCAAAACCTTTCTGCAATTCTTGTGTATGTCCACCTTTCTTCTTGCAAAACTACCGCCTGGGCACATTCCTCTTGGGTCAAATTGCGTGTGTCGCGTTGCATAGCGATTGAGTGTAGAAAATCGAACGAAAGAAAAAGTGTTGATCACTAGAATTGATCGAGAACAACTAATCTTAGAATGGAGCCAATACATTCAAAATCTGATATCATCTTTTTTCATTCCTGCTGGGAAAAACATCTGCATTGAAGAAAAACTTTGGAAGTGTATAACATATGCATGCATAATTCTGTTAAAAATGATTATCATTGAGAACACCTTCAGTTGTAGAATAAATTTGAGGTTTCCATAATGAGCGTTAATTTTTTTTGCTCAGTGTATTTCCCTTATCTCACATTTGATCTCCCATGACGAGCTTTGCTGCTATTTCTTCGGTGGACTTCCTTGTGGTTATTAAGTATCTGGAATTTTTCAAACAATTGCTTATAACGTAGAGATTTGCTTTTTTAAGAACTCACTATTTCGTCTGTACAGGGTAAGCAAAATTGGTGATACTTGAACTACAACTTTTTAACCGTGAGAGATAGAGGAAAATGAATGACACGTTATTGTGGTCTTTTTTAGAGAAACTGATAATGACATCAACTGCATTCCTCTATCTTCTTTTGTTTTCGAATTATAAGCCAAAATTGATATTTGGGCGATTTCAACTTTGGCCATTATCTCCGTTTCTGTTTGTGCTAAGATGTTAAAATGAAAACATTATACAGGCACTTTTTTCATATCAATACAATAGCGTACTTTGTTCTTTTCCAAGAGGTTTCCTTGCTGAGCTATAACATAAAGTTTTTTTTCTTCCCATGGAAACAATAGTTTGGAAATGGCTTAGAAAGAATCGCCATTTTTTTCCCGTTTCAGAAATATATCATACATCATACATCGCCCTCAGATTCATTCAGATATCATGAAAAATATAGTTTGTATTTGAAATACATCAACGAAGATATCTTCGGAAATTGATCTTTCATGCAGATTTCAAAGAAAAAAAAAATTACTGAAAATTCAGCCATCCTTCCATTTCAATGAAAAAAAAAAATGGGTGGAGACACAACTCATGATTCTGGATGAAAGAATGAATCTCTTGTTCATCCCAATAATAAAGGAACTAAAAGAAATGAACTCGTATCGATCTTCTAGAGCTAGCAACTGCACAAGTAGAATAATCTCGACATCTATCCTGATAAAAAAAACGATTACTGTTCGTATTCATGAAACGAAGACAGCTCCGGGTATTTCGCAGTTGCATCGCTTTCCATAGTTATTTAATCTCAAGGATTGAAAAGCATTTATCGGATTATGCTTCGCCTGATACTTTTCGGAAATGAATAAAATATTGCTTCCGACGATATCCACCCCTCTCAACGAGGTAGAGAATATAACCGATTTCTTTCGGATCTGGATTTCCACACTGATTTACTGGTTTTATGAATATGGATTTTTCAATTAGGTCAGAGGTTTTCTGTTTTAATTTTGTCGATTCTTCGTTTCTTCAGTGGATATATGGCTATATGAATCTCGATCTTGATCAACATTACTATTGTTCAAAATTGGGTTGTTCTGATTTTGACTAAATACTGTGAAGGGCTGTATCCAGATAATTGAGTTGGAAATGGTAGTGTAAAAACATTCATTGACATCATTTACAATCATGAAATGAATAAGTCACCGCATGAAGTTAATACAGTAAATATACAAATATTGAAGTCATCTATAAACTCAGAGTGAATTATTCAACTAAAAACAGAGGTAATCTAGAGAAGTTCAAAATGGGAGGTCAGATGAAGTCAGACTTAGACATTTCCATTAATTCAAAATTACCCTCTACGTTTACAGTAATGAATCAATCCAAATTGATTGTGAGAGCCTCGTTATTCCATCAGAAAAACAGAAGGTTGAATAATGAATCATTAGAGTAGACTGAGTTGTAATAAAAGTGAGATCAGGCCTTAGAGGAGATACGTTTATAAAAAATTTAGTAGTCTAAGTCTGTTCTTCATTGAGATTATTACAATGTGAGAATATCATGATCAAGAAATCAATATTTACAATCTATAACGTTGGTCTATGAAGAGAATGCTAAATTAACCAATTGAGACGACATTTACAGTGACAAACTGCTTTTAATAAGCAGGATTAGTGTTCATCAGAAAAATAGAGGTTACAATTGAAAATTATGAGCATTATAACATGAGAGTACTATGTATGGATTAAAACCACTAACCCTTTAGTCTTGAGAAAGCAGAAGGCTTGAGATCTTACTTGCTAAGTGGTTCAGATGAATGAAATTGATAATTCCTTATTTATAATGAGGAGATCATACCATTTGTATGGTTTTACCAATATTTGAGGAGACCGCTCAAGGTGAAGCAGGGACTGAGACTGTCAATCAGATTCAATGTTTAAACCACTTGATCGTTCAAATACTTGAAGTTCACTTGGTTTTATTGAGAGAGAAGACTGAATCCATGATTCACTTTTGCGTTTGAGGATTATTCATTCATCTCGAACTCGAGACCAATAATTAGCAAGTGTTATGAGAAATGAATAGTTGAGAAATGAGATGAATTGATTGGGATGATGAGATGCACGTGAGAATATAACAAATCAGTATTTATCACCACAGAGAAAGTTAATTCTTGGAGCAAGTAATCACTTCCATGTGAGGAGTCTAGAGATATGTGAAAAATCTATGGAAACTGCTAAAATATACCAAAATATATATCTTGGAGGATTCAAATACATGAATTCAACGCAATAGAGATCTTATTAGAATAAAGTGAGAAGAAATTACCACTATTTTCATAGATTTTCATGATCTGAAACGTGGACAAATTTTCAAACTTTATAAAAAGCAGGAAAATAACATGAAAAGTTCAACAATTAACGATTCTGAGGCGAAGCGGTTGCAAACCGTTGTCTCAACGAAGAAACTCTCAAGTAACGTTCTTGAATGGCAGTTGTTACCCGTGGTCTACCCTGTCCTGGCCTTTGGACATTCATACCTATCTCCTTGAATCGCTGCAACATTCTGGACACACTTGTATGGGAAACTCCAAACCTTTCTGCAATTCTTGTGTATGTCCACCTTTCTTCTCGCAAAACTACCGCTTGGGCACATTCCTCTTGGTCAAATAGCATGTTTCGCGTTGCATAGCGATCAAGTGTAGATAATCAAACGAAAGAAAAACTATTGATCACTAGAATTGATCGAGAACAACAGATTTTCGAAAGGAGCCAATACATTCAAAATCTGATAATGTCATCTTTTTTATTCCTGCTGGAAAAAAACATCTGTTTTGAAGAAAAACGTTGAAAGTGGATAAAATATGCATGCATAATTCTGATAAAAATAAATATCATTGAGAACACCTCCAGTTGTATAATAAATTTGAGATTTCCATAATGTGCGTAAATTTTTTTGGGCAGTGTATTTTCCTTATTTTGCTGCTATTTCTTCGGAGGACGTCCTGATGGTTGTTGAGTAGCTGAAATTCCTTCAAGAAGTGCTCATTTCGCAAAGATTTGCTTTTTCAAGAACTCAATATCCCGTCTGTACAGGGTGGGCAAAATTGGTGATGCTTGAACTACAACTTTTTAACCGTGAAAGATACAGGAGAATGAATGACACGTTACGGTGGTCTTTTTTAGAGAAACTGATAATGCCATCAACTGCATTCCTCTATCTTCTTTTGTTTTCGAGTTATAGGCCAAAATTGAAATTTGGGCGATTTCAACTTTGGCCATTATCTCCGTTTCTGTTTGTGCTAAGATGTTGAAATGTAAACATTATACAGGCACTTTTTCCATATCAACACAGTAGAGTATCTTGTTTTTTCCCAAAAGGTTTCCTTGCTGAGCTTAAACATAAAGTTATGTTTCTTCTTATGGAAACAATAGTTTGGAATGGCTTAGAAAGAATCGCCATTTTTTTCCCGTTTCAGAAATATATCATACATCATACATCGCCCTCAGATTCATTCAGATATCATGAAAAATATAGTTTGTATTTGAAGTACATTGACAAAGATCGGAAATTGATCTTTCATTCAAATTTTGAAGAAACAAAAATTTACTGAAAAATTCAGTATGAAAAAATTCAGCCATCCTTCAATTCCAATGAAAAAAAAAGAATGGTTGGAGACACAAATTTCTTGTTCATCAAAATAATAGAGGGACTAAAAGAAATAAACTCGTATCGATTTTCTAGAGCTAGCAACTGCACAAGTAGAATAATCTCGACATCTATCCTGATAAAAAAAAAACGATTACTGTTCGTATTCATGAAACGAAGACAGCTCCGGGTATTTCGCAGTTGCATCGCTTTCCATAGTTATTTAATCTCAAGGATTGAAAAGCATTTATCGGATTATGCTTCGCCTGATACTTTTCGGAAATGAATAAAATATTGCTTCCGACGATATCCACCCCTCTCAACGAGGCAGAGAATATAACCGATTTCTTTCTGATCTGGATTTCCACACTGATTTACTGGTTTTATGAATATGGATTTTTCAATATGGTCAGAAGTTTTGTTTTAATTGTGTCGATTCTTCATTTCTTCAGTAGATAAATGGCTATATGAATCTTGATCTTGATCAACATTACAATTGTTCAAAATCGGGGTTGTTATGATTTTGACTAATTACTGTGAATGACTGTATCCAGATAATTGAGTTGGAAATGGTTGTGTAAAAATATTTATTGACATCATTCACAATCATGAAATGAATAAGTCACCCGCGTGAAGTTAATACAGTTAAAATACAAATATTAAAGTCATCTATGAACTCAGAGTGAATTATTCAACTAAAAACAAAGGTAATCTAGAGATTTTCAAAATGAGAGGTCAGATGAAGTCAGACTTAGACATTAAGATAGTTCCATTAATTCAAAATTAAACTCAACGTTTACAGTAATGCATAAATCCAAATTGATTGTGAAAGCCTCGTTATTCCATCAGAAAAACAGAAGGTTGAATAATGAATCATTAGAGTAGGCTGAGTTGTAATGAAAGTGAGACCAGGCCTTAGAGGAGATACGTGTATTAAAAACTTAGTGGTCTTAGTCTGTTCTTCATCGAGATTATTACAATGTGAGAATATCATGATCAAGAAATCAATATTTACAATCTATAACGTTGGTCTATAAACGGTATGCTAAATTAATCAATTGAGATGACATTTACAGTGACAAACTGCTTTTAGTAAACAGGATTAGTGTTCATCAGAAAAATAGAGGTAACAATTAAAAATTATGAGCATTATAACATGAGAGTACTATGTATGAATTAAAACCACTAACCCTTTGGTCTTGAGAAAGCAGAAGGCTTGAGATCTTACTTGCTATGTGGTTCAGATGAATGAAATTGATAATTCCTTATTTATAATGAGGAGATCATATCATTTGTATGGTCTTATCAATATTTGAGGAGACCGCTCAAGGTGAAGCAGGGACTGAGACTGTCAATCAGGTTCAATGTTTAAACTACTTGATCGTTCAATTACTTGAAGTTCACTTGGTTTTATTGAGAGAGAAGACTGATTCCATGATTCACCTTTGCGTTTGAGAATTATTCATTCATCTGAAACTCGAGAACAATAATTAGCAAGTGTTATAAGAAGTGAATAGTTGAGAAATGAGATGATTTGATTGAGATAATGAGATACACATGAGAATATAACAAATCAGTATTTATTACCACAGAGAGTGTTCATTCTTGGAGCAAGTAATCACTTCCATGTGAGGAGTTTAGAGATATCTGAAAAATCTATGAGAACTGTAAAAATATACCAAAATATATATCTTAGAGGATTCAAATACATTAGTTCAACGCAATAGAGATCTCATTAGAATAAAGTGAGAGAGGATTACCAATTTTTTCATAGATTTTCATGATCTGAAACGTGGATAAATTTTCAAACTTTATAAAAAGCAGGAAAATAACATGAACAATTAATGATTCTAAAAATTCACCTACTTTTTTGATTACTTACTTCAAGAAATAAACGAGATGAACAGTGATTTTGCGAGATGACTTTTTGAAATTTCTAATTTATAAGATTAGCACAAGAGGAGGTCTATTCACAGGCAGAGCTGGATTACAAAAGAGCACGATTAATTGATTCAATTAATGAACATGAGTTAATCGGTCAGCTGATTAATACACAAAGGAGGTTAATTGGACGCGAGCAGTCAACCAGCTGACCATAGAGCTGTACGGAGTGGAGTAGGCGTTGAGCTGCGATGTAATCATAGGCGGAGCTGCGGATGAGGTCTGAGGGGTGCAATGCTCAATTTTCAACAACAATGTTGTCAGTTGTTTCGGCAAAATCGTAAAAAATGTGTATATTTTTTTCATTTCTATCTAGGGAGTCGATTTTTCTTAAACACTCTGTATTGTTAGGGCGACAAAAGGAAAAAGGAATCTGGTAAACACTCTTGATATCTTCAATATAACCCCAATGTTATTCTTGGAATCATAATTTTAATCGCATTTCCAACAATATCATCACAATCGCACGAGACCTCTTCAGTGATCTTCGCTTTCCGCCGCCCAAGAACTCTTGTCTGGGGCCCATCTTCCGCGAATCCATTATTTATCGTCAAATGCAGAATTCAATTAAAATTATTTCATCGAAACGCAACGTTCCGCCTCGATTCTTTGTGTTGGAGAATTTGATTAGCATTCAGACGGTCCGCTCTTCATCCCAAGTTTAAGGTGGAGTACTCGGGTGAAACAAGGTCGGAATTCGTTTCTCCTAAGTAAATAAATCCGATCGATTCATCCGAAGTTAATCTTGAAGTTTTCTCGAATGGAAATTTCAATGATTCGGTCGGTTGGTGCGGTGTTTAAGACGCTGATTGTCGGAATATTAATTTTCCTTCTTCGTGGATTGATTCTGTTGGTACTTTAGGAGGTTTCAGATTGTGGGGATATGATTCGATGACCAGAGATATACAGGATGTCTCACCAAGAATGTCCATTATAAAATTATGGAGAAATTATTAGATCAATTCCTAATTTTGTGTGAAAATATAAGCCGAGAAGATCTTCATTAGAACGAATTGTGTTAGCTACCGCGTTTGTTGCTAGATCGGTAGATCATTTTTACTGTCAGAATGACAATTCTCGTAATATGTCTTAGTTTTTGCTCCTGAAAAATATTCTGTTTTCTTGTGTTATAACACGTTTGGTTTATCTATGGGGGATGATTGCCTTTCATTGAGGTCCCGTAGCGGTCTTCAAACATCTGAAGTGCCGAAAAATCATCACCTGGAAGGTCGTATCTGGTTTGAAAAAACCCTCACGACCAGAGAGCAACAATTTGTGGATTTTGAATTTGAATATCGAAGGAATTTCGAAAGGAAAGTGTGATTACGTCTCCAAATTAGCTGATGAACATGGTATCAAAGAGATTCTTCTGCAAGAAACCCACACGGCAACAGAAAAAAAAATCCTCGTGAAAGAGGACAGTTGAAAGGTTATGTATTAATTGATTTTTTACAAGTTTAGCATGTTATGTTGAAAAATTATCAGTTTCGTAACATTCAACAGATTCGGAAAGGGGAAATTGATGGAGTTTTTTTTTTTATTTCTTTCAAATTTTGTGACATTTTTGTCATAAATATTTATAAACCTCCGAACATTATTTGGCCAAGAAATCTTAATGTTGATGTTTTTTAAAGTAGCAAATGCATTTCCAAAATGCATTCGATTTATTCTGAATAATCAGTTTCTTTTCTGCTTTTGACTTTTTTCATTTCAGATTAAGAATTACGAGTCGTTTTGGGAAGAATCTGTGTATCCGAGCCCATCGACGGATAACATGAAGATGCTCACACTGATGTCTTTCAAGATTTTCCTGATACTTGATATTTTATGTTATTTTGTTTACGGTTTTTTCGGCTGAGGTTTTTTCCCCTGGCTGTATAGTATCGTATGATACTAGTGTTGATAGTATCGTATGATTCTATAGTATCATACAAAGAATGTTATGATACCCCGTTCTTTTTTTACCTCAGCTTAGGTACTTTTTGTTTCAACATTTAATGTATTATTTTAGCTCTCTTTTTCATAAGAATATATATATATATATATATATATATATATACTGGGGATTAGGTGTGATGATAATTTATGTTAATATGATTTCAAGTTGCAGGATATTAAAATTTATTCTAGCCTGTAGGTCTGCAGCGTACACAGGATGGTAAAGAAAAATCGAGTCAAAAAACGAATTTTTTTTCTCAGAGAATTCAAGCATTTTAAGACCATCAATACAATGTATGGCCCGCACAGGCATCAATAATAGCTTGACAAATTCTTTGCATACTACACAAGAGGTTATTGAGCATTTCTTGAGGAATAAGGTTTCATAAACGGGGCAGAAGCTCCCTCAGATCATTCAAAGATTCTGGGGTAGGTTGATGATTATCTAAACTTCTTTGGGGTGTATCCCATGATGGTTCCGATGGAAGCATTTTGAAGAGTAATCTATGGCATTCTACACATACATGTAGGCATTCTTCTCGCCGAAACGCTGATGAAACGATCCTGAGCAGGTGTTGTTTTTTGTCGCCCACCAAGCCTTGGGGTTTCCAACACTGAAACTGCTTCCCTGAACCTATTCCGAAGTCGAGATATCACACTTTGGCTGACTTGGAGCCTTTCCGCTACAACAACCTGAGTTAGGCCACTCTGTAGCATTCCGATAGCCCTATTAGCCTCAGAGTTTCTTAATTTACGTCTTGGTATTTTCAGAAAACTCGTTTCAAATCGAAGCCGTTGATAAACTGACTACAAAAGAAGAACATTCATGAAGCATATGCAAAGAACCAAACTTCAGAAAAAAGGCGACCAGATCGACGAAATGTCTCATACTGATTTTCATTGGATCGATTCGAGTTTTTATTGAGTCTTAAATGATTTTGCAGCTATTTTCTCGAAGATTACATACTTTTTAAAATGATTGAATATGATATCCCTAACTCTTGTTGAGCAGCAGGCATAGATCTGAGATCTGTGGTTCTGCAAACCTCTATTTGTAATTTTCCTCAAATAAAGTTGAGTAACTCGAAGAAGATTCATCAAAAATGAGAGAATTGTACCTATTTTCGGTGAAAGCAGATGTCATTGTTATTTAAAAATATATCCTAAATGAAGGCTTACTTTTTTATATCTCCATACAAAATTTGGAAGCTATCGAATTATCATTTCTCCATGAACTTCCAATTGTCACTCCCAGTTGGACACCCTGTGTACCTGTGGCTGGAAAATGTCGCAAATTCACATTTCCAATATTTCAGATGTTCTGCAACGTCCGAAATAATTTTCAGCTCGTCAGCAATTTCAAGGAAGCAAGCACATCTCATTCAAGACAGTATTTGCCCGAGCTATACTGTCAGGATAGCTAGTGTCTTGTGGCACACGATCCTAATGTGAGGAAACTTAAGCTCCCTCTCCACGTATCTCATCATGTGGTGAGATATTCATGGCTTCGGAAACGGATAATCAACAATCCTTGGAACCAACCATTGACGCTATTTACTCCACTGTAAAAGGTTGAAGTAGGATAATGGAGGATTCGTTAGGGGCCTGTTTTAAAGGATTTTATTTGTTTCTCGTTTGTTAACGTCAGTTTTCAGAAACACAATAACAATCGAGAAAGTTTATTTTATCAAGTCACTAACTTGTAAAACTGACAGTTAACTTGCAAAATTTTTACAAGTTAGTAGTATTATTTACATTAGAAAATTCGTTACCTCGTCATATATGTTGAAATCATGGTACAATTGTTATTTCCAGTAACACAGATTTTTGATGATGAAAGAGTTGATACTGATGATGATGAACCATCTGTTGACTCAGAAACTGCTGAACTCGAGGACTGCAGAACATTTGTACTCTCCTTACTATCAAATAATTTGCTAGACATTTCGATTTTTTTGACCGAATCATCGACATAACTCATACCAATTTCGGAGCTCTTTCACCCTCCTGCACGCTTTAGTGCTAAAATATCTCCACCCGAATCCACAATCATAGTGGCTCCAGTTCTGCGAGAAGAGTGTCCGGTGTATAACTCTGGTTCTTTTAAACCTCAATATTTCGTTATTTGCTTTGGGACACCACCAATAGTGCGCTGGCCAGCATTAAGGGAAATGCACTTTCCATGACGGTATGTCAAAAAAATTTTAGGCTTCCTGTTCCAGGAGGCCGAAGATATATATATTTTCTGTATCACATGCAGGGCTTGAAGCTGAAGCCATCATCGGTTATTTTGATTCTTCCTGTTGTTAAATTTTTGTTTGCCGCAATTTCACAATAACTTATTTTTTCATATCTTCTACATCATTCATGTTTGAGGAGAGAATTTCGTCACATCGATAACATCCAAAAATTCGAAATATTGTTACAATTTTCGCCAACAACCACTGGTCATCAAGAGCATGTAAAAATAATTGTTCAGCCTCTTCTTTACTCAATACCTTGGGCTTTTTTGGCGTATAACGCTCATTTTTTCGTTTCAGAAACGCTATTACCTTTCGAAATCTGCAAATGACAACTAAACGTCATATTTTTCAATAAATTTTTTAAGGAAAACAAACCTGCGAACAGGGGCATTTTTCTTTCATTTCCATGCAGCTTTTCAGCATAGACCATTATGCACATAAAGTATTAGGGCTAAATCTAGCTGAAAGTTGATTCAAGTAGACCAACAAAACATCTTCAGTTACCCCAATCACACTATTTTTGTTTTGCCACTTTTTGAGGTCATCGTATTCTCGCTCGTAACTTGACGCTGATTTTGCAGGTAATTATCTTGATACTACACTGCTGGATGCCTCAATGATTTCTCTTGGTACATTCATTCTCGCTTTCGCCAAAACAAATGTAAAGAAAAATAAACAGACATGTTCATGGCAACGCTTCCATAGCTTACGACATTTGCGACAAATTATTGAGATTTTTTTGGAATTTATCTAACCTTTTTACAAATGAGAAACAAATGAAATATAAAACAATACACGCAAAGTAACGGGTTTTACTGACACAAGGAGGTAACTGACGAGCCGCAGGCGAGTCAGTTATATACTCCATTCGCCAGTAAAAACCCTCTTACCTTGCTAGTAATGTTATATACTATACTGATTACTGGTTACGTCCATGCTTTTTGATAGTGGAATAATATTCACAGGAATTTGGACAAAATATGTATATCAATTTAATTTCCTATTAATACATCATCAACGTTTCGAATCTTTTGTGATTCTTTTTCAAGGCTCATATTTTCATGGAATTAAATTTGTTTAGTTTTACTAGAGATTTGACCGTTTTGATGTTGAAAGTCATATTATTCAAATTATATAGATCTGAAAACCAGATCTATATAATTTGAATAATATGACTTTCTTTCAACATCAAAACGGTCAAATCTCTAGTAAAACTAAACAAATTTAATTCCATGAAAATATGAGCCTTGAAAAAGAATCACAAAAGATTCGAAACGTTGGTGATGTATTAATAGGAAATTAAATTGATATACATATTTTGTCCAAATTCCTGTGAATATTATTCCGTTATATACTATATTCGTTTTCTATCCGACAGCATAGAATTTCCTGTCCAGTTCCCAACACCTTCAATTATTCAGAGCTCGTCAAATGCCGAACTGCTGACCTGCATAGTTGCGGGAAATTTTTGTCTGTTAATTTTTTTTTGCACCATGCTCGTTTTGGGTGAAATCCTATCATCGTATCGGTGTTTATCCGACGGTATCGGGGCAGTGGACCATCGATGAATAAATACTGGTAGTGGACGTTTGCACAGAGGTACTGGTGTTGGGTGAGTTTCCATTAAATTGGGAAATATATCTCTTCAGATGATCGAGTTATTTCGGTTTCGACGATAGATGGGGCGGATATCAACCGTACCGGTTATTTTCGGCGTGAAAGAGGGAAACAACACATTAAATCACAAATGGCTGAATATTTTCGCAATTTTTCGTCACATCGAGTTTTCAACATTGAGCAATTTTCTTAACTTTTAATTGCGATTCATGCAGAGCTGTGATGACCACTGAAACATTCGACCCTCGAGCATTTGGAAAAGAGGACTTTTCGTACAACTGCCATTGAAAGTGACACTTTTAATGACAGCAAACAATGTTAAAATTGAATGTAAAAATTGAAATTGTTCACGTGGAAGCTTGTTAAAAATATTTTTAGCACTCCTTTTTCTTATTATGAAATCAGATGAGAAAAATTCAGCAATTACAAATTTTCATTATCAATATTTAACAATCATTACTTATAAATAGTTGTCCCATTTATAAATTTCAAGATGGTTTCGAGGCCATACATAAAGTAACGAATGCATTTCTAAAATGGGTGGTTAATTTCAAAATTATTTGATTTATTCTGAATATTCGGTTTCTTTTCTGCTTTTTTCTTTTTTCATTTCAGATTAAGAATCGTGAGCCGTTTTGGGAAGAATCTATCGACGGATAACATGAAGATGATCTCACACTGATGTCTTTCAAGATTTTTCCTGATATTTAATATTTTATGTTATTTTTTTTACGGGGTGGCAGGTTTTTTCGGCTGAGGTTTTTTTTCCCTGGCTCTATAGTATCGTATGATACTAATGATGATAGTATCGTATGTTTCTATAGTATCATACGAAGAATGTTATGATACCCCGTTCTTTTTTTACCTCAGCTTAGGTACTTTTTGTTTCAACATTTATTGTATTATTTTAGCTCTCTATTTTCATAAGAATATATATATATATATTACTTGTGAACATTAATGTTAATTGTAAAACTAGAAGAATTACCAACAGTAATGCTATGTGACGTTAGGAAGCTTCGCAACACATTATTACAATCCTCAGCACCATCAGTACTTGTAGAAACCGGAAGTACACTATTGGATGATGATGATCCAAAATCTGTTGTGGTTGGGAGAATTTTTCAGCCATGACATTTTTACATGCAATGGAACGATCAACATAGCCCTCGGCTACCGTCGTAGACTTCCATCCACTATGTTTTTTTATATCCGTAATATTTGCTCCTGATTATGCTAGCAATGAAGCGGAGGATCTTCGAAAACAGTGTCCTGTATATTGCTTTGGATCTGGCAGTTTGAGGAATTCGGCAACAATAGATGAAATTTTCCCAATGTATTAATACCAACTGAATTGATAGTGCATTTATTATTAATGTATTTCAGGAAAAAACGACGACGTTTGATGACAGAAGGGCGCAGTGCAAAGTACTTATGAAAATAGTCTACATACTTCCCAATAATACTGAAAGAACGACTGACTTTCATTTTTGTATTTAGAAGTTGTATAACTAATGATTTATTTGTTATTTCGATGTCTTCCACTGATAAATTACATCGTTCTTCACGTCGACAGGCTCCAATTAATCCGAAAATAGTTGCAACCTTAACCATCGAGTATTTCTCATCTAGTGCATCCTTTTTGAACTTTTCAACTTGTTCACGAGTGAGAATTTTCGATTTTTTGGGATGATATCCTTCACTTTTCCGTTTTAAAAATACTATTACCTTAAAATATTTACTAACATTCACACCATTTTCAACAAGAGCGCTTGACTTTATCATTGCAAATTTGATGAATTCCATATTTTTGATTTTTCTTCTGAGTTTGCCAGAAAAACAGTTTCACCGAAGTTTCCTTCGACATTTTTCAATTTACACCAGGCCAGGAAATTGTTATATGCAATATCGTACTGCTGAACAGATTTTTTAGGTAGGAGTTCCAGATTTGCTCTTCTTGCAGACTCTTCAATATCCAGAGGAACAACCAAATCGTCACTTTTATTAATAATTGGACTCTCAGCAAACTTATTAAGCAGTTGAAAACCTAAGACGAAATTCAAATGACAGCGTCTTTTCCCATTTGTTAGTAATCATAACGTTTGCAACGTTTGCCATTCACAACAACCTTTTGATTATTCGAATATTAAAATGCTTTTTGAAGTTTATTGTCATGGCAAATTCGCCCATTTCATTATCAAAATGGGCAGATGTAGGTACATAAAACATTTCATGGTGTTTGTGTGAAAAGTGACTTTATTTTGTGAATTGTTCAATTCGCTCCGCTCATTTTACAAACTTTTTCACTCACAAAATAAAACGTCTATTTTAACACTCACATCATAAATAACTATTGTGTGAGGCAGCCTCAGCACATCTGAATTCTCCAAAAAAAATGTTGTTGTTCGAGGTTTGATTTTTTTTCAGACTTATGAGTGAATTGCTTCATCAAAATAAAATTACCCTGAAAGTAGAAAGGCATTTGTGGAGATTGAAATTGAGTAAGAGTTGAACCTAAAGATCATTCCATAAAATGAGTTTCAAACCGATTCACGAATTGATTGAAAAAGAATGGGGAACGAAATGGGTCAAGTTTACTCAAAAAAAATTCCCAAAGTTTTTTTCAAGTTATATCGCCGTTCGTTCCAAGTCGAAAACTCGGCAGCATCTTCTCTCGATTCTCCGAGTTTGGAAGCTTCCGAACGTTCTAATTGGTAAAAATAAACCGAAACTTAGTTTCCTTTCGCACTGATGCGATATCTAATTGGCGGAAATCCATGCAGAGCTGCAGATTTCTGGGAAAGTTGCTGCGAAAATCTTTTTCATCTGATGATTCATTGTTGCGGTTTCTCGTATTTTATCCGGCTTGTTAGCTGTGAAGTTTCAATATTCACTTGAAGTACAATTTTTATATTGAATAAGCTGTCGTTTTGGAAAGTTGTTGTGCTGATACTGCTGAAAACGAATGGATTATGTAGGGTGAAACAGGGAGAGATGACGAACTTTTTTTAAAATGCTCCGTAGATGCTCTGTTTTGAAGTAAACGTTGTCATTAAATCATGAATAATTCTTTAGGTATCAAAGTTTTATTGTATAACATCAACATGAAGAAAAACTCGAACATTTTTCCAAAATGAAGTAAAATACATAAGAGAGATTGCTAAGAAGGTTTCATCATAATATGTTCAGGAAATTGTTCTTTTCCACAGGGTATACAAGATATATTGAAGGATGTGCACGTGTCGAGAAGCCGCCTGCGACATTCCGATGTCGATTTGGTATTTTCTTAGCGATCCAAGCATCTCACGCATCCATTTTCATCAAAGATTCGTCTTGTGTGGAATTGTTTGTAAAGAACGCACACGTCAAGTCCTTCTGTGTCAATTTTGCTCTTGTACTCTTACGACTAGTGTAAAAAGTAGGCATTTTGGGTCTGAAAATAAGAAAAATTTGTTCGTCATCTATCCCAAATCCATGAGATAGATGACGCACCTGTTTATGTTACAATAAATTCTGAAAGGAGACGTTAGATTAGTGAATATAGCTTTTACAATTACCCAACATCAAACTGTCTTTGAGAGAACGTCGACTTTCAGCGGATTCTGAATGAGAACTGAGATCGAACTGAACACCTTGCAAACTTTTAGGTAGTTACCAACTATACAGGGTTTTTCACGAATATGGCTCTATAGAATATTTTTAGGAAAGACAAAAGATTCAGGATTAAAATTCTGAAAGTGAGCTTCAAGTATGAAGACGACTTCTCGTATATTTTTTTTAAAGTTCTAGTATATATTCTTCATTGAATTCTGAGTCTTTTTGATTGTAACAGTTTGAAATTTTCCCGAGAAAATTCTCTTTAAATGAGGAAATACGAAAAAAAATCTCAAAATTGAACTCTGTTGAAACACAGGCAACTTCGAGGTTTCTGTCATTAAAAATTCTCATTTTTCAGAAGTCCCAAGATGAAAGGCTGATGCTTTTTTTCCAATAGCGGGATTTTCGGAATATGATACAAGAGGTCACAAGTTCTTTGTCAAAGTTAAAAGTGACGAAACATCAAAAAATAGTTTTTTTCAAATTGGATCCCCATTTTTTCGAAGCATTTTCGAAACCTTCGTCAGAAAATAATAGGAGCATACGTCGAAGACTTTTATCGCAAAATGAATATTTTCCGGGATATTCAGGAAAAACTATTTTATCTTCAATTTTCAATCTCATCCCGAATGTGTTTTTCTACTGGAAAATAATTAGGGGTCAAGTGAAATTTTCGAAATCTCAGTTATCGAGAAGATATTTTCGTTTTGTTCAGACGAGTTCAGTTTTCCTTTTTTTTTTTAAAGCTTAGGATAATTACCGCAAATTCTTAATTCTGGAGAATTTCTTTTTTGTCAAGGAAAACTTTGAATGTTCAGTAATGAAATTGTTACATGTTCTGTTGATTATTCTTTCAAAAGCATTAAAAATTATTACAAATAATTTTTTTCTGCATTCCTGAGAATTTTTTTACGTTGACTTCACAACTCCTCAGTTGTGAAGTCAACGTAAAAAATTTTCAGGAATGCAGAAAAACTTTAAACCAATTGTTGCTCTCGCATTGCAGATGAAAATTCAAGAACCTAACTCTTCTGAACTATAGAAAATATCTTCTTGATAACAGATTTCCAAAAATTCTACTTCAGCGCTTATTATTTTCCAGTAAAAAAGCACATTCGGAATGAAATTGAAAATTGAAGACAAAATGGTTTTTTCCTGAATATCTCGAATGATATTCATTTTGGGATAAAAGTCTTCGACTTTCGAAAATTCTTCGAAAAAATAGGGTTCCAATTTGAAAAAAAAAGATTTTCTGATGTTTCGTCACTTCTAACTTTCACAAAGAATTTGTGACCTTCTGTATCATATTCTGAAAATCACGCTATTGGAAAAGAAGCATCAGCTTTTCTTCTCAGATATTCTCAAAAATGAGAATTTCTAATGAAAACACCTCGAAGTTGTCTGTGTTTCACCAGAGTTCAATTTTGATATTTTTTTTTGGTATTTCCACATTTGAATAGAATTTTCACTTGAAAATTCAAACTTCTGGAATCAAAAAGACTCAGAATTCTATGGAGAGTCTATTTATGCAATGAAAAATGGGTCTTTATAGTCAAAAAATATATGAGAAGGCGTCTTCTTACTTGAAACTTACCTTCAGAATTTCAATCCTGAATCTTTTGTCTGTCCTAAAAATATTCTGTAGAGCCATATTCGTAAATAACCCTGTATATCACCAAATATCTTGTAACTTTGTTGCACTTTCAACACGATTTTTCAAGAACGACAAGAGTAAAACGTCTGCATGCAGGCTCATTTCACTGCACCAAAATTTGGTGTTTTACTCCATGTTCAATATTTTTTCCATAATTTTTATGATGTTTGTCAGTCATTTTGCAAGTCCCGATTCTGACTGTTTTTCGAGTAATTTCTGTCGGTTTGCAGCCGAAAGTGCAGCCGACTTGTACAGGAAAATGGATCTAAATGGGTGTATTTCAACAATATGCCTCAACTCTTCATGAATTGACATGCTGACCATCTGATGATCTTCGTCCACAATTTAAAAAGCGTATGTTTCCAGTAACTAGTTGAGTCGAATGTTTCTCAAGTCGGCCAAACTATCGAAAGATTGGTTGGTATCTCCTATCTCCGAAAAACACGTCTGCGTATAGTTCAACAAGACGTGTTCCAAACCAACTTACATAATTCTTCCTACACGTCAGCATAAATCTCGAGGCACTCCTCCACCCTATTTTCTCCAGACAAGAGACCTGATGACGGAGATTGAATATAAAGAACTCAAAAGGTGATATATTCCGCCAGCTGAAAGGCCGAAAAAAATGGACGAGATAAATCGCGCGAGCACAATGCGTTAAAGTCGAATTAAACCGACAGGACGGGTTCATAACGCTCTAAAGTGTATGAAAGCATTATCATGAGGATTGTGCGAAATCTCTGTAATCCGTATGAAGACAAATAATACGAACGACTTCCGCCGAGCTCAAAACAAAGTCTGCAAAATTATGGTGTTTTGCTACTCGCTGCTGCAGGAAAGGAATGAGACATTCATCATAAAGCTAGCGAATTAATTATATGTTTCTCTTTTTAGTTTTACGTGTTGAGTGGTTCTTTCGGATATGGAGAATATTACGAATATGAAGGTTGATTCACGAAATACACAGCGCGAAAAAATTAACGCACATTATGGAAATCTCGAATTTATTCTACAACTGAAGGTGTTCTCGATGTTAATTAATTTTATCAAAATTATGCATGAATATGTTATCCACTTTCACGTTTTTCTTCAATACAGATGTTTTTTCCCAGCAGGAATAAAAAAAGATGATATTATCAAATTTTGAATGTATTGGCTCCATTATGAAGTCAGTTATTCTCGATCAATTCAAGTGATCAATAGTTTTTCTATCGTTTGATTTTCTACACTCGATCGCTATGCAACGCGAAAGACGCTTTGCGAGAAGAAGGATGAACATACACAAAAATTGCAGAAAGGTTTGGAGTTTCCCATACAAGTGTGTCCAGAATGTTGCAGCGATTCAGGGAGACAGGTATGAATGTCCGAAGACCAGGACAGGCTAGACCACGGGTAAAAACTGCCATTCAAGAACGTTACTTGAGAGTTTCTTCGTTGAGACAATGGTTTGCAACCGCTCGCCTCCTTCAAAATCAGCTTGAGCAAGCTGGGGTGCAAATTAGAGCTCAGACAATAAGAAATCGCCTCAGAGAATATGATTCTAGGCCTCGTGTCGCGGCAAGACGACCAACTCTTACCCCAGCCGATCAAAGGGCGCGTTTGGATTTTGCAAGAGAGCATATCCATTGGAAAGAGGCCGATTGAAAAGAGTTCTCTTCACAGATGAGTCTTGATTCTGCCTCTACCATTGTGATCGACGTTCCCTTGTATTCAGACGTCCACATGAAAGATATGCTCAGTGCAATTTCCTGAATACTACTGGTTTCGGGAAGGATCGATTATGGTAGGGAGTGGAATATCTTTGACTGCTCACACAGACCTATTGGTCGTTGATAACGCAGCTATGAATGCCGATAAGTATATAAGGAACATTCTTGAGGATCATGTAGTGGCATTTGCCCCATACATTGGTGAAAATTTCATTTCTATGGACGATAATGCCAGACCCCATCGTGCGCGCATCGTTCAGGAGTACTTTGAGAGGTTGAATTCTCTCGAATGGAATGGCCAGCAAGAAGTTCAGATCTCAATCCGATTGAGCAGGTTTGGGACAACCTCAATAGAAAGCTGAGAAGTTCAGAAAATCATCCAGCTACTCTTAATGACTTAGGAATCCAACTCGGAGAAATCTGGGAAGGATTAGATCAGAACATTTTAAGATCACTCATTTGTAGTTTGAACCATCGTTGCTGAGCTGTAATTAAGGCAAGGAGTGGAAATACCAAGTATTAAATCACTTATCAGCATTTCAGTATTTTGAGAATTGTTCATTTCTCTTATTTCACATAAGATTCGGTGCAATCCTGAATTTTTCTTCCATTAAATTTCTCTTGTTCTGTTCAAAACCTTCCCTAGAGAACATTAAAATTAAGTTATGAAGTCAATGTAGAGTTAATGAATTGGTTGAGGCTTTCGCGGCCATCGTTCAATGTGACATGTTCTTTCGAGCATTTAGGCCGTCGTCGTAGATTAGTTCTCGACGTTTCGCCAGTTCGAGTGTCTGGGATCTTCAGGAGTTATATTTCAGGAGATGTTCTCACTGGACACACAGAGGCAGTTCAGTCCAGTGAGAACATCTCCTGAAATATAACTCCTGAAGATGCCAGACACTCGAACTGGCGAAACGTCGAGAACTAATCTACGACGACGGCCTAAATGCTCGAAAGAACATGTCACATTGAACGATTCAGGAGTTATATTTCAGGAGATGTTCTCACTGGACTGAACTGCCTCTGTGTGTCCAGTGAGAACATCTCCTGAAATATAACTCCTGAAGATGCCAGACACTCGAACTGGCGAAACGTCGAGAACTAATCTACGACGACGGCCTAAATGCTCGAAAGAACATGTCACAATGTAGAGTTAACTTTCATTAAAATGGAGATTTTTAGAATGTGCGTTATATGTTATATGTTAAATGACTGTGTACTAAACTATAGTAAATAATCAAAATGGAGTGCAAAGGGAGTGAAATTTTGACTCTACTCATTGCGTAGTAAGAAGCATTGAGTTAAGTGCATACTGCGTCAATATGGGCGTACCATGTTAAACTGCTATCGATGTGGATGCCAAGAAATTTCGTACAGTCCTTTGAAGGAACAGTATCATTTAAAGTTTGCCATGTTTACCGTCACGAATGGTAAAATTAATGCATACAGTTTTCTGAATACTTATTATGATAGCATTCAAACGACACCACTCTATGAAACATTGAACTAATTACCCACAAAACCCCTGCAGCTCCTCGAAAGTACAACCAGTAACCGCAAGAGGGTATCATCAGCAAATAAAGTTATCCTATGCTTATCAATCAAGAAGCTTAGGTCGTGTGGTTGATCAGCCAGCAGAGATTTCAAATTAATAGGTATATCGATAATAAATATTAAAAAAAAAAGGTGGTCCAAGAACGGAGCCCTGTGGCACTCCCAAATTTATATTATGATCGGTAGAGAACGAGTTCCGAATCTTCACAGTCATAGCCCTACATGTAACTACTAAATTCTTGAAATTTAATAATAATTCTCTTATATGTGAACAAATTTTTGAAATGTTCTCAATTTTATGATTATTGTATTGTAGTTGATTTTCACAATGATTTCAAACAAAAATTATAAAGAATCCAGATGAGTCTTTCATTTGATTCAAAACAATGTGTAGATGGAAAATATCATCCTGATCAAAAGGCGGAGCCCTGCTTTCGTTTTGTCGATCAGAATGTTTCTTTAACGAAGAATACTCAATTTAATGGAAATTTATGAGAAGTATTATTCGAATTTCGCGCCTTTTGAAATAGTCTGTACTGAATATTGTTTTCAGCGTTTTCAGCGCACTACAGGTGTCAAAAGTAAGAAAGTAGCCGAAGATCGTAGTCGGATTTTAGTATCACAGATGTAAGGGCGTTTCCTATCTTTCTAACTTTATAATCTTTGATCGGAATGATTTCTCCTGAAGAATAAATATGTAGAATTTTTTAACCTATTCATTCGTTTCGATTTCGTCAGTTCCTTGACAGTATTTTATCACAACTGTCTATATCCAATAATTCACATCTTCTCTGAGTACCCCAGGCTCAACTTTTTAGAAGCATAATATATGGAAAAGTGTTGAAGTCTTGAGAGGGTTTCGGAACACTCGACCCAAATCTCTGATGTACCCAATTTCGCATCTTCCCGATTTTATCTCGTTCGTCGCCAAGGAGATATATACGAAACCCTACACATTCAATTAATAAACTTGAATTTCTCGCTTCTTCTCGGATAGTTTTTCCTTGGATTATAATTGGTCTAGTCGAGTGACAGTTTAGGGCAACTTTTCCTTCGCTAATTACCAGTGGCAGATCTGGGAGAATTTTCAAGGATTAATTTATGAACAAAATGATGGTAATTTTTAATTCAATTCCCTACGATGTCAAAGTTCACAGGAATAATTGTATTCGATGGTACTGCATTTAAATCACATTAAACTGTTATAAAGAAATTAACAAATCGTATTTTTGTCTAAAGCCCTGAGCTGTAGAGGTCTGATAAGACAAAGACAATTCTGGATGTTCGATGAATATATTCAGTGAAATAAAATATACAGAAAGCAGGAATTAATTGAAAATTTGGTTCCTTAGACAAGAACAGGTGCTCTATCGATCTAAAATCTTTCAGTGCTGCAGTGTTGCCGCTTATGTCAAAAAGTGAAACTACTTTGTTTTTTCAAATGGTACACTCTATATATTATTCCATTTGTCTATTTATCGTAGGAGCACGATTGTTTTGGTATCTCTCTTACTTATCTTCAGCGGTTTCTGAGTAATTGAATGATTTCCTCCTTTTTTTTGTGCAAAATATAGCTTTGCTTACACATCCATAAATTCAAATCTTAGGGAGTTGAAATTTTGTATGCAGAATGCTTAGATTCTGTGCATCATGAAGGTGTTACGAAATGAGCTTCTTTTCATACAGGGTCATTCAGAATTCGATGATTTATCGAGACATACAAAAACGGTTGAAAGTGCTTTTTTTCGAATGCGATGCCCCGTATATTTCAAGAATTACTGAAAGAATATTGAATTTCCTTTCAAATGATATATCATATTCCTGTACCAAGATTGTAAGATTCTGCGTTGAACTAAAAGAAGACAACCCATGATAGTCATTTTTGACATTTTCAATTCAATCCAAAATAATGGTCAATTTGAAGAGGGCTTTTGACTGGCATGGAATGAATCAATATAAGAATGAATATGACTGCTTTCTGCGGCATTTATTCCTGATGAGAAATGCTCTTTACAGTATAGTTTTCTAATGGATACTTTGAAAGTTACGGTAGGTTGAACGACTGTGAATTTGGGTTAGAAATTATTGAATCTATACGTATCGTTTTGTAATGTATACACGTGCTGTCTTTTCCTCGATACGAGGTTATGAATGTGGGGTTGCGGACGTATCAGTACCGTTTTAAATTGAAATATACGTGAGCGGAGCCGCGGGTATGAGCTTGTTTATGATATATTTTTAAATATCAATGACTGTGTTTTTCGAAAGAAAATTACAAATTGAGGCTTGTAGAACACTGACAATCTAATGAAAACGCAACGTACAATCTCAGATCTGTTTTTTGAATTGGGTTACTGATAGGATATTTGACGTCACTCTGTAGAAAAAATAACGTTTTGGTATACTTAGGGGTAAAATGAGAGTGTCAAAGTTGGAAGTCAAAAAAAGGCAAAAACTCGATTTTTTGAATGGAAACCCTATTCTTTCTACTCACACATCAATTTGTGAGGTAAAAATAGGTGGAGTCTATTAAGGATTCCCTATATCTGAAATGTACCATTTTTGAGATATTAAGGAAAAACTGTTAGAGTGTTAAAGTTTGAAATCCAAAGAAGGGAAAAATTCGATTTCTTCTAAATGGAAACCGAATTTTTTTCACTTACATTTCAATTTGTGAGGAAAAAATAAGCAGAGTGTTTTAAGGGCTCTTTATATCTAAAATGTACCATTTTCGAGATATTCAGATATAACTGTTAGCTACGAGCATAATATGATATGTGAGGTATCAAATATGATCTCTGTTCGCCCTTTTATTAGAATCTGTTTACCTTTATTCAAAATAATTCAGGTTTGTTCCAACTCAAGAATTTATCGTACAATGTATTGGCAGAATTCTGTTCTAGAATGAAAAAAGGAAATCCACCAACCAAGAAATAGTGACAAGCTGCGAAAAATTTTTGGAAGTAATGGACGAAATTTTCAAAATGTTTATGATCCAATTTTTTATTTTGAAATATCTGAATAAAAGTTCTAGAAGTTTCATGACTTGTTTTATAAGCATTGCATTAAAATATGAGTTTCCTATATGTTTGTCATATTTTACGAAAAATAACTCGTTATTTCCATTATAACCAGTAAAAAAAGTAGTGGTTTACTTTGAATAATGAAATAGTATTTTAGGAATATCAACAACATAAACATGAAAAAAATATTTTGAATGAAGTCAGAGATTTTCATGAAAGGGCGAATATAGATCATATTATATTATGCTCGTAGCAGTGATCTCTGAATATCTCGAAAATGGCACATTTTAGATATAGGGAACCCTTAATAGACTATACCTCACAAATTGATATGTAAGTAAAAAGAATAGGTTTTCCATTTAAAAAATTCGAGTTTTTGGCTTTTTTTGAACTCCAACTTTGACACACCCAGTATACCAAACCGTTATTTTCTCTACAGAGTGACGTCGAATATCTTGTCACTAACCCATTTCAAAAAACAGATCTGAGATTGTTCTTTGCGCTTTCATTATATTCCCAGTGTTCTACAAGCCTCAATTTGTAATTTTTTTCAAAACACGGTGAATAACTCGAAAACGGCTCTAGATGGTTATAGCGAGTGATATATAAAATTAATGTGGCATTCGAAGATCTATACGAAAACGTCATAGTCTACAGGGTGTTCCAATTGAAATAGGAAAGTTGATACCATTTCCGGTGAAACTGGAAGTCATTGATATTTAAAAATATATTATAAATGAAGGTCTTCTTGGCTTATATCTTCATACAGAATTTTGAATTGATCGAATATTTATTTCTTCATAAACTTCTAATGGGCACTCCCGGTGGGACATCCTGTATTTCATCGTGAGAAACAACAAGAGAAGAGAGCTTAGAACACCTGTTCACAGTAACGAACTTTCTACCCAAAATTTAACAGTTACACCAACAACAGAACGTGACATTCCCAGAAGAAAAGCATAAAATAACGAAGGTGAGAGCCACATCATTTTCCCAGAACAAAAATAACACTTCATTACTGTAGCGCATGCCGACACAAATACATAAATGAGACCCGGAGTTCAGGCAGGGGTATTCATTATTTTAAATTAAATTTCGCATGTCAGATATAAGGGATGGGGCGCGGAAGCTGAAGAAAAACCCCCGGTGGCAATAAAATTGATCAAAAACGGAAAAAGGGGCTCGACATGAGAGATAACCGGGAAATTTTATTCCGGGTTATCTTTTATGGACCGCTGATGATAATCGTATGGATCCAGTTCGAGCGCTGCTTCTGGCAATTTCGCATGATATGAGCAAGTATAACTAGCGAGAGAGGAATTAGCTTTTTCAGAGAGCAACCTTTTGTTACAAAAGTTAGGTCAGAAAAAAATTATAGTTGATGTTGAATCTGAGGGCACGACCTTCTAAACAAAAATTTAAACTCTATTATACACTGCGCAAAAATATAACGCACATTCTGAAAATCTCAATTTTAATGAAAGTTAACTCTTCATTGACTGAATAACTTATTTTTCATGTTATCTCGGGAAGGTTTTGAACGAAACAAGATACATTGAATAGAAGAAAACTTCTGGATTTCACCGAATCTTATGTGAGAGAAGAGAAATGAACAATTTTCAAAATACTGAAATGTTGATAAGTGATTTAATACTTGGTATTTCCACCACTTGCTTCAACTACAGCTCGTCAATGACGGTTCATACTCAAAATGAGTGATCTTAAAATGTTGTGATCTGATCCTCCCCAGATTTCTCCGAGTTGGATTCCTAAGTCAATCGGCTCAAGATCTGCACTTCCTACTGGCCATTCCATTCAAGAGATCTCAACCTCTTCAAGGTACTCCTGAACGATGCGCGCACGATGAGGACTGGCATTATCGTCCATAAAAATGAAATTTTCACCAATGTATGGGGCAAATGGCACTACATGCTCTTCAAGAATGTTCCTTATATACTTATCAGCACTCATAGCTCCATTATCAACGACCACAAGGTCTGTGCGAACAGTCAGAGATATTCCACCCCATACCATAATCGATCCTTCCCCGAAACCAGTAGTATTCAGGAAATTGCACTGAGCATATCTTTCATGTGGACGTCTGTATACAAGGGAACGTCGATCACAATGGTTAAGGCAGAATCTAGACTCATCTGTGAAAAGAACTCTTTCCCAATCGGCCTCTTCCCAATGGATATGCTTTCTCGCAAAATCCAAACGCTTCCTTCGATGGGCTGGGGTAAGAGCTGGGCCTCTTGCGGCGACACGAGGCCTTAAATCATATTCTCTGAGGCAATTTCTTATTGTCTAAGTGCTAATTTGCACCCCATGAGTTTGCTCAAGCTGATTTTGAAGGAGGTAAGCGGTTGCAAACCGTTGTCTCAACGAAGAAACTCTCAAGTAACGTTCTTGAATGGCAGTTGTTACCCGTGGTCTTCATGTGTTGGTCTTCGAACATTCATACCTGTCTCCCTGAATCGCTGTAACATTCTGGACACACTTGTATGGGAAACTCTAAACCTTTCTGCAATTTTTGTGTATGTCCAACCTTCTTCTCGCAAAACTACCGCTTGGGCACATTCCTCTTGGGTCAAATTGCGTGTTTCGCGTTGTATAGCGATCGAGTGTAGGAAATCAAGCGAAAGAAAAACTATTGATAACTAGAATTGATCGAGAACAACTGATTTCAGAATGGAGCCATTGCTCTCTCGCAATTGATGTGTATTTTCAAATAATTTGCTTCGAGAAATAAAGGGTTGTTGTTATTATTATTATCATTACCTTATCTCGAAATGTTTTGTAGCCTTTTTGACCCCTCATTACTTGTCTTTGGAATACGATGGATGAACAATAGGATATAATGCCAATAGTGAACTCCTCAAACGTGCAAAGTTTCAAGTCCATAGCTCGTACAATTAAGACTTTATAGATATTTAAAAACCCACGTTTTCGTCACGTAAGCTTAAGCTTGTGTTGTGTAAAACTGAAATTTGGTATGTGAGCTAGTTTCAGTGCACAAACAACGAAACAATTCTCAAACTTGAAATTTTCACCACCAAACCCTAAGAACCAGGGGATATATAAGTTTGTAATAGACGTTCAGCAATTTTGGAGCTAATGTTCTGAAAATTGATGAATACGGAGGACTGCTTGTTATTAATGTTGAAAAACATATTCAAGGATTCTCAGGGAAAATTGCCCCCACATATTAATATATAAAACAAAGTCGGCCATTTTGTTGGTAACACCATTTATAACTCTAGATTGGATGAACTATTTTTCATGAAAGATTTTTGTTGGATTCTTCTACGGCGGGGTTGACATGAAATACATTAAAAATGAAATGAAAAAAATAAGAAATAATTTTCCTTCTTGCGAATAACGCCAATAGGTGTCACATTTTGTAACAATATTAACGCATCTGTGTCCATGTGTTATTACACCTATCTTTCTTTCGAACACTACGGAAAATTTATATTCAACATGATAATGTTTTTGGTTGGATCGGTCATTCGCCATGCGAGTCACTTTACAAATTTCACCGTATCAAGCGATCTTTCTTTTCGAGGTAAAGTAAATCGGACAGTTTAGCATTGCACAGTGCTTAAAATAGGCAGTTACATATGTACGAATTTCGTCACTTTTTATGGGAGGAGTAGAAAAAAATCTTTTTTTTCTGATTCCACTACCTTCCGAGAGTGTAAGAGGTTTTGAGGTATTGTTAGCATCAATCTCCCTCTCATATGTGATATATTGTTATCGGCATTAGCAATGGGCATTCACTAAGGGAAGAAATGTCAAATTCACGCTACAAATAACCTGAACACGTCAAAGTTTCCCGATGTACGAAGGTCTGCAATTTCAACAGCGTCCATGCATTCATTTTAAGGTTAGATTATATTACGTCAACTCCGTACCTTGATGGTAACTGATATCAAAGCCGGCCGAGACAGAAGACGTCCGCCATACTCTATCATGCTCCAACACCTTGTCATCTATCCAGTTTACGGCGTTTCTGGAATGACAATGCGTCGTATGGAGGGTTATAAATGCTGCTGTGAAGGGGTCGGCGCCCTGTTTTGCTTTATTCGGTCCTAGCTTCGGCTTACACCCTTCGAGATCGTATTCTTGGAGTCATAACGGCTCATGTTTCATGTACGCGATGAGCAGTTTTCCTTCGGGGGGTTTACCTGGGGAGATTAGACCGTTTTGACGCTCCGCTTGAATACGCCGAAGCTGCAACGTTGGCAAGATGGAACAGGCGACGGTTCCAAATTAAAATAAACTGCTCCACATGAGTTAGGGATATTGACTTATATTGCGAAAAAATATCAGCACCCCAGAGGTAAAGTGTGTTAAGTCACAATATGATAATTAGACAAAATAGAGATTTTTCAGTTCGATTATTGTTTCAAAGAATGTTTACTGCCATTATTTGGCGACTTGATATACCTAGGGAGTCAGAAACGTGTTTTACTAGCTAGAATTTATTAATGTGAATCCAATATTGTAGATAGTTCGTGTCTGAAAAAATGTGACTTAACACTCTTTATCTCTGAGGTGCTGATATAGTTTGAATGAGATTTTTCGATGAGAATTCATATGAATGTGATATCAAGTTCCTGGAAATAAATTTAATTTCAACCTGTAAGTCTGTAGGATATACAATGTGGTTAAGATAATCGAGTAAAATAACTAAATTTTATTTCCAGAGAATTCAAGCATTTTAAGACTATCGAAACACAATTTATGGCCTCCACGGGCATCAATCACAGCTTGAAATTTTCTTCGTATACTATACACGGAGGTGTTAAACATTTCTTGATGAATTTGGTTGAATAAATGGGTTGAAGATATCTCAGACCATTCAAGGATTCTGCGGTAGGTTGATGATGATCTAATTTTCTTTGGAGCATATACCATTCATGTTTTATGCAATTCAAATCTGGTGAGTGCGGAGGTATTAGTAAATGTGGAATACCAAGCACCTCGCACGCATTCTCAACTATGGCTGCATGGTGCGGTCTAGCGTTATCGTCTAGAAATTGAAAAGTTTCACTAATAGCAGCGTGAAAATTTGGCAACACATTGTCAATGACATGCTCCCTATAGTGCGAGGACAAATGTGTAGATCTGTGAGCCCGTTGAAACATATCCCGGCCTCTTACTTAACACTACCCCCTCAGAATGGATGGACTTCTTGGACATAGCGACGATTTAGGGGTATATGTGGGATTGTCCATACCCTTATTCTTCAAGAATCTGAAAATCTTCTTTATCTGGATTCATCAGTGAAAAGGAACTACGACATTGATCGCTCCATTTGATATGTTGAGTTGCCCATTCCAGTCTTCAACGCTCATGTTTACGTGTTAATGGAACTCCTCTCAACTGACGTCTGGAATCTAGATTTACCCCTCTCAACCGTCGTCTGATGGTTTCGGCGGGAACTTGAACCCCTTCTGTATTTTGAAGAGTATTCTGTGGCATTCTAAACGTAGATGCAGGCTTTCTTCTCGCCGAAACGGTGATGAAACGATCCTGAGCAGGTGTTGTTTTTCGTTGCCCACCAAGCCCTCGTCTTTTCAACACAAAACCTGTCTCCCTGAACCTATTCCAAAGTCGAGATATCACACTTTGGCTGACTTGGAGCTTTTCCGCTACAACAACCTGAGTTAGGTCATCCTGTAGAATTTTGATAGCCCTATTAGCCTCAGCGTTTGTTAATTTATGTCTTGGCATGTTCAGAAAACTCAGTCCAAATCGAAGCCATTGATAAATTGACTTCATTTCAAAATAAGGACATTCATGAAGCATATGCAAAGAACCAAACTCAAGAAAAAAGGCGACCAGATTGACGAAATGTCTGATACTGATTTTTATTGGATCGATTCAAGTTGTTATGGGGTTTTAAATGATTTTACAGCGCTTTTCTCGAAGATCACATACTTTTCAAAACGATCGACTACGATATCCCTATTTCTTGTGGAGCAGTACTATAATTGGAGTTTACGAAAATTTTCAATTTCTGATAACAGGAGATGTTTGTTTTCGAACGTGGTGCTTTTTAACAGGTATCGAACTGAATGAAAAAGAATCTTTTTCTTATCTTCCAATAGAAACTGAGGAAGTTCGTACATATCACCAACTATGTAACAGCTCATTTTAAGCACTGTGCAACGTATAACTCTGCGATTCACTGCACCGTTGATGTTTCTGGTAGAATAAATTTTTCTTGATCCTAACAATGAAGAAGAAAGTTAACAACTCGAATCGGATTTAAAATACTAACTGCAGCAAATGTCCCATTCCAGCTGTGATTTTTATCTCGAGGTCTCTAAGCAGCTTTTTGAATATTGAGATTGAAACCTCGTTGTTAAACATCTTTTATCGGAATAAATTCAATACATCTCATTCAGTTTCGAATTTTTATGGAGGTACTTACTGTGAGTTACAGCAACTTCCATTAAAACTTCATGTGCCCTTACTTCTTCTTTAAATGAAGTATCCATAGACGGTAGCCATGGATACTCCGTTTAAAAGAGGATTAAGGGAGCTTTAAATTCAATGAATGTTGCTGCAACTCAAGGATTGTTGATAATTTTTTTCGCGAACATCCTTAGATAACACCACAGATAACAGTTCAACAGTGAAATTCAATATTGACAAAGTAGTTGGTGTATACATTTTCGGATTCGCGAATACTAGTTATTTTCAATATGAATGGGGAAGATCAAACCAAGGATAATAATTCTCCGCATCTTCCACACCGCAGTGTGAGCTATGATGCCTTAAACGGTTCCATAATTGAACACGACGCTCCTCCAAGATCTCCCAGAAGACGGATCTGTACTGATGGGGCCTCCAAATCAGATCGCACAAGTGGGACGTCAAGCGACGCCCTCTCCTTGGTAATTACCGAGTGTTGCTGTCACCCACACACGGTTCTCTGAGGCTGAAATGATGAACAGTTTATTAATTGTCGTCTACGCAAGCCGATATCTCGGAGCTATTAAAATTATGAAAAATAGATCGAGTCAGTCTTGACGCCCATTTGGCGTGACGATTAAGGGGATTTATGGGATGAACGCGGGAGTAGGATTAAATGGGGGGTTTTGGCAGTGATATCTGGAGAGATGCATGCGAGCGTGTCTGAGAAGACGTCAACAGTTCATTAGGGGCTCAGCAAACATTGTTCGGAGTCTGATATTGATGGGTAACGAACTTGTAGGTTGTATTGAACAATAGCCTGAGAAACGTCACCCTCTGTACAAGTCTTATACAGGGTGTTCAAAAAGAGGTATTTGTATATTTAAAAAAACAAAACAACAAATTGAAACAAAAGTTTGTCTGTACTAAATTTAGAAAAGTTTCTGGAAAATTCAGTGGCAAAGATTATGTTGCCCGAATGGCACTCTTCTTATTAAAATTAGCCATCACGAGTCTCCACATCTTTGTGGTGATGGCGGCTGTTTCGATGCGGATATTATGATTCATTTCCTTCGTTGAATGTTTGCAAACACTTTTTGATCAAGGTATCCCCATAAAAAGTAATCAAGAGGTGTTAGTTTGGTAACTCCTTGGGGGCCAGTGGATAGTGCCATGACGAAGGATCACTTTTTTACGAGAAAAGATTATTGACTATCGAATCACCACAACCTATGCCCACAACCCTTTCTGAACACATTGCATATTTTGGAAATTGTCTGAGGAATATATATTGAAAAATATCGTTATAAAATGTTTGGTTTATCTATGGGAGATGATTGCCTTTCATTGGGGTCCCGTAGCGGTCTTCAAACATTTGAAGTGCCGGAAAATCATCACCTGGAAGGTCGTATCTGGTTTGAAAAAACCCTCACGACCAGAGAGCATAATTTGTGGATTTTGAATATGAATATCGAAGGAATTTCGAAAGACAAGTGTGATTACGTCTCCAAATTAGCTGATGAACATGGTATCAAAGAGATTCTTCTGCAAGAAACCCACACGGTAACAGAATCGTCGTGAAAGAGGACAGTTGAAAGGTTATGTATTAATTGATTTTTTACAAGTTTAGCTTGTTATGTTGAAAAATTATCAGTTACGTAACTTTCAACAGATTCGGAAAGGGGAAATTGATGGAGTTTTTTTTTTTCATTTCTTTCAAATTTTGTGACATTTCTGTCATAAATATTTATAAATCTCCGAACATTATTTGGCCAAGAAATCTTAATGTTGATGTTTTTTAAAGTAGCAAATGCATTTCCAAAATGCCTTCGATTTATTCTGAACAATTGGTTTCTTTTCTGCTTTTGTCTTTTTTCATTTCAGATTAAGAATTACGAGTCGTTTTGGGAAGAATCTGAGTATCCGAGACCATCGACGGATATCATGAAGATGATCACACTGATGTCTTTCAAGATTTTCCTGATATTTTATGTTATTTTGTTTACGGGGAGGCAGGTTTTTTCGGCTGAGGTTTTTTCCTCTGGCTGTATAGTATCGTATGATACAAGTGTTGATAGTATCGTATGATTCTATAGTATCATACAAAGAATGTTATGATACCCCGTTCTTTTTTTACCTCAGCTTAGGTACTTTTTGTTTCAACATTTATTGTATTATTTTAGCTCTCTTTTTCATAAGAATATATATTTATATGGTCTCAATTTGAATTTTTTTTTATTATGTTCAGTTGTTAGGAAGATGAGTAGGATTACCACCCTAAAAGAGTACATTTTTTGTTCTCGTCGTGTATTTCAGGATCAGAAGAAGTTTGAATATTTCTGTTCGTGGATTTCAAAGTATCACAAAAAATTGATACAGGTTCGCGAAAACCGCATGCCTCAGTGTCAAATAATAGCTGAGATATAACGAAGTAGGATGCTGAAAATAGACTGCTCCACATGAGTTGTGGATATTGACTCAAATTGCAAAAAATATAGTTTTAATGAGATTTTGTGATGAAGATTTATATAAATATGATTTCAAGTTGCAGGAAATGAAATTAATTTTAGCCTGTAGGTCTGTAGCGTAGACAGAGGGTGGTTGAGAAAAATCGAGTAAAATAACGAAATTTTATTCCCAGAGAATTCAAGAATTTGAGGACTATCAATACAGTATATGGCATCAATAACAGCTTGACATCTTCTCTGCCTACTACACACGCGGTTGTTGAACATTTCTTGAGGAATTTGGTTCCATAAACAGAGATCTCTCAGATTCTGGGGAAGGTTGATGATTATATAAACTTCTTTGGAGCATATCCCATGCATGTTCTGAGCAACTCAAATCTGGCGAGTGCGGAGGTATTGGTAAATGTGGAATACCAAGCTCCTGGCTTCCACCACTAGCAGCGTAAAAATTTGGCAAACTATTGTCAATGACATGCTCCCTATAGTGTAAGGCGGTCATATTCCCAGGACAAATATATAGATCTGTGCGCCCGTTGAAACATATCCCGGCCTATACCATAACACTACCGCTTCCCCTGAGGCGGTGAATTGGGTTGAGAGCCTAGATGTTGATGTCTAATTGTTTGTAATTGTTCTGCCATTTTCTTGATTGTGTTTGTTCTCGTGATGATGTTTGATTGTTATTTTGTTTGTTTTTTAATGTGTTTCTCATACGAAATATATATATATATATATATATATATACCCCCTCGGAATGGATTAACATCTTGGACATAGCGACAATTACGGGGTATGCGTGGGATTGTCCATACCCTTATTCTTCGAGAATCTGAAAATCGTCCATATCTGGATTCATCAGTGAATAGAACACTACGTCATTGATCGTTCCAATTGATATGTTGCCTTGCCCATTCCAGTCTTTGACGCTTATGGTCACGTGTTAATGGAACTCTTCTTATTGGACGTGTAGATTCACCTTTCTCAAACGTCGTCTGATGGAACCCCATCTGCATTTTGAAGAATATTCCGTGGCATTCTACACGTAGATGTAGACTCTCTTCTCGCCGAAACGGTGATGAAACGATCCTGAGCAGGTGTTGTTTTTCGTCGCCCATCAAGCTTTAGTCTTTCCAACACGGAACTCGTCTCCCTGAACCTATTTCAAAGTCAAGATATCAATCACACTTTGGCTGACTTATAGCCTTTCCGCTACAATAACCTGAGTTAGGCGACCCTGTAGCATTCCGATAGCCCTATTAGCCTCAGCGATTGTTAATTTACGTCTTGGCATTTTAGGAAAACTCGTTTCAAATCGAAGCCGTTGATAAACTTACTCCATTTCAAAATCAAATCATACATGAAGCATACGCAAAGAACCAAACTTCAGAAAAAAAACGACCAAATTGTCGAAATGTCTCATACTGACTTTTATTGGATCGATTCAAGTTGTTATTGAGTTTTACAGCGATTTTCCGAAGATAACATACTTTTCAAAACGATTGAATACGATATCCCTCACTCTTGTGGAGAAGTTTATATCAGATTTAATTTTTTTTCTCAGAACTCTTGGTATGAATAATCAGCTAAATACAGCCCCTACCTCTTCCAGAGCTTCCAGTAGATGATCAAACACCCTGTATATCATACTTCAAATCGACTCTACCTCCTGAAGTGTCAAACTGTCCAACATATCCCATTCCTTTCAACAGCCCCATCAAACCTTCTTGCGAGATCGTATTTAACAGTCCAAATCCCCATTTCCGCTGAATAATTGATCCTTCGAGCGGAAGGTCCAACGGAAGCTTTTCTCCTACCGGGAAAACTTTTCCATGCTCGGGAAAACCCTCGGACGATGACAATATCACAATAGCTTCACATCGTCGCGAGTTTTGTTTTCTTAGGCGATCTCTGTACACTGCGCTGAACGCTGCTCGTTCAATATTTCATGAGGATCTAATTCTGACGTTTCGGAACTGACTGTCGATGCTGAAATCAAATTTTCCAGGATTCGTTGTATGAATGAGATGGAAAGTAAGCCGAAAGAGCGCGTGGGATATTCAAATAGAGCCTAACATATCGTTAAGCTGTTGTGGGTTCATCATGTATTCAGAGCTTGGGCAAACAAGCTCGGGTTATGATTGTGGTTGAGACTGGATGAGCACGAGGTCAATGAATGCTGTGTTGAGCAGGACACGTCTCAGAAATAATTGAATATAGCAGATTGAGGGAAAAGATTATAGAAATGAAAGACTTAGACTTCATTTGCAGTAAACATTAATTCAGCGACATCTAAATTTTCAGAAGTCGAAAGAAGGGAAAATCGTAGTAGGTTTTTTGAAACTACTGATATATGGACGTTTCCTATCTTTATATCATATATTTTTGAAACAAATTCAATTCCTTCAAATTCATTTCCCATACTCACCTATATTCGAGATGATAAGGTCCCTAGGTTGAAGTCGCGTAAACCTTTTTTGTACAACTGCCATTAAAAGTGACAATTTTAATGACAGCAAGCAATGTTAAGATTGATTGTTTACGTGAAAGCGTGGTAAAAATATTTGAAACATTGGTGTTGAAAATATTTTCATCACTCCATTTTCCTATGATGAAATCAGATGGGAAAAATTCAGCAATTGCAAATTTTTAGTATCAATATTCAACAATCATTACTTATAAACATTAATATTAATCGTAAAATCAAAAAAATTACTAATATTAATGCCCTGTGACGTTAGGGAGCTTCGCAACATATTATTAGAATCCTCTGCACCATCAATACTTGTAGAAACCGGAAGTACAATATTGGATGATGATGATCCAAAATCTATTGAGGTTGGGAGAATTTTTTTCAGCAATGACATTTCTATATGCAATGGAATGATCAACATCGGCTACCGTCGTAGACTTCCATCCATCATGTTTCCTCATATCCTTAATATTTGCTCCTGATTCTGCTAGCAATGAATCGTAGGATCTTCGAAAACAGTGTCCTGTATATTGCTTTGGTTCTGGCAGTTTGAGGAATTCGCCAAATATAGATGGAATTTTTCCAAATGTATTGATACCAACTGGATTGGCAGTGCATTTATTATTGATATACTTAGGGAAAGAATGACGATGTTTGATGACAGAAGGGCGCAGTGCAAAGTACTTATGAATTTTTGATTTTTCTTCTATGTATGATAGGAAAGCAGTTTCACTGAAGTTCTCTTCTACATTTTTCAATTTACACTAGAGCAGGAAATTGTTATATGCAATATCGTACTGCTGAACAGATTTTTTAGGTAGGAGTTCCAGATTTGCTCTTCTTGCAGACTCTTCAATATCCAGAGGAACAACCAAATCACTTTTATCAATAATTGGACTCTCGACAAACATATTTAGCAGTTAAAAACCCAAGACGAAAATTGGACAGGAACGAAATTCAAATGACAGCGTCTCTTCTCATTTGTTAGTAATCATAACGTTTTCAATGTTTGCCATTCACAACAACCTTTTGATTATTCGAATATTAAAATGCATTTTGAAGTTCATTGTCATTGCAAATTCGCCCATTTCATTTTCAAAATAGGGCAGTTGTACAAAAAACATTGTATGATATTTGTGTTTATAGTGATCTTATTTTGTTCTTGAAATTGTTCGATTCGCTCCGCTCATTTCAAAAACTTTTACACTCACAAAATAAAACTTCACTTTTAACACTCATATCATGAATAACTATTGGTCTAATTTTTCAATTGATATGAATAGAAGCAACAAGGAATTTGGGTAGTCTGAAAGGAACGCATGCAAATTTTTAATAAGGATCTTATTACTGATCCTTCTCTCATAGTTCCTGGTTTTGACCTTCCCAGGAGAATATGGTCTGTGGACGATGCAACAGCATGCTCTTCCGATGGAATTCCGTTATGAGCCCTAGTTGAGGAGACTATAGAACATCTCATGAATAGTTGTCCCATCTTTAAACTTCAAGATGGTTTCGAGGCTATACATAAAGTAACAAATGTATTTCTGAAATCCGTGGTTAATTAAGAAATAATATAATTCATTCTGGCGTTTTTGTATGACTACACCTCAGGGGCTCTGTGATTTCCACCCAGAGTACGGGCATGGCAAACCCGAGGTACCCTAGCTGAACCCTGGAGAAGGTGTGAGATGCAAAAAAAACGGTTGACAATTCACAGAACAATTGTTTTTTTGCTTTGGAAATCAAGGTACGGGCTTGGAAAACCTCTCTATAGGGAAGAAAGTTACTATAACTGCTCCCACTATTGCTACACCCTCAAGAAAGTACAAGAAGCTTTATTACAAGATCTCATCTCACATTGGTCCATATGATCTTGTCAATTGTAACCATACTCTTGAAGACATCCATTTCAATACTTAGAATCAGAATCCGCAGTAACCTCCGTTGACGAAATCACATGAAATCAATATCCAAAAAACTTCTTTTATGCTCAAGAGCAGAATCCCAACAAGAGCACTTGAGGAAAAGAAAAAACCCAAGCGAAAAAAAAACCCTGACCTCACCCGTTGTTAGAAAAAAAATTTACTGAATTATCATATCAGAGGATCTTGGAGGACATCCACGTGATCAGAAAAACATCTTTATGTAGTTCTTCTAGGCAGCAGAGAGAAACAGACTCTTCACCAATCTACCCAAAATTCTAGATCTGAAAAAAAAAAAAGGAAAAACTAACTATTTATAATCAATTAAATAGTTTTTGAATTAACCATCTATTGCAGAAACTCGTTCTTCTCAGATTAGTTATGACAGAAATGTCACATTTTTTGAAAGAAATGAAAGAAACCCGATCAATTTCCCCTGTTTGAATTGCTAAACGTGAGAAAACTCAAAACACAACAAGCTTAACCGTAATTTGGACTAAGTGAATAATCAATGAGTACATAACTTCCAATTGTCCTCCTTCACGAAGAAGTTCCTCTGTTGCCATGTGAGTTTCTTAGAAGATCTCAACACCATGTTCAGTGGCTAATTTCAGAACGTAATCACTCTTGTCCTTCGAATTCCTCCAATATTCAAATTTAAATTCTCATTCTTGCTCTCTGATCGTGAGGGTTCAGGTACGACCATCCTAGTAATGATTTTTCGGAACTTCAGATGTTTGAAGACCGCTACGGGACCCTAATGAAAGGAAAACATCTCCTATAGATAAACCGAATATCTTATAACACAGGAAAACAGAATATTTTTTAGGACCACAAATTACGACATATTCCTAGAATTGTCAAAATGACAATGGTGGTTAGTATCTTCTGTTCATAGATCTAATGACATTGTTCGATAGTTCGGGGTGAATCATAATATCCTACTGTTATAAGTTTCCACAGTACCTACCACTATGAGTCTTAACTAACATCATTGAAAAAATGTGGTCGTATATTATATATTCTTTTGATTGAGAGAGCTTAAATAATACAATCCATATTGAAACAAAAAAGTACCTAGCTAGGGTTAGTGCAACACAGGAAAACCGTACAGGTAAAATGAGGAAAGGGAAAAAACCGTAGAGAAAAAAAAACCCTGACCTCACCCGTGTTAGAAAGAAATCTACCAAAAATATCATATCAGAGGATCTTGGAGGACATCTACGTGATCAGAAGAACATCTTCATAAAGTTCTTCTAGGCAGCAGAGGAAAACAGACTCTTCACCAATCTACGCGAAATTCTAGATCTGAAATGGAAAAAGACAAAAGCAGAAAAAACTAGCTATTTTTAATCAATTAAATGGTTTTTAAATTAACCATCCATTGCAAGAATTCTTTCAAAGCTTTTCAAAGAAATGGAAAAAACCAAATCAATTTTTCCTGTTTGAATTGCTAAACATGAGAAAACTCATAACACAACAAGCTCAACCGTAATTTGGACTAAGTGAATAATCAATGAGTACATAACTTTCAATTGTCCTCCTTCACGAAGAAGTTCCTCTGTTGCCATGTGAGTTTCTTAGAAGATCTCAACACCATGTTCAGTGGCTAATTTCAGAACGTAATCACTCTTGTCCTTCGAATTCCTCCAATATTCAAATTTAAATTCTCATTCTTGCTCTCTGATCGTGAGGGTTCAGGTACGACCATCCTAGTAATGATTTTTCGGAACTTCAGATGTTTGAAGACCGCTACGGGACCCTAATGAAAGGAAAACATCTCCCATAGATAAACCGAATATCTTATAACACAGGAAAACAGAATATTTTTTAGGACCACAAATTACGACATATTCCTAGAATTGTCAAAATGACAATGGTGGTTAGTATCTTCTGTTCATAGATCTAATGACATTGTTCGATAGTTCGGGGGTGAATCATAATATCCTACTGTTATAAGTTTCCACAGTACCTACCACTATGAGTCTTAACTGACATCATTGAAAAAATGTGGTCGTATATTATATATTCTTTTGATTGAGAGAGCTTAAATAATACAATCCATATTGAAACAAAAAAGTACCTAGCTAGGGTTAGTGCAACACAGGAAAACCGTACAGGTAAAATGAGGAAAGGGAAAAAACCGTAGAGAAAAAAAAACCCTGACCTCACCCGTGTTAGAAAGAAATCTACCAAAAATATCATATCAGAGGATCTTGGAGGACATCTACGTGATCAGAAGAACATCTTCATAAAGTTCTTCTAGGCAGCAGAGGAAAACAGACTCTTCACCAATCTACGCGAAATTCTAGATCTGAAATGGAAAAAGACAAAAGCAGAAAAAACTAGCTATTTTTAATCAATTAAATGGTTTTTAAATTAACCATCCATTGCAAGAATTCTTTCAAAGCTTTTCAAAGAAATGGAAAAAACCAAATCAATTTTTCCTGTTTGAATTGCTAAACATGAGAAAACTCGTAACACAACAAGCTCAACCGTAATTTGGACTAAGTGAATAATCAATGAGTACATAACTTTCAATTGTCCTTCTTCACGAAGAAGTTCCTCTGTTGCCATGTGAGTTTCTTAGAAGATCTCAACACCATGTTCAGTGGCTAATTTCAGAACGTAATCACTCTTGTCCTCCGAATTCCTCCAATATTCAAATTTAAATTCTCATCCTTGCTCTCTGATCGTGAGGGTTCTTTCGAACCAGGTACGACCATCCTAGTGATGATTTTTCGGAACTTCAGATGTTTGAGGACCGCTACGGGACCCTATTGAAAAGAAATCATCTCCCATAGATGAACCAATTATCTTATAACACAAGAAAACAGAATATTTTTCAGGACCACAAATTACGACATATTCCGAGAATTGTCAAAATGACAATGGTGGTTAGTATCTTCTGTTCATAGATCTAATGACATTGTTCGATAGTTCTGGGGTGAATCATAACATCCTACTGTTATAAGTTTCCACAGTACCTACCACTATGAGTCTTAACTTTGAACGTTAAGATTTTCTAACGAGTTGGAACTTTGGTTGAACATTTCCAATGATCATTACCCCAGCACTTGGTGCCAAAGCAACCGTGTCTCTATCACACAAATTCTGCAAGATATTCACGTGAAAACTGCCGCAGATTAACACAAAAGTGACGTAATTCAGCAGTTTTTGGCGCTGAAGTTGAAATCATTCCGGAAATGTGTTAAACTATAATGAAAACGTCTAGACGGGAATGTATATAATTAAACCTAACGTATCCTACCATGCTTGAAATTATATCACCGGACGTTTGCACCATTATAATAGATTTCAGTTAATTGGATGCATACCCAGGTCCTCTGCGACACCTATTTTAATTTCCGGCATGGCGGAGGACCCTTTGAAGAGTATTTCCCCTAAAACTGAGCTTCTTCAACACTATCAACGTAAGGATGCATGTTTTGTGAGAGCGAGACAATGGGAAGCTTTGAGTTCGTACTTAAATAAATCATGTGACGTTGTTAACCTGAATGAGGTGCCAATTAAAATTACGGCTCTTCACCAGAGCCTAGTGCTGCTGGGTTCATTATTCAGGGGATGTAGAGCTAAATTCCTTTTTTTTTCAGACTTCCAGTTAATTTTTTTACTTTCAACCTCATTTATTTTTCGAGCAGTTACTACGTTCTCTTCGAGTATGATTTCGAAGATTGGAAGGAAAACGTCGTTTGCCAAACTGTGAACCAAAGATTATAGAGTTAGAAACATAGAAAACGGCCTTATATCTGTTATACTCAAATCCGACTACGGTTTTTGGCTATTTTCTTACTTTTGACACCTAGAGGGCGCTGAAAACATTATCCAGTACAGAAAACTATTATAAAAGGCGCGATATTCGAAACATATTTCTCATGTATTTTCATTATTTTGAGTATTCTTTGTCGAGCTTTTAAAGAAACATCCTGATCGACAAAACAAAAGTAGGGCTCCGCTTTTTGATTAGGATGATATTTTCCATCTACACATTGTTTTGACTCAAATGAAATACGCTTCTGGATTCTTTATATTTCAATTTGAAATTATTGTGTAAAATCAACTACAATACAATTATTATGAAATTGCCAACATTTTTATTTATTCAATGATAAACGGTCGTGTCATTTTACAAAATAGTATGAAATAGAATTCAAATTAAAATTAACAGGAATTCTGGAAAAAATTGAACAAATGAAAACAATACAGCAAAAATGCCTCCCAACTTATGAATCACCCCAAAAACCGCTTCAGTTGAAAAATCGAAACGTGAAATAATTTCAAAAATTTGTTCACATATTAGAGAATTATTATAACTATTTCAAGAACTTATTCATACAGTGGACTCTCGATGAATCGAACATCGATAAGTGGAACCGTTGTTCTGGACCCTATTCATACATTCTTACCCAGTGTATTTTCACCTCAATGGGTCTAGAGGGTCTAGTAGATGAGTCGAACTGCTGGAAGGGTCGTCAAGAGAACCTCCACTTCTATAAGTCATTCTTCTAACCACCATTGCCGCTGTGAGTGGAACTTTTTGATATAATGAATGAGACCAAAGAAAATTCGGTTCGCAAACAAATCACCACACGTGATGAATATCATACGATTTTTCGACCTCTAAGGACATGTTTCCAGTGCTCAAACGTTCGTTTCTCATTGATGATGATTTCATGTTTACTTTGAGTTTTTCTCTCAATGAAGTGAAGACGCACTTGAATAACTCGAATGTTTGGTGAGCCAAACATTAGATAAATCGAACAGGTTTTTTGGTCCCTAGGAGTTCGACTTAACTAGAGTCTACTGTGTATTAATTACAGAATGTTTGAACAACAATAAAAGAAAAATATCAGAGGTGTAGAACAAGACCTATATGTCAGCCCAACAAGAGTTCTTCATGCATTATCCAGAATAATATATTTTTGCCCCAAAACCTCTATTCATTTTACAGCACTGAGAATAAATAGCAATGAACAAGACAGTTACATGATACGAGTTTCAAAACTTACATTTCTATTTTCTTTGGTAACGAAAAGAATGCACGTTCAAGATTATTTTTTCTATTATTTCTGCAATCAATCACCATGCATTTTGAATGTCGGCCAGTTTTTAACACAAAATTCATAACAGAAAAACGCAAAAGAAAAGATTATAGAGTGAGCTATGTGCTACTCTTGTAATAATCTCTATATAATCTTTGCCAAATGGACCTTAATGAAATAATTTAACCATAACCCGTTTACTTTTTGAAACAACAGATGTTTCTCACATCACTGTAGTCGCTTCGTTTCCCATCTTTATACTCTATAACCTTTGCTGTGTACATGATCCTTTCGCTGCTTGCAATAAACTCGTGATCAATGAAGTGAAAAATTTAGTAGAGTCGGGGTAGAACAATCAGCAACACAAACTGCTTGATGAAAGTGAAACTAAATTGTTTTGGAGTTATACTATGACTGATAAAGAAAGTGCAACACCAGGAAGAAGCTGTGTTTGTCCACCGCGGTTATATGTAACCTCTCCAACACATCTTCGCAAGAAGTCTACTTCTGTAGATACTTCATGTTTCAGAGCCATCAAAGTCCTAGGAGGCTGGGGCCAAACATGCTCTATCGATTGAAGGTCGGGGAATCTGGTTGGCCATAGCAAGAGATTCACGAGGGTCGCTTTAAAACAGTTTGAACTAACTCTGGCAACATCAGGTTGCACATTAACTAGCTGAATTATCATTTGAATCAGGGATGTTGCGGATATTCGCATCCGCATCCGCAAATGCGGAGCTTCCGCATATATTTCTACTTCCGCATCCGCATCCGAATCCGCAAAAACCAATGCGGATTTTCATGCGGATGCGGATGTAATATAATTTGTGAGTTGTGCAGTGTCGCCATCTCAGGGCCAACAAAATATGTTAGTGTTTCGTTTAGAAAATGCTAAATATATACTTTTTCAATTTTGAAAGTGTCAGAAAGATGCTAGTTTTTCGCTGTTACTTCTTTCTGTAGCTATTTCTGAAACCGAAACATCTGCATCCGAGAGGGTAGAATTTCCGACGCACCCCTCTATTTTGTTTATATTCATACTGGTTATTCTCTTTTCGAAACACTTTCCAAATACATATTTTATTATACCATCTGTTTTTCTTTTCCGGTAAGTCCGAAATTCCAATCCGTCTCCTTTCTAACGACCGACTGTGGTCCCAGTCCCAAGATTTCTTATCGCCCGTGATATTGAAATGTTATATTTTTGCGATACCCGTTGTTTCAGAAGCATTTGAAATGTTGAAGGAAAGTTCAGGGACCAAGCGTCTTTGAACATAAATTATGATTCGCGAATCGTGGGAAACATTTTCATCTGAATTGCGTATTTTTTGGTTGTTTCGGTTTTTTTTTTATTTGACAGAGATCTCCCCAAAAAAAAGAGCCAGATGTTCGTCCGATCGGTGAGAATTGTCTACGTTTGTTTACCTAAACAACCCGGGTTGTTGCAAGCTCATAAAACGTTTATAGAGGCTATAAAATTCGCCTAGTTTGACGTTTTTGGGCATCTGTTGATGATAAAGATTAAAAAAAAATTCATTTTTACTTTCGGAATATGGCATATTGGAAAACATGAGAGTTGCGATAAGAAAAAAATGGGCGTGTGCTCTTCGCACGAGAATTTGACCAATGGGAACGAAGAAATTGGTGAAAAAGTTCCGATGCGTTTGTTATGGTGCAATACTTATTTATTGTAAATGAACCATAACGTGTTTTTTGGCCTTGTGGATTACTTGTCGAATAGTAAATTTTTGTGAGATTTTGAATAATATTGTGACTATTAGTTGATCATAGTGAGGAGTGTACGTGTACTCGAATTTTTGTTTATTGGGAACTATTAAGGTAAATGCTATTATATTTCTTCGGTAGTACGTTTCATTGTTTACGATATTATCACCGATAGCACGAAAAATTTTCTCCACTCCACCAGGCAGTGTTCCAAGCGAGCAATTATTCAGTAGCGCGGGTTTAATTTACGAACCCCTGCGTAACCGCCTCGAAGCAGAATAGGCGGCAAAATTACTTTTTATAAAGTATAATGCTCCAATTTTCAACTTCGTTTACTAATATAAAAATAAGTAAGTGAAGTTAAAAAAAAACATGTAGGTAAATACTTACACTTGATATACTTTATACTAATTTACTTCAAAAATGTTAATAACTGCTTTATCGTTGTTTTAATTCTTCACTCGTATACTATTTTTAAATAAGATCTTAAACATCCGCATCCGCATCCGCGGATGTGAGTTTTCGAAAATCCGCATCCGCATCCGCATCCGCGGATGTGAAAAAATCGGCATCCGCAACATCCCTGATTTGAATAATCATCAGAAATATAGAAAATTAAGTGTCACTTTCGGTTCTCCTCCTTTGGAACATAATTTTAAACCTAGGTACTTGAGAATCATTTTTGATTTTTCTCTAAATTTCAACGCCGATTTAGACGATCTGCGTTTGAAGCTTGAAACTCGAAACGGTTCCTCATGGGGCGCTGATGCAACAATTCTTTATACGGAAGCACTATCTTTGGTTTCTTCTGCTGCCGATCATTGTTGCCCTGTTTGGTTAGACAATGTTCATGTAAGAAAAATTGATGCCTAACAAACTTTTTCTATGAGGACTATTACTGGTACTATCGAATCTACACCTACTCTTTGGTTATCAATCCTCTCAAATATTGTCCCTCCCCATATTCGCAGAGAGACAACAACTGTGAAGTTTTAGAACAAATTAAATTTCTTTCCAAATTCATTTCTCATACTCACATATTATATTCCAGATAATAAGGTCCCCAGATTCAAGTCGCGTAAACTTTTTGATCAAATTTTCTAATTGATATGAATAGAAGCGACAAAAAAATTCGGCAATCTGAATGGAATATATGCAATTTTTTCTACAAAGATCTCATTACTGATCCTTTCATCAGAGTTCCTGGTTTTGGCCTGGAGAATATGGTCTGTTCTAAATCGTAATAGAACAGGCCATGGACGATGCAACAGCAAAGAGCACGGTCTTCCGAAGAAATTCAGTGGAGAGCCCTAGTTGTGAGTGTGAGCAAAATGAGGAGACTATAGAACATCTTATATACAGGGTGATTCATAACTATTGAACCAAAATATGGCGATAGGACCAAATATACCTCAATAAAATATTGCTGTGAAAAAAGATAGAGGGCATTGAATTTGAATTTTTTTTTAGCTTTTTGCTAATAATTTCACTGCTAATAATTTTCACGGCTAACTGTATAAGGGGACAGAATAATATTTTCTTCGAAGTTCGAAGGTCCTTTATTAAAAGAATCAGAAAAGGCATAAAAGTCGGAGGGGGCCACGTAGAGTATTTAATTTAAGTTTATTTTTTTTAGGTTAGATTGTTTTTAATTATGCTTCATCGTCGAAATAAATAAATAAAATGAATGAATCGTTACCTCAAGTCCCCTTCCGATGCTCTGAACTGTTTTTTGTTTCTTCTCTAAAACGAATAAAAAAATTTAGAGTGAAATTATTAGCAAAAAACGAAAAAAAAATTCAACTTGAACGCTGTCTATCTTTTCCCCAGCAATATTTTATTGGGGTATATTTGGTCCTATCGCCATATTTTCGTCCCAAAAATCTACCCTTAGCCTATGTCCCAATAGTTAAGAATCACCCTGTATAGTTGTCCTATTTATAAATTTCAAGATGTTTTTGAGGCTATACATAAAGTAACAAATGCATTTCTGAAATGGGTGGTTAATATTAAAAAAAATTTGTGGGAATAGGACAATGAATGCTCAACAGATTAGCCTTTAATGCATATATTCGGCGACGTTTCGCACATTCTCATCTGCTTCTTCAGGCCTAGAATTGAATAAAACAATGAATAACTACAACACAATACACGAATTATACAAAATAAGCTACCTCTATATGCTGGAGTACAGTAATTTCAAAAGGAAACACGGCATAAAATTTAAAGGCTTATCTGTTGAGCATTTTTTTTCCTATTCCCACAAATTTATTTTCAATAATAATCTTGGGGGACGCTAATTGAAATTATGGGTGGTTTATTTCAAAAAATTGTATTTATTCTAAATAATTGGTTCCTTTTCTGCTTTTGTCTTTTTTCATTTCAGATTTAGAATTGCGAGTCGTTTTGTGAAGAATCTGTTTATCTGAGTCCATAGACGGATAACATGAAGATGTTCTCTCAGATCACGCTGATGTCTTTCAAAATTTCTCTGATATTTAATATTTTCAGTCAATTATTTTTTCACGAGCGAGGTAAAGTTTTTTTTCAGCTGAGCTTTTTATCTTTCCTCATTTAATCATACTGCAGACCTGTATGGTTTTCCTGTGTTGCACCAACCTCAGCTAGGTACCTTAATTCTTGCTTCAATATGTATTGCATTATGTTAGCTTTAGGAAGAACATATGGCTCCACTATTTCTAACGCAGTGTTGTATTATCACCTCGAATAAAGACTAAAGATGATCTACTTGCATGTGTAACAGCTTCCCATACTATAAAGTCTTCTGTTCGACGCTCAACATCAAAATGAGGTTCACGTCTTTCCCCCTGACGTCACCTAACCCTTCTTCAGTCATCATGTGCACCCAAGAAGAATCGAGATTCGTCAGAAAAGACTACCTGATGCTATTCTCAATTCCAATGTTGTCCTTTTCTACAACATTGTAATCCTTGAGGGAGATTCTCAACCCTCTGAAATTCCAAATTTTTTCCCCGAGATATATCTCCCATAGACAATAGAATATTCTGGATTCCTCCCTGCTCCTTTCCACTCCAAAATAAAACACACCACAAGCTGCAAGCATTCCCCTCCCACTTTTTTTCCACATCGCCTCGCGGTCAAGAACTTATTGATTCCTCAGGAGCCTCAGCTATGCATTATCCCATATCGTATAGCCAATGGGGCATAAAATACAGGAGTGGAGCCTGGACGTGATATTTTCCCTATCTCGAATATATTATTCGCATATTCAAAAGCGGGAAGGAACCCAACAGGGGCCGAATGAAGCACTCTCATTGTCAGGGCTGCCTTCCTCGGCAGGACACTCGAATAAAGAGCTACATCGTCAGCGCTTTCAGCAACGTTGCGAGAGATTGATTTGATAAAGGCGTCCTCTAGCCGAGCGGGAGAAAGGAAGAAGTCAGAAGTTTTGAATGGGGGCAGGTCTAAGGTGGCTGGAGTGCTCATTATGAAAATATCTGTAGAGTCGTTCACCCGTTTAGGTGAGGGTTGGAATTGGAATCATTCGTTTTCAACAATTTAGAGGGATACTATTAATATAATATACTATAAATTATATATTCAACCCTTGACTGGTATGGTGCTGTTCAAAATCGGGGTTGTTCTGATTTTGTGAAATTACTGTTTAGGACTGTATCCAGATAATTGAGTTGCAGATGGTAGTGTAAAAAACATTTATCAACATCATTTACAATCATTAAATGAATAACTCAGAGTGACATTATTCAACTAAAAACAGAGGTAATCTAGAGAAGTTCAAAATGAGAGGTCAGATGAAGTCAGACTTAGACTTTGAGATAGTTCCATCAATTCAAAATTACACTAAACGTTCACAGTAATAGAGCAATCCAAATTATCATAGCTGCGGATGAGGTCTGAGGGGTGCAATGTTCAATTTTCAACAGGTGCTTTATATTTACTTTCAGTGTATGATAGGGTCAATTTTGACCTCGTCTATTTTTTCTATCAAATTCAGGAAAATATAGTCTTTTCCAGATGAAGGATTGCTGTTTGGTAATTGAACTACACAATGAAAATGAATTTATTGTATTCCAAACATGTAGAATAATAGTATATTCTAAAACAAGTTGCAGAATGAGCTCCTATTCCAACACGAATGCGAAATTCGAAAACGAGCGAGTTTTCGAAAGCATGAGTGTTGGAATTGCCTTCTGCAACGAGTATTAGACGATATTTTCTCTATTTCAGTCAGGTTTTGTGGAACACTATCGAAATTCAATTCAAAATTCATATTAGTGACTTTTGTATTGTATCTTGGCAGTTGGTGTCACTAACGAAATTTGACAGATTGCGGAATTTGAATTGATTTGATTCGAAGATTGAGTGGATCGGCAGTCAGAACTGACAACCACAAAACGAAAAATATAACTGAAAACAGTGCTGTAATGAGTTTCATTACAGCACTACTTTTAGTACTGTAATGAACTCATTACGATACTGAAATAGAGAAATAATTAATACATATTTCACAGAAACTAGAAAAAATACTATTATATATCAATGAGAGAAAACAACTTTGGAAATAATGAATTTTCACTCGAATTTCGCTTTGGGAATTAGTTCTTCCGAAGGTATATGGCTAAAAAATGTGAAAAACGAAACCAGGAGACTTCTAACAAACATGTTTTATATGGTATAATTTCCTTATATGTTCATATTGATCACAATTTTGGCACATTGTCCTGACCGAACATTGATTGTTGGAAACAATTTTTTCTACATTCAGCTCATGATCTGAAATGTTTATTATCGTTGTATGGACATAAAAACACCTAGCTTCGTTTTGGAGTCTAATAGAATCTTCAGATGGTTCCACTGACTTTATGACGTTAATGATATGGCAGGGTCAAATTTGACCCCAAGCTCGCTGTCACGGTTTTATGCCAGACGCTAACTAAAAATTACTAGGTATATTAATCATATCAACACTTCAGGAGAATAGCTGACCCTGCCATACCAGTTATTTGATTCTGAGAGCTAAGATAATTCAATACATATTGAAACAAAAAGGTACCTAACTGAGGTTGGAGCAACAAAGGAAAATCATACAGGTCCGCAGTATGATCAAATGAGGAAAGGGAAAAAACCGCAGCTGAAAAAAAACCCTTAACTCACCCGTGAAAAAAAAATTCACTGAAAATATTAAATAGCAGAGAAATCGTGAAAGACATCAGTGTGTCTTCATGTTATCCGTCGATGGGCTCAGATAAACAGATTCTTCACAAAACGAATTCCTAATCTGAAATGAAAGAGACAAAAGCAAAAAAGAAACCAATTATTCAGAATAAATTAAATTATTTTTAAATCAACCAACCATTTCAGAAATTCATTTGTTACTCTATGTATATCCTCGAAACTATATTGAAATTTATGAATGGGACAACTATTTATAGGATATTCTATAATCTCCCCATGTTCCCCACACTCACAACTAGGTCTCTCAACCGAATTCCATCGAAAGAGCATGCTGTGGCATCGTCCATGGCCTGTTATACGATTTGGAACAGACCATATTCTCCTGGGAAGGTCAAACCCAGGAACTCTGATGGAAGGATCAGGAATAAGATCTTCATTGAAAAAATTGCATACATTCCATTCAGATTGCCAAATTTCTTTGTCGCTTCTATTCATATCAATTAGAAAATTTGACCAAAATGGTTTACGCGACTTCAATCTGGGGACCTTATTATCTGGAATATAATTGAGTATGGGGAATGAATTTGGAAAAGAATTGAAATTCAAAGCTGTTGTCTCTCTGCGAATATGGGAGGGACAATATTTGAGAGGACTGGTAACCAAGGAGTAGGTGTAGATTTGATAGTACCAGTAATAATCGTCTTAGAAAAATTCAGTTGGGCATCAATTTTTTTTACATGGACCCTGTTCAACCAAACAGGGCAACAATACCTATTTATCAGCAGAAAAAACCGCAGCTAGCGCTGCTGTTTTATTAGAAAAATGGGTATACTACCTGTATACCCAGGAGCTGTTTGTCTTGAAAATTATGACTTCTGCAATTTACTGCTTCTCTGCCCCATCTCCAGTTCAAGTTTCACTGAATCGACATGGTGAAATTTCTGCTGGAATCCTACTGAAACATCTTCGTCCCATAATAGAACCACTGCATAAAACTCATCAAAAGTTATTCGAGATACTCAACACTAATATTGTTGAAAATCCTCATTCCCTCTTACTTGATGAATAGTTACACGAACGCCAAAAAAGAGGTTATGAATTTCATATCAAATATTGTGATGAGAGATGAAAAACATCACAGGCTTGTAGAAAACGTTTGAAAGCATTTCACATCTATTGAAGATAACAAGAGAGCCAGGATCAAACAAGAAACCAATATTATAAGCATTTCTCTCGCCCTCTGAACATGAATTAAGTCTTGATGCATAAAACGCTCATTCCCAAAGAGATGGGGTATTTTCTTTAAATTTCCGAGGCTTATTGAAAGGTCAAAGGCTTGGCTGATATTGAATAACTTCAGTAGATGAAAGAAGTAGGCGAAATTTTGTATAGATGGCGCAGAAAAGATGCAGATGCTTACTACTCACGAATAGATTCATAAATTGGATTATCTGCTCTACAAAGTTGAGGGATATACCTGAACTTGTTGCAAGATATCATACAGGGTGGGCCATTCATAACTTTCCACCCCGAATTTTGGGCTTTGGGATGGAATAACGAAAAAACGCTCGGACAGGTCAATTTTTGTTGAAAGGGGGACAAATAAGGGTGTTCGAATGGCTTTGATATCACTACCCCTCTAGCTGCAACCCCTTACAACTCTCATTTTTTAATAGGGCAAAGGGGTCGAGCAGCACCTTGTTGGAAAGGCAATTCAATTGTCTGCATTGGTGTATTTTTTTTAACACTCCATTATTATACAGAGTGACTCAGTATTCCATCAATAACTTTCACACGCCGAATTTGGATCTTTGAGATAGAAAAAACGCTCGGACGGGTCAAAAAATTAATTCGACATCACTACCTCTCTAGCCGCTACCAATTAAAGCAAAACTTTTCATATCTCTATAGATAATACGTCTCTAGATTTGTTGAAAAGGTAATTCAATTACCAGCATGAGCGTATTGCTTTAAGTGGTAGCGGCTAGAGGGGTAGTGATATCAAACTCAATTGTGTGAAAGTTATTGATGGAATTCTGTGTCACTTTGCATGATAATAAAGCTAAGCAAAAAAAAATACACCCATGCAGGAAATGGAATTGCCTTCTTAACAAGGTGGTGCTCGTCCCCTTTTCCCTATTCAAAAATGAGAGCTGTTAGGGGTTGCAGTTAGAGAGGTAGTTATATCAAATTAATTTGAGCACCTTTATTTGTCCCCCTTTCAATAAAATTTTATCTGTCCGAGCGTTTTCTCGTTATTCCATTCCAAATCTCAAAATTTCCAGTGGAAAGTTATAGATGGCCCACCCTGTATAACGAATGACGTACTTGACGATGTGCCAGCACCTGATTAAAAGCAAGTGAGTCATTTCAGCGAGAACAACTCCTGAAGATGGCAGACACGGTACTGGCGAAACGTCGAGAATAAATGAACGACGACGGCCGATATTCTCCAGAAAGCAAGTGACATTGAATTTTACTGTTCCTTTCATTCATAAAAAATTTGCTCTGTGAATTTTATAGAAATTGAATGTTGTTCGAAACCTACAAATTTTTGTTTATCTAGTATTCCTGTATGATAACAGAAGAATAAAAATCAATTAATTCTTGCAAGAAGCTTGGGAAATCGGCAAATATCAAGATTTTCGAAGAACTGAAACTAAAATCTATTTAGGAAGGGTAAATTATTCGATCCAGAAAAAAAAATTGATCAGGAAGTTCCTCAAATCAATGAACGGGAACGAACAGATTTCGGCATGAAAATAACGGAAATTGAATTTCATGGATGAACGCTCAGTAAAGTTTAATGAATAAACATACACAAATTTTCATTATTTCGAAATGACAATATATGATGGCGTATTGAAAATCGAATGAAAATTTCTCATAGTACTTTGTCGATATCATGGAAATCATTCATTAAAATATGTATTGCACTCCAATTCAGCTATATTTTTCACTGTTATTGAGTTTGTTGAATTAAGCCTCCATCATTTCATTAGGGAATGATAGGAAAAATTCTCTACGAAAATAACGTGGAAGGTTTCTAGATGTAATTTGTGGGGTCTCCCATCAAAAAATCATGTATAATGAGACCATAGTTGGGGTATGAAATCTCCCCCAAAAATCTGATGTTTCTCTAAAAGCAAGTTGTTCGAAAAACCTTCTTGCCAAAATATACGAGGACACAAGAAGTCGATAATGTACACAATGTTTATGCATGGGATATGAAAACAGATAACCTAAGATATGTATGACAGAAAAATTTCAACCGAATTTTTCGTATCTTTCTGAAGATGGTAGGTACAATATAGACTGTATTTCCATTTGGAAAATTACACTTTTTTTAATGGTAAATTCGTCATAGCCAGTGCAGCGTGCTAGGCACAAAAGATATTCATTTAAAATTCGATCTTGGCATGAATAAGATTGAATAGATTTCAAACAATGATTGTTCTTTCAGTTACAACTAACGTTCTTATAACTGATCATTGAGTGATGATTATGAAGCATAACAATGTTTGAAATATTTTTAAAAGAACATCAACGTTAGAACAATGCTACCAGTCAATTGTCCAGCAGAACTGACACAAGGAAATTTTGAAATCGAGTAGGTCAAAATCTATGTGTTCTCGACACACTTACAGCGGAATATACTGAGTGACGAAGAGATTGCAACACACAGAAGGACCTGTTTGAATTTTTCTTGGTAAATCGTAGATAGTTATAGCAAGGAATGAATGGTTGCATTCACCGGACGTAACAGTTGTGCAACTGTTGCGGAATCGTCCGGTGACACATGCGCTGCAAACTCAACACGTTCTGGAGCAGTGGGCAATTTTGGGAGTGCTTTCAATTCATGCTAGACAGCGGTAGCGGAATCTTCGTCTAGTGAATCCGGCCAATGATTAAAATTTGGGGAAAAAATTGTATTTGTACAACTGTCATTGAAAGTGACACTTTCAAGGACAGCTAACAATGTTGAAATTGATTGTTTACGTGGAAGCGTGTTAAGAATATCTTTAACATCAGTGTTAAAAATATTTTTAGCACTACATTTTCTTATGATGAAATCAGATGAGAAAAATTCAGCAATTGCAAATTTTTATTATCGATATTTTACAATCATTACTTATGAACATTAATATTGATCGTAAAACTAGAACAATTACTAGCATAAATGCCCTGTGACGTTAGGGAGCTTCTCAACACATTATTAGAATCCTCAGCACCATCAGTACTTGTAGAAACCGGAAGTACAATATTGGATGATGATGATCCAAAATCTGTTGAGGTTGGGAGAATTTTTTCAGGAAAGACATTTCTATAAGCAATGAAATTATCAACATAGCCCTCGGCTACAGTCGTAGACTCCCATCCAACATGTTTTTTATATGCGTAATATTTGCTCCTGATTCTGCTAGCAATGAAGCGGAGGATCTTCGAAAACAGTGTCCTATATATTGCTTTGGTTCTGGCAGTTTGAGGAATTCGGCAACAATAGATGGAATTTTCTCGAATGTATCAATACCAACTGGATTGGCAGTGCATTTATTATGCATGTATTTCAGGAAAAAACGACGATGTTTGATGACAGAAGGGCGAAGTGCAAAGAACTTATGAAAATATTCAACATACTTCACAATAATACTGAAAGATCGACTGACTTTCGTTTTTGTATTTGGAAGTTGTATAACCAATGATTTATTTGTTATTTCCATGTCTTCCACTGATAAATTACACAATTCTTCACGCCGACAGGTTCCAAATAATCCGAAAATAGTTGCAACCTTAACCATCAAGTAGTTCTCATCTGGTGCCTCCCTTATAAACTTTTCAACTTGTTCACGAGTAAGAATGTCTCTTTTTTTAGTACGATATCCTTCACTTTTCTGTTTCAAATATGCTATTACCTTAAAATATTCACTAACATCCACACCATTTTTAACAAGGGCGCTTGACTTTATCATTGAAAATTTGCTCCTCAAAGTTGATGAACTCCATATTTTCGATTTTTCTTCTAAGTATGCCAGGAAAACAGTTTCACTGAAGTTCCCTTCTACATTTCTCAATTTACACCAGGCCAGGAAATTGTTATATGCAATATCGTACTGCTGAACAGATTTTCAGGTAGGAGTTCGAGATTTGCTCTTTTTGCAGACTCTTCAATATCTAGAGAAAAAACCAAATCGTCACTTTTATTAACAATTAGACTCTCGACAAACATATTAAGCAGTTAAAAAGCCAAGACGAAAATTAGACAGAAACGAAATTCAAATCAGCTTATTTTCTCATTTGTTAGTAATCATAATGTTGGCAACGTTTGCCATTCACAACAACCTTTTGATTATTTGAATATTAAAATGCATTTTGTAGTTTATTGTCATTGCAAATTCACCCATTTCATTATCAAAATAGATCAGTTGTACGAAAAACATTGTATGGTATTTGTGTTGAAAGTGATTTTATTTTGTTCGTGAAATTGTTCAATTCGCTCCGCTCATTTCACGAACTTTTTTACTCACAAAATGAGACGTCACTTTTAACACTCATATGATAAGCAACTATTTTTCATATAAACATTTTTCGTTGTAGTCGTTTTTTGCAAACTCTGAAAGAAGGTCAACTTCAGTCTTTATTCGAGGTGACATGACAGTGCTGTGTAACCTTCAAAAAATGGTGAAATTTTTAAATTTGAATAGCTCCTTCTAAGTGTTGCAGTTTCATTGTCTGTCAGTTCATTTTACCTCCAACTTCATGAAATATACCGAGGTTTTTGTGTACGAGAAGTTATTTTCCAGCAGTATTCCTCCATTTGACAAAACACTGGCGAGATTCTCTCGTTATTCCCCCCAAGGAATGTATATCAACATATTTCCTGGGTCGGACGACAGACTAATTATGTGAGTTCCAGATAAAGGACATGCAAAGTACAGCGAAAAACTTCCTTCTCGTTAATTGAATTTCATCGTTAATTTCCTCACCGCAGCGGGAGAACACTGCACTGCAAAATCGCGCAGAAGTTTCGGATTGTTCAGAAAAGTTGTACTCTCATTATGCTTCCCAATTTGGGAAGGTCTCTCTTCTGTGGGGTATTCAGGAGTGACGGTCTCCTGAATCAGCGGCATGAAAACCGCAGACAAAGAGCCATAAGTCTATTCATTATTCGTTCAGGATAGTTCAACACTCGATTGAAGACGTTTGCGCTGTCTGATGTTATAATCTCCTTGAATTTGAGTTTAATTCGTTTTAAAATGTTTCTATGAAATTCGGATTTAGAGCCATAAAAATTTTCTCCTCGGAATGAGTGATTGTATTCTTGCGATGTGTTGAATTTGATTGCTTTTGATTTCATCTCATTCCTTTTTCTGTTGCTTTTTATCGTGCTGTCAGCCAAATCTCATGAATGTACCACTTTCCTTTTCGCCTGTTAGAAACGCAGTTAGTACAAATGAATTTGTTTTGTTTTTTTTTATTTTCATTTTCAACAATGAACTTCTCATAGTATGTGTCAAAATTAAAAAAAATCAGTGAGACAAGTTTTCTAGAGGAAATTATGAGTATCACTTCCAATATTGTTAATTTTATAAATCATATTCAACTAATACTCCACCAGTAAAAAAATGTTTTTTTTTAAACAGGTAACACGCTGAGTCATAATTGACATCAGAAAAATATACTGCTCCACAAGAGTTGATGATATCGCATTCGATCGTTTTGAAAAGTATGTAATCTTCCAGAAAATCGCTGTAAAATCATTCAAATTTCAATGAGCACTTGAATCGATCCAATGAAAATCAGTATGAGACATTTCATCAATGTGGTCGTCTTCTTTCTGAAGTTTGGTTTTTTGCATATGTTTCATGAATGTTCTTATTTTGAAATGGAGTCAGTTTATCAACAGCTTCGCTTTGATACGAGTTTTCTGAAAATGCGAAGACGTAAATTAACAAACGCTGAGGCTAATGGGGTTATCAGAATGCTACAGGATGGCCTCACTCAGGTTGTTGTAGCGGAAAGGCTCCAAGTCAACCAAAGTGTGATATCTCGACTTTGGAATAGGTTCAGGGAGACAGTTTCCGTGTTGAAAAGACCAAGGCTTGGTGGTCGACAGAAAACAATACCTGCTCAGGATCGTTTCATCACCGTTTCGGCGAAAAGAAATCCTACATGTGTAGAATGCTACGGAATACTCTTCAAAATGCAGATGGGTCCAAGTTTCCATCGAAACCATCAGACGACGTTCGAGAGAGGTGAATCTAGGTTCTAGACGTCTATTAAGGGTCTATTAAGTTTCATTAACACGTGACCATAAACGTCAAAGACTGGAATGGTCAAGGCAACAAATCAATTGGAAGGATCAATGACGTAGTGTCCTTTTCACTGATAAATTCAGATATGTATGATCTTCAGATTCTCGAAGAATAACGGAATGGACATACCTCGTAATCGTCACTATGTCCTTCCATTCCGAGGGGGTAGTGTTTTGGTATGGGCCGGAATATGTTTCAACGGGTGCACAGATTCACACAATTGTCCTGGAAATATGACTGATTTACACTATAGGGAGCATGTCATTGCCAAATTTCAACGTTATTGGTGAAACTCTTCAATTTCTAGACAATAATGCTAGACCGCACCGTGCAGCCATAGTTGAGAATGCGCGCGAGGAGCTTGGTATTCCACATTTACCAATACCTCCGTACTCACTAGACTTGAATTGCATAGAAAATGCCTGGGATATGCTCCAAAGAAGATTAGATAAGCATCAACCTACTCCAGAATCCTTAAATGATCTGAGAGAGCTTCTGCCCTGTTTATGGAACAAAATTCCTGTAGAAATGTTCAACAACCTCGTGTGTAGTATGCAAAAAAGATGTCAAGCTCTTATTGATGCCCGTGGAAGCAAAACATTCTATTGATAGTCTTAAAATGCTTGAATTCTCTGGGAATAAAATTTCGTTATTCTACTCGATTTTTCTTAACCACCCAGTATACGCTGCAGACCTACAGGCTGAGACTTATTTTATTTCCTGCAACTTAAAAACCTATTAATATGAATTTTCATCACAATATCTCATTTAGACTATATTTTTTTGCAATTCAAGTCGATATCCCTAACTCATGTGGAGCAGTCTAAATAGATGTCATACAATATTTTTCGCAATTTATATCAATAGCCATAACTTATGTGGAGCAGTTCATCTTATCTCATTGAATTGGGATTTTCTACGTGCGTTTTCTGAATGTTTCATGATTCATCCAGATTCCTAAAGTATTGGATGCACTAGAATCATTTTCAGAAAGTTCAACGAAATGTTGCGAAACTCTGTTTCTTCAAAAAAATGACCTAAGAAATAATGTTGCAAGTTTGATACCATTTCAGAATCCTCAGTTCATGTACTTTTGAAGTAATTCACCCAACTTAGATTTAAAGATTACAGATTACAGAAGAACTATTCAGAATAATAAAAAAAAAGTTGTTCAAAAACCAAAGCAAAGAGTAATGAAAAATGCGATATGATCAGAAGAATACACAACTTAGATTTTTTCACATAGTATTCTGATGACTTCTATAACTCATCCTGTCTTGAAGTCGACTTCTGGGATACCCTGTATGTTGATCGTGAATAAAAATTACTAGAATAAAAAGAATCATGTCCTTTTTTCAAACCTTAGCACCTTTCTTATCATTTCCATTACGGAATTCAAGTTGTGTTCATTTCCAATTCTTTCCTCCCAATGAAAACTACTCGTCGAAGTTTCGAAAACGAACAAAGGGGCCAGATACTCTAGTATTCAAGAGAACGAGCCTCCAGGGTGCTCTTTGGCTTTCGTTAAATTCGATCCCTCACGCACAACTACATTTGCGAAATTGTTTTTATCGTCCATTTCACTCTGTAAGATGCTAGCATCGTAAGGGTCGAAAAAACTGTCACCATATGGAATTGCCAGGTCATATTTTAGAATACAGAATGTATCCTTCGTGCGTGGTTAGGAAAAGGTTGGAGAGTAACAACAGGGTATGAAAATTCTCGGGAAAATCATATTTCGAAGAGGAAGAACAAAATACAGGAGGAAAATATTAACTTAGTTTTTCGAATAAGTTGATTTTTTCAGAGGAAACAAAAGGTTGTGTTACTGACGGCAATTAGCAGCACAAGCAATAAGCAATAAGTCTTGACTAAGATGAGAGTTGGGGCTTAGGTTTTGAGAAATTGATGAAAATATGTTCTACCAATACCACCTGAAAAACAACTTTTTCTATTGAACTAAGCTACAAGTTGTCCAAGAAGAGTGTGTGGTGTTTGTATATTCAATAAAGAGTAAACAATATATCATTAAAATTCAGACAAGGATTTGGAAAATTCATTGGCAAAGATTATGTTGTCCAAATGTTAACCCTCGCGCAGCTGGCACTCTTCTTATGAAATTTGACATCACGCGTCTATACATCTCTGCGGTGAATACGGCTATTTTGGTGCGGATATTATGCTTCAATTCTTCTAAAGTCCGTTGTTTGTTTGCATACACTTTCTGTGCAAGGTATCCTCATAAAAATAATCAAGAGGTGTTAATTTGGGACTCCTTGGGGGCCAGTTGATAGTGCCATGATGGCAGAACACTTCTTCCGGGAAAAGATTATTGAAAAGGTCAAGTGTTTGGTTTGAGGTGAGACAATCTTGTTGAAACCAATTTTCCACATTGATACCACCAAACTCTTGTAGCTCTGGATCCAAAATAAACATGCTGCACATGATGTCGAAAATTGAGCATTGCACCCCTCAGACCTCATCCTCAGCTACGCCTATGATTGGATCGCAGCGCCACGCCAACTCCAATGCTACAGCTCTATGGTCGGCTGATTGACTGCTCGCGTCAAGTTAGTGCTAATCAGCTGTCAGATTAACTCATGTTCATGAATTGAATCAATTGATCGCCCTCTTTTGTTTCCAGCTTTGCCTGTGAACAGACCTCGTCTGGTGCTACTCTTATGAATTAGAATTCGCTTAATAACTGATCATCTCGTTCATTACTTGAAGTAACTAATCCTCAAAAAGATTCATGAAAGTCCTCAATCGCAAAGGTGAATCATGGAATAAGTCTTCTCTCTCAATAAAACTAAGTAAACTTCTCTGAAGTATTTGAATGATCAAGTAGCTCAAACATTGAACCTGATTGACAGTCTCAGTCCCTGCTTCACCTTGAGCGGTCTCCTCAAATATTAATAAAACCATTCAACTGGTATGATCTCCTCATTATACATAAGAAATTCTCAATTTCATTCATCTGAAGCTCTTAGCAAGTAAGATCTCAAGCCTTCTGCTTTCTCGAAGCCAACGGGTTGGTGGTTTAATTCATACATAAAACCCTCATGTTATAATCCTCATAATTGTCAATTGTAGCCTCTATTTTTCTGATGAACACTAACCCTGCTTACTAAAAGCAGTTTGTTGCGCTAAATATCGTCTCAATTGATCAATTAGCTTTCTCTATATAGACCAACAATAAAGATCATAAATATTGATTTCTCAATCATGATATTCTCACATTGTAATAACCTCAATGAAGACCAGACTTAGACTACTGAGTTTTCAATACACGTATCTTCTCTAAGGCCTGATCTCACTTTTATTACAACTCAACCTACTCTAATGATTCATTATTCAACCTTCTGTTCTTCTGATTGAATAACGAAGCTCTCGCAATCAATTTCAATTGCTTCTATCACTGTGAACGCTGTGTTTACTTTTGAATTAATGGAACTATCTCAAAGTCTAAGTCTGACTTCATCTGACCTCTCAGTTTGAACATCTCTAGATTACCTATGTTTTTAGTTGAATAATTTACTCTGAGTTTAAAGATGACTTTAATATTTGTATTTTTTACTGTATTAACTTCTTGCGGATGACTCATTCATTTTATGATTGTGATTGATGTCAATAAATGTTTTTACACTACCATCTCTAACTCAATTATCTGGATACAGTCCTAAACAGTATTTTACAAAATCAAATAGCAAAAAAATATAGTTCAAATGAGATTTTGTGATGAAAGTTCTAATTAATATGAATTCAAGTTACAGAAAATGAAATTGATTTTAGCCTGTAGGTCTGCAGCGTATACAGGGTGGTTGAGAAAAATCGAGTAAAATAATGAAATTTTAATGCCAAAATTCAAGCTTTGAGACTATCAGTACAATAAATGGCATTCACGGGCATCAATAACAGCTTGACATCTTCTTCGTATAATACACTTGTTGAATCTCAGGAGTTGAGACAATCGATCTCAGTGATATTCCTGCGGAACAGGACAAACTAAACTGAACAAAACAAATCTCCATGTTTTATTTTTCTATTGAATTTTTTCGATTGAAAGGAAGAAAGTTGACAGTGTGTAACAAAAAAAAAACATGTAATGAATCAAATTAACAACGAAATCCACCAACTGTAAACGCGAAAGTTCCACCAAGACATAACTTACTCCAAGAACTCCGTCTACAATCGTGATTTTTCGCCGAAAATGTTTTAACTTATGTTCTTTTCGAGTGAGCTAAGGGTTGAACTTCCGCTAATAAAGAACGAATTTGAATACGAGACGGTGCTGCAGAAGAGCTGGAATGAACATTACGGTGCATGGTTCTCCGAATTGAACACAGTCTCGAGTTGTGCTGGTTTCACTTTAGTGTTTTCTTTATGTAAATTAGATCTGGGATCTGGGACTTTTGTTTGGAGATCATCCGTCAGTGTTCATCAGTAGGCAGAAGGTATTCAAATTGTGTTGAACTGTATCTATCCATCTAATTTTGTATGGAAGAAGTAGAGCAATTACATATGTATGTGTTATTGTTTAGTTTAATTGTGCTGAAGAGAAGAGGAATCATTATACAGTTTCTCCAGATATCTCCAGATCGAGATAATGATATCAATTACCTGGAAATATATAGAAAATATTTCTGTCTGCGTCCACAAAATTCTGATAGCGAGCATTAATTTTTGAGATATCAAAATGCAGTAATCAAGTAATAGGCAAAGGGACAATTGGAAGTTGGCCGTCAAAAATTGCACCCTTTTTGAATTTAGAAAATCCAAATGCCCATACTGGCCACTTTTTTAGATGCACTTCGGCCACCTCTTCAGCTAATAAGGGAGTAAATATATTAGGACTAAAACGTCACGGTGGATGGCTGTCTTCGACTGTGGCTGAAAGTTACGTTCAGGATTCGCTGGAATATAAACTAGACTTTGCTGAAAAAATTTTGCATACTACGGAACGTAGCGAGTTGCAACATGAAATGTTGAATTCAGCAGAGGTTTGTGTGAATTCGGCTACTACTAAATCCAGTGGTATTTCCATCAGCAATTGTAAAAATTATACTTTAACTTTCAATATTAAATGAACTGAATTCAAATTGTTTGTGTTATTTCATTATTTCAAAGAATATTCAGTCATTTTCACTTATTGTTCGCTGAAGGGTCAGTGATTCACTTATCTTTCTGTTTACCTCAGCAACTGTAATAACTTGAGGTTAAATTTAAATAACTCGTACGAAATTCGACTTAATACTGATTTATTCTGGAACAACGAATACATAGTGGGAACATATGTATGTTAGTTTTTATGCGTATCAACATATCTGCGCATATACAGGCTGAACAATATAACACTCATGTCCTTATTTTCTAGTTAAATTATCAAAATAAGAATTAACAAATAGGTATACAGATACAATAACCAGCATATAATATATCTGCACATATACAGGCTGAATAATATAACAGCAACCAGTAAAAATGATCTACCGATCTAGCAACAAACGCGGTAACTAACAAAATTCGTTCTATCGTGCAAAAATATTCAGTGACTGAAATGCCGAGATTCTATTCATTAATAGTATATAACATTACTAGCAAGGTGAGAGGCGAATGGAGGATATAACTGACGAGCCGCAGGGAGTCAGTTACCTTCTTGAGCCACTAAAACTCGTTACCTTGCGTGTATTGTTTAATATTTTATTTGTTTCTCATTTGTGAAAAGGTTGGATAAATTCCAAAAAAATCTCACTAATTTGTCGCAAATGTCGTAAGCTATGGAAGCGTTGCCATGAACATGTCCGTTTATTTTTCTTTACATTTGGTTTGGCGAAAGCGAAAATGAATGTAACAAAAGAAATAATTGAGGCAGCCAGCATTGTAGCATCAAGTTTATTATCTTCAAAATCAGCTTGAAGGTACGAGCGAGAATACCATGACTTCAAAAAGTGGCAAGACAAAAATAGTGTGATTCGGGTAACTGAAGATGTCTTGTTGTTCTTCTTGAATCAACTATTAGCTAGATTCAGCCCTAATAATTTATGGGCAAAATGGTCTATGCTGAAAAGCTGCTCGGAAATGAAAGAAAATGCCCCTGTTCACAGGTTTGTTTTCCTTGAAAAATTCATTGACAAATATGACGTGTAGTTGTCATCTGCAGATTTCAAATCATAATAGCGTTTCTGAAACGAAAAAATGAGCGTTATACGCCAAAAAAGGCCAAGGTATTAAGTAAAAAAGAGGCTGAACAATTTCCTTTACATGCTCCTGATGACCAGTGGCTGCTTGCGAAGATTGTAACAATATTTGGGATTTTTGGATGTTGTCGATGTGACGAAATTCTCTCCTTAAACATGAATGATGTAGAATATATGGAAAAATACGTAATTGTGACATTGCGGCAAACAAAAATTTTAACAACAAGAAGATTCACCATAACCGATGGTGCAGCTTCAAGCCCTGCATGTTATGCAGAAAATATGTAAATCTTCGGCCTCCAGGAACAGAAAGCCAAAGATTTTTTTTAACATACCGACATGGAAAGTGCATTTCCCTCAATGCTGGCCAGCACACTATTGTTGGTGTCCCAAAGCAAATAGCGAAATATTTAGATTTAAAAGACCCAGAGTTATACACCGGCCACTCTTTTCGCAGAACTGGAGCCACTATGGTTGCGGATTCAGGTGGAGATATTTTAGTACTAAAGCGTTCAGGAGAGTGGAAGAGCACAGAAATTGCGATGAGTTATATCGATGATTCGGTCAACAAAAAAAACGAAATGTCTTGCATATTATTTGGTAGTAAGGAGAGTACAAATGTTCTGCAGTCCTCGAGTTCAGCAGTTTCTGAGTCAACAGATGCTTCATCATCATCAGTATCACCTCCTTCATCATCAAAAATCTGTGTTACTGAGAATAACAATTGTACCATGATTTTCAATATACATGACGATAAAACAAAAATTTTCTACTGTAAATAATACCACTTACTTGTAAAAATTTTGAAAGTTAACTGCCAGTTTTACAAGTTAGTGACTTGATAAAATAAACTTTCTTGATTAATATTGTGTTTTTGAAACTGACGTTCACAAATGAGAAACAAATGTACATTGTATTGAATTACTGGGTGCCTAGTAATCTCTCCAGACCCTGTAAAAATCCTTTCTCTATTTCAGTACCGTAATGAGTTCATTACAGTACCAAAAGTAGTGCTGTAATGAAACTCATTACAGCATTGTTTTCAGTTATATTTTTCGTCTTATGGTTGTCAGTACTGACCTCCGATCGAATCAAGTTTCGAATCAAATCAATTCAAATTCCGTGATCTGTCAAATTTCGTATGTCACACCAACTGCCAAGATACAATACAAAAGTCACTAATCTGAATTTTCATTTGAATTTCGAGAGTATTTAACAAAGATTGACTGAAATAGAGAAAATACCGTCTAATACTCGTTGCAGAAGGCAATTCCAACACTCATGCTATCGAAAACTCGCTTCTTCGTCGCTCGTTTTCGAACTTCGCATTCGTGTTGGAATGGTAGCTCATTCTGCAACTTGTTTTAGAATATACTATTCTCTATTTCAGTATCGTAATGAGTTCATTACAGTACTAAGAGTAGTGATGTAATGAAACTCATTACAGCATTGTTTTCAGTTATATTTTTCGTTTTGTGGTTCTCAGTATTGACCTCCGATCCACTCAATTTTCGAATCAAATCAATTAAAATTCCGCAATCTGTCAAATTTCGTTAGTGACACCAACTGCCAAGATACAGTACAAAAGTCACTGATCTGAATTTTTATTTGAATTTCTAATGTTTTCCACAAAACTTTACTGAAATAGAGAAAATATCGTCTAATACTCGTTGCAGAAACCAATTCCAACACTCATGCTTTTCGAACTTCGCATTCGTGTTGGAATAAGAGCTCATTCTGCAACTTGTTTCAGAATATACTATTACACATTTCCAAGAAAGAAATCGTCACTCAAATCTGATCAATTCGCATTCGTCCAAAATCAAAACATCCCTACAAAATCCCTTCCGATCAAAATTCTCCCCGCAGGAATCCGAAAAGGAATATCCTCACACCCCGACCACATCTGATGAAGCGTCATAATCGATATCCATTCATTCCTGCGACCATTTCCACAGAAACGCAAGGGTTTCACCACAGAAAAGGGTTCCAGTTACACCGCGGGCACCAGCCATCCGACCCCAAACGGAAATATATTTTCTGTTCTTTGAACCCCGCCGATTTCGGCATGTTTGCACAGGTGCGTCGCACGAGGGGGGGGGAGTAGATATCCCGAGGTCCGTTTTTTGCCGGTATATCTCGGCCTCTTCAACATATATCCCTCTATTACGCGGCCGTATATTCTTATTTATCTCGGGGATGTAACCTATTTCGACGGGGTTTTTACACGGAAACACCCCTTCTCGGGTCCTAATGATCGCGGAGGATCTCTTGGGTAGACCATCCCTCACGGCTTAAAGGAGGACTCTGCATCATTCATATCTTTCGGGATACTGTGAGATACCACCTGTCGACCCTTAACGTGGAAATATGTTAATTTTGATGCGGAAGTTCTGGGTGCAGTGGAGTTCAAGGGAGTTTTATTGTGTTTACTCGGATATGCGACGTTGGAATGTTCGTTGGGAACTTTATTCCGTTGTATCTAGGATGTATTATTGGATTTGTTGGATTCTGAACGTTTGTTGCAGGGAAAGTTGCGATTCCTGATTGACTGAAATGAATATTTATTTATTTATTCAGGGTGAGGTATCACTCACCCCATCTTCCCTATTCAAAAATTTGAGGTGAGGGTTGTAGTAGCAAGGGTTGAAGCGCTATGCGTCTGCAACCTACATCTTAAGTCGAAACACAAATCGACCTGTCCGAGCATTTCTATCGAAAAAATTTATTTCGTCTGTAATCTCGTCTGTTTCGTTTTCAAATGGCCACTCTGTATTCAGGCTGTCCCACCGGGAGTGCCCATCAAAAGTTTATGGAGAAATAATAATTCGATCATTTCCAAATTTTGTGTGAAGATATAAGCCAAGAAGGCCTATATTTATGATATATTTTTGAATATCAATGCCTTCAGCTTTCACCTGAAGTTGTATCAACTTTCTTATTTCAAAAGGAACACCCTTTATACTATGACTTTTTCGGATAGATCTTCGAATGCCACATTTATTTTATGTATCACTCTTTATAGCCATCTGAAGCCAAAAAACAGTTATTCACTGTTTTTTGAAAATATTTAAAAATTGAGGCTTGTAGAACACTGAGAATTCAATGAAAGCGCAACGCACAATCTCAGATCTGTTTTTTGAAATGGGTTACTGACAAGATATTGAACATAACTCTGTAGAGAAAATAAATATATACTGTCAAGTAAAATGAGAGTGTCAAAATCGAAATTCAATAAAAGCCAGAAACTCGATTTTTTCAAATAGACACCATATTTTTTCACTCGCATATCAATTTGTGAGATAAAAATAGGTAGAGTTCATTCAGGGTTTTCTATATTCAGAATGTACAATTTTCGAGATATTCAGGAAAAACTGTTAGAGTGTCAAAGTTTGAATTCCACAAAAGGCAGAAATTCGATTTTTCCAAATGGAAACCGTATTTTTTTCACTCCCATTTCAATTTGTGAGGAAGAAATAGGTAGTTTTTTGAGGGTTCCTCATATCTAAAATGTACCATTTCCCAGATATTCAGAATTAACTGTTAGCAACGAGCATAAATATAAAAATATGTGAGGTATCAATTATGATCTATGTTCACCCTTTGGTAAGAATCTGTATGACTTTATTCAAAGTAATCAAGGTTTGTTCCAACTGAAGAAGTTATCGTGCAATGTATTGGCAGAATTCTGTTCCAGAATGAATAAGGAAAACCACCAACCATGAAATATTGAGAAGGTGCGAAAAATGTTCGGAAGTAGGTGGACGAAATTTTCAAAATGTGTTATCATTCAATTTTCTATTCTGATATATCTGAATAAAAGTTCGGGAAGTTTAATCACTTGTTTTATAAGTTTTGCTTTACAATTTGAGCTTTCGATATGTATGTCATAATTCACTAAAAATAACTCGTTATTTTCATTATGAGAGGTAAAAAAACTAGTGATCGTGCTCGTGGTTCTTTGAACAATGAAATGAGTTTTGAGGAAAATCAACAACAGAAGCATGGAAAAATATTCTGAATAAAGTCAAAGATTTTTATGAAACGGCGAACATAGATCATATTATAATAATATGTATTAAGCTCGTAGCAGTTATTTCTGAATATCTCGGAAATGGTACATTTCAGATAAAGGGAACCTAAAATGGACTAGACTTATTTTTACCCCACAAATTCATTTGTGAGTGAAAAAAATACGGTTTCCATTTGAAAAAATCGAATTTTTGACTTTTTTTGAATTCCAACTTTGACACTCTCATTTTACCTCCCATTATATCAAAACGTTATTTTCTCTACAGAGTAACGTCGAAACCTTTCAGTTAGAAAATCTCTAGAGGAAAAATATATGAGTAGATGGATAGTGCGATCTGGTACAATCTCGTGGCCAGCCTGTGCCGCTAATTTGAAGCCCTTTCATTTTTTTACTGGGGAGCTGTGAAGAAAAAAAGTTATTAAAAAAAGTGCCACGCTCTACAGTTAATTTGACGAATGATTTTGTTGAAAATTGAATGAACAATATAGATTCATGTCACCAGCTTTTCAAATGTTGATTCATCTGGATCCTTCAAGTATTGGGTATTCAAGGCACTAGAATCATTTTAAAAATATTCGAAGTATAGTTCAAAACTGTGTTTCATCAAGAAAGACGGTTTTTTTTTGACTGATCTGAGAAAGAATGTAGTGAATGTTATGGCATTTTAGGAACCTCATTCAATGTGCCAACTTTTGGAGCAACTTGTCAAACTCATGTAGTACAATTTTTTTTTTCAGTACAGTCAATTGAAGTTGGTCAAAATTTTAATTTTAAATATTTGTTTCGAGAAAAAGTAACATTATTTTTCAAGCTGGAACAATTGGCTTAGAATTGAAGATAACAGGTTACGAAAGTACTATTTGGGATAACATAGGAAAAATGAAATTTGAAAAAAGTAAAAAATTGTAACAACAGGAGTTTGAAAATCGTCACAGGTTGTGTAGTTTATGGAATAATAGAAAATGCAATAATTTTCATTATGACCATTTTGATTCAGCCTGTAACAAATAACCTTACCCACATAGTCATAGACTTTCGCATTTATAATATAAAAAGGATTAAGTCTGGGATAGAGAAATAAAATTTTCAGTACAGATGATGAATTTTCGGAAAAATGAAAAATAATGCCTCTACAACGACAAGTACAGAGTCCTCATAAATGGTTGTAACATTCTAGTTGGCTTCGAATTATTTTTGATCACTCCCACGAATTTTATTCTTCAATATTTAATAATTGGCATTATTTCAAATTGTTTAATGATCTATTTTTTTTTACAGAACTGCAAATATCTTCTTATGTAACAACAAAAAACCCTTCGATTCAGCAATGATTAATAAAGACTCTGTAGTTATTATTTCACCACGTATGAAAAAAAAATATATCCAAAAACAATCTCACAATGCCTGAACTTTTATGGAGCGGATTTCGTGATAAATTATGTTTCTGATGTCGAGCTCTGAATGGCTGTCAATGAAACACTCAATATCCTCCCATACTTCTAGGAAGTTGCGTACTTCAAAAAGTTTCGGGGATCATTTACCATCAATTCCCTTAGTTAGGAAAAAATTATTCCACTCAGAAACTTTCATGAGAGGCCAGTTCATATTTGGCACTCGAACTATCTTGACCCACATTTTTTGTTTGCCATTTTCGCAGTTTTATCGGTTAAGGGATGGAGGGTTTTCTTCATCATCCACAATTCAGAAGCTCGGATATTACTACAAGATATTGGAGTATTTGCCACGTCTTGATTCGAGGGTGCTAATCCAATTATTTGAATCGAATAATGTTGTTGATGTGAAGTGAATTTAATGTTTTTTTATTTGAGATCAATGATAATTTGTTGAAAGACGAAATTATTTTATTGAAGTCAATGCAGGAGAATTTTTTACATTTGATTCAAAAACGCATATCTTATTTGATTGTAAGCATGATGAAACAATCAAATTTTTTTTAAATCTGATTTTTTCGAGATTTTTCAAGTTTGTAGAAAGGGCTCAGTGAAAATGGGCTTATACATTGTAAAAATAACCAAAATATTCAAGGCGCCTCATTTGAGCATTCTAGAAAATGGTTCATTAAATTCATTTTTCTTATGCACCATTGTGAATGTCATTTTGACAATTCTCGGAATATGTCGTAATATTTGGTCCTGAAAAATATTCTGTTTTCTTGTGTTATAAGATGTTTGGTTTATCTATGGGAGATGATTTCCTTTCATTAGGGTCCCGTAGCGGTCTTCAAATATCTGAAGTTCCGAAAAATCATCACTAGGATGGAGGTACTTGGTTCGAAAGAACCCACACGATCAGAGAGCAAGGCTGAGAATTTAAATTTGAATATTGGGTGAATTTGAAGGAAAAGAGTGATTACGTTCCGAAATTAGCCACTGAACATGGTGTTGAGATCTTCTAGGAATCTCACATGGCAACAGAGGAACTTCTTCGTGAAGGAGGACAATCGAAAGTTATGTACTCATTGATTTGTCACTCAGTCCAAATTACGGTTTAGCTTGTTGTCTTATAAGTTGTTTAGCAATTCAAAAAGTGGAAATTGATTGGGTTTTTTCATTTCCTTCAAACATTGTTACATTTTTGTCATAACTTATTTATAAAAAAGGAATTTCTGCAATGGGTGGTTAATTCAAAAACCATTTAATTGATTATAAATAGCTAGTTTTTTCTGCTTTTGTCTTTTTTATTTCACATCTAGAATTTCGGGTAGATTGGTGAAAAGTCTGTTTTTCTCTGCTTCCCATAAAAGAACTACATGAAGATGTTCTTCTGATCACGTAGATGTCTTCCAAGATTCTCTGATATGCTATTTTTAGTGAATTTTTTTCTAACACGGGTGAGGTCAGGGTTTTTTCTCTGGGGTTTTTTCCCTTTCCTCATTTTATCATACTACAGACCTGTATGGTTTTCCTGTGTTGCACTAACCCCACCTGGGTACTTTTTTGTTTCAATATGTATTGTATTATTTCAATAGATCTCCCTGAACAAAATCATTCGATCCATTTCGGGAAATGATTCCAATCTCTATGCGATAGAGGGGTGACTCGTCTAAGAATAAACACCCTGTATAAGTTTGTTGAAAATTTTCTCTTGTGGATTTTTCCAGAAAATGTTTTTTTTTCTTCAAATCAATATGAGGCGAAGGTAATCAGCTGGAACCTCTTCGTGATTTGTATTCGAATTGTACGTACCTGTTAAAGTTTAATTAAAATGTGGTCAAGTCCGATACTTCCGAAATGCCCTGATCCCCCTTTTTCAACCCCCCATTTAACCAAATCGCAATTAACGAGCGGGGAAGTTATTCCTTTGTTTCGTTGGGAACAACGCGATTTCGGAGTTGTATGAGGGTAACGCAATGTTTCATTTTCTTCGTTTCTAACAAAAGCGGTGAAACTGTTCCTATACCGAATCGAATATTTGTGGTTGGTGGGCTAAAAGTATTGTACCTAATACTGGTGGTGAATCCACCGGAAATTTATGTGTTGTTGATGCTCGAGAAGCTGAGGCATGAGCGACCTCTTTCATTCGATATGCATTCTACATGGGTCTCGAAACAAAGTTTGAATTTGTTAAACTCACTTCGTGATCGCAACAATTTGGACCGCAGAGGATATACACTGCGCAAAAAATTAACGCACATTATGGGAATCTCAAATTTAGTCTTCAACTGAAGGTGTTCTCAATGATAATTATTTTTTTTCAGAATTATGTATGCATATGTTATCCACTTTCAACGTTTTTCTTCAATACAGTTGTTTTTTCCCAGAAGGAATAAAAAAAGATGATATTATCAGATTTTGAATGTATTGGCTCCATTCTAAAATCAGTTGTTCTCGATCAATTCTAGTGATCAATAGTTTTTTTTTCGTTTGATTTTCTACACTCGATCGCTATGCAACGCGAAACACGCAATTTGACCCAAGAGGAATGTGCCCAAGCGGTAGTTTTGCGAGAAGAAGTGTGGACATACACAAGAATTGCAGAAAGGTTTGGAGTTTCCCATACAAGTGTGTCCAGAATGTTGCAGCGATTCAGGGAGACAGGTATGAATGTTCGAAGACCAGGACAGGGTAGACCACGGGTAACAACTGCCATTCAAGAACGTTACTTGAGAGTTTCTTCATTGAGAAAACGGTTTGCAATTGCTCGCCTCCTTCGAAATCAGCTTGAGCAGACTCATGGGGTTAAAATTAGCACTCAGACAATGAAATCGCCCCAGAGAATATCAAAGTCAAGGAGTCAGCTTGTATTTTGTTGGAAGAGGCTAATAATTTGTTCAGTACGAATAGATCGAATTTGGATGGATTTATTGAAAAAAGAACTGGTTTCAAGAAATTTTGAAATGAAATAACGATATCAACACCTAGTAATCAATATTAATCTATGTTCATCATATATTGACAAATGTCGATCGTAAAATCGAAATATTTTCACGATTAAATGAAGTTGAATGAAAACTAGTAATTGTCTGACAAAGGAGTCTGATTTAGACTCCGAAACGTTACGCTTAAGAGTTCAAAGTTTTTTCGTTTTGTTCATTGTTATGCAACAATTCCTTCTGTTAAAGTTTCGGCCACTGACAAGTTAGTGCTCAAATTTTTAAGCAAGGGTCTTTCTTATATTATTCAAAAAATTTTTCTAATTGTTTCTTGTTTCAGATACTGAGAGAGAAAACCCTAATTAAGTTTTCAGGAAAATGCAAAGACCTCCCAGAAAATATTTCAATAGATATCAATAAGTTTTGCTCCTCGGGAATTATAAAAAGACTCTTTGTAGTTCAAGAGAGAAACTGTCTGAGAAGAAGTGGTGACAATTTTTTTCAGCGTATTATGGTCTCTCAAAATTTTTCAAGTCTCCGTTTCTATTCCACGTTTGTCCTATGTTAAATTGATACATCTACACCATTTTCAAGTGATATTCAGAAACCGTCAAGTGTCTTCATATTAGTCACTTCAATTTCAGAAAGCGTCAATTGAATTTCAGATAATTCAATTGAAATTCAGAAAACGTCAAATGTATTTCGGATCATTCAATTGAATTTCATATGGTATTTTCTGAAATTCAATCGACAAATGTGAAAAACATTTGACGTTTTCTGAAAAACAATTGACTAATCTGAAATACAAGTGATGTTTTCTGAATGTCAATTGACGATTCCTGAATTACAATTGGAAATGGTGTAGTTTTGTTTTTCTCTTGAAAAAAATAATGTAATTTTAATGTACCAAACTCCATCATGTTGTATTTATTTATGCAATAATATCTAATCCTTGCCAGGACTGGATTTCAGGACTGATATACCGAATCAGTTAATTCGATTCTGTTACATTGTATACGGGAATTTAATATTATGCATATTCATGAGGAAATCATTGAATTGTTGATCCAATTTTAACTTGGCCGAATAACAATTCGATTTGAACTGTACGTGTACATACCTGAATCTCTAATTTACATACGCTACAGGTCTCTTGCGGCATGGCATCATTGAAATAATATCAGACTTGATGCTCAAACTGAATAAGCCCACATATGTAATGAAATAAATATTTTATTTGTTCTGCTTCGGTGGTAGATCAGATTAGGAAACATTCGAAGCAGCACAAATTCATGAAAATTGAAGGAATTCTGAATGAAACGTGAATCGAAAATTGCTAAATTTGCCTTATGAAATTATACAATTGGGAAGACACTCACTATCTATGAATCTTGTACTGTTGTGCGTACCTCAACTTCTTCCAAAATATGACTATCCATTTCTGTCATTGATGTTGACGGCCTTCTTACATGGGCTCATTTGGATTTTTTTAACAAGCAATATTTCTACGAGGCAATCAAGATATCCAAGTTTCAAATTTTACTTTCGAAATGAAGTATATAACATTACGAGCAAGGTAAGAGGGTTTTTACTGGCGAATGGAGGATATTACTGACTAATTTGTCGCAAATGTCGTAAGCTATAGAAGCGTTGCTATGAACATGTCCGTTTATTTTTCTTTACATTCGTTTTGGCTGAAGCGAAAAAAATGTACCAAAAGAAATTATTGAGGCAGCCAGCAGTGTAGCATCAAGTTTATTACCTGCAAATTCAGCTTCAAGGTACGAGCGAGAATACGACAACTTCAAAAAGTGACAAAAGAGAAATAGTGTGATTCGGTTACTGAAGATTTTTGTTGGTCTACTTGAATCAACTATCAGCTAGATTCAGCCCTAATATCTTATGGGCAAAATGGTCTTTGCTGAAAAGCTGCTTGGAAATGAAAGAAAGTGCCCCTGTTCGCAGGTCTGTTTAGTTGTCAGTTGCAGATTTCAAAAGCTGATAGCGTTTCTGAAACGAAAAAAAGAGCGTTATACCCAAAAAAGTCGAAGTTATTGAGTAAAGAAGAGGCTGAACAATGTCTTTCACATGCTCCTGATGACTAGTGGTTGCTGGCGAAAATTGTAACATTTGGGATTTTTGGATGTTGTCGATGTGACGAAATTCTCTCCTCAAACATGAATGATGTAGAAGATATGGAAAAATACGTTATTGTGACATTACGGCAAAAAAAAGAATTTAACAATAAGAAGATGATGGCTGCAGCTTCAAGCCCTGCATGTCATACAGAAAATATGTAAATCTTCGGCCTCCTGGAACAGAAAGCCTAAGATTTTTTTTGACATACCAACATGGAAAGTGCATTTCCCTTAATGCTTTCCAGCACACTATTGGTGGTGTCCCAAAACAAATAGCGAAATATTCAGGTTTAAAAGACCCAGAGTTATACACCGGCCACTCTTTTTGCAGAACTGGAGCCACTATGGTTGCGGATTCGGTGGAGATATTTTAGCACTAAAGCGTGCAGGAGGGTGGAAGAGCACCGAAATTGCGATGAGTTATGTCAATGATTCGGTCAACAAAAAAATCGAAATGTCTTGCAAATTATTTGGTTATAAGGAGTCCTCGAGTTCAGCAGTTTCTGAGTCAACAGTTCATCATCATCAGTATCAACTCTTTCATCATCAAAAATCTGTGTTACTGGAAATAAAAAATTATACCGTGATTTTCAACATATATGACGATAAAACAAAAATTTCTAATGTAAATAATACTACTATTTTGTGAAAATGTTGCAAGTTAACTGTCAGTTTCACAAGTTAGTGACTTGATAAAATAAACTTTCTTGATTAATATTGTGTTTTTGGAAACTGACGTTCACAAATGAGAAACAAATAAAGATGTTTTCAAATCAGGAAAACTCAAATTTTTTCACTCCAATCAGATTGATTGCCTTAGAAAAGCTGTTTTTCGAACACAAACTCAAATAGACACTCTGTATATCAATCAATTCGAGTAATTTTTGTTCAAGCGAGTCTTGATTCCATTCCGAAAAATAATTCACCATTTCTTCAATCTAGCTCAGGTCCAGATTCCTCGCTGTCACGAAAATCTTCCGAGGACATTATTCTTCATTTGCTGTTCCAAAATACGGACATTAAAACTTTATTTCTAATTTACCGCAACATTCCTCACAGGGTTTGCAGGGGCTGCCGTTCTATTTTCTGCTTTTTGGCTTGATTAATTAATTTCGGTATAAAACTGCCAACAGCCTCTCTTTTCAGAGCAAAACCAACTTCGCAAATGGAATCGCATTGGATAAAATTCCAGTGATTTCGGCGAAATTGAGTAATATTTCTTTATAGGTAATATTGGGGTACAAAAGGATTTTGTTGGGTACTTGGGAAAAATCACTGATGTTATATTTTCGAGATTGCCTCATAAGCTATCGAATAATCATAAAGTTAGTCCTTACGAGAGTTTTCATCAATGAAATTCCCATTATTCGATGAATGTGAAAAAAAACTGTTGTATCATTCGAGAAACAATTCATTGAAGAATAGTTTAAGGCTTTCACGACCGGATATACTGGTATGAAAAGAGTCTTCCGGGCTTATTGGCCGTGGTCTATTAGGAATAATTTCACCTAACGTTTCGCCTACAACTTCGGTAGGCATCTTCAGAGGATTCTCGGTCTAAGGTTGTACCTCGAACGCTGAATTTCTGACACTGGCGCGTTCGAACCGGAAACGTCATCTGCGCGCCGGTTTATGGCGGGAAAAAGTGGCGCGTCTACGTGCGCGATGCTGATTGGCCCATCGCTCCCGCTTCGTGTCGGCTTGATCTTTGTTTTTTCTAAGGTCGGTAACCAGGCGCTATGCAAGAAAGGGGTCTCTTCTTTTCTATTGATGTTATTTTTGTGTTTATAAATTTCAATGGCTTCCATGTTCAGCCTGGGATAGTAACTTCTAATATTGGAAATAATCTCCGCTTTTGAGAAATCTATGTTGTGTCCATCTATTAGCGCATGTTCTGCTAGTGCTGATTTTTCTGTCTGATTCAGTCGACAGCACCGTTCGTGTTCCTTAATTCTAGTGTTAATACTTCGCTTTGTTGTGCCAATATAGACTTTGCCGCAGTCACAAGGTATTCTGTAAATTCCAGCTTGTGAAAGTGGGTCAACTTTGTCTTTGGTTGTTTTGATCATTTGCCCAAGTTTTTGTGTCGGCTTATAAATGGTCTCGATGTTGTGCCTTTTCAGTATTTTTCCAATTCTATCTGTGACCTTGGGGATGTATGGTAAGATGGCTCTCCCGTTAGGTGTGATTTGTGATGTGTTATCATCACGGGTGGAAGTTTTTGTTCTTATTGCCCTCTGAATTTCTTTGGTATTATAGCCATTGGCGATGAATGCATTCTGTAAATGTTCAAGTTCATCCTCCAGAAATTCCGGCTCGCATAATCGTCGGGCTCTTTCTACGAGTGTTTTGATAACTCCTCGTTTCTGTTTGGGGTGATGATTAGACTCCTTATGTAGATATCTGTCAGTGTGGGTTGGTTTTCTATAAACCCTGTGTCCAAGTTTCCCATTAGGCTTTCTAGTTACCAAGACGTCTAGAAATGGTAGTGCACCATCTTTTTCAACTTCCATTGTGAATTGAATATTTGGGTGCCTACTGTTGAGATGGGTTAAGAAAGCTTGCAATTCTTCATCTCCGTGACCCCAAATGACGAAAGTATCGTCTACATAACGTAGCCACGTAGATGGTTTCTTCGATGTCGATTCGATGGCACTTTGTTCGAATTTTTCCATGAAGAAATTCGCAATTGCAGGACTTAGAGGGTTTCCCATGGCGACACCGTCTATTTGTTCATAGAACTCGCCTTTCCACTGAAAGTAGCTGGATGTTAGGCAAAGTTCAAAGAGCTTTGCTATGTCATTCGGGAATATCTCCGAAACGTAGTTTAGCGATTCTCTGATGGGAACTAATGTGAACAGAGACACACAACATCAAAACTAACGAGTCGGTCATTTGGTCCCAACTGGATGTTCTGCAGCTTTTCTACAAAGTGAGTAGAGTCCTTGACAAAGGTTTCCGTGTTTCCCACATAAGGTCTCAACATCGTCGTTAAGACTTTGGCTAAATCGTATGTTGGCGAGTCAATGGTACTAACAATTGGTCTCAATGGGACATTATCCTTGTGAATTTTCGGAAGTCCGTATATGCGCGGAGCCCTTGCTTCACTCTTACAGATTCTCTTTTTAGTTTCTTCATCGAGAGAAGAAACTTTTATGAGAGCTCTTGTTTGTTTGATTTTGGATGAGGTAGGATCTCTTCTGAGTTTAGTGTAGTTTGAAGGCTCTAACAACTCCCTCATTTTGAAATCATAGTCTGACGAATTCATTACTACCGTTGCGTTTCCTTTATCAGCTGGAAGGATCACAATGGATGTGTCCTCATTGAGATTCTTTATGGCTTTGTATTCCCTGAAATTTATATTACTTTTTGATGGTTTAGCCTTCCTGATAATTCTGGAGGCTTCAGTCCTCACTTCCTCAGCTGTAGCCTCAGGTAAAGACCGAATTGCTGCCTCAACATTAGCTATTATATTCTCCACCGGAATTTGTTTTGTTCGAATGGAGAAATTCCGAAAATTCACAAGGATAATGTCCCATTGAGACCAATTGTTAGTACCATTGACTCGCCAACATACGATTTAGCCAAAGTCTTAACGACGATGTTGAGACCTTATGTGGGAAACACGGAAACCTTTGTCAAGGACTCTACTCACTTTGTAGAAAAGCTGCAGAACATCCAGTTGGGACCAAATGACCGACTCGTTAGTTTTGATGTTGTGTCTCTGTTCACATTAGTTCCCATCAGAGAATCGCTAAACTACGTTTCGGAGATATTCCCGAATGACATAGCAAAGCTCTTTGAACTTTGCCTAACATCCAGCTACTTTCAGTGGAAAGGCGAGTTCTATGAACAAATAGACGGTGTCGCCATGGGAAACCCTCTAAGTCCTGCAATTGCGAATTTCTTCATGGAAAAATTCGAACAAAGTGCCATCGAATCGACATCGAAGAAACCATCTACGTGGCTACGTTATGTAGACGATACTTTCGTCATTTGGGGTCACGGAGATGAAGAATTGCAAGCTTTCTTAACCCATCTCAACAGTAGGCACCCAAATATTCAATTTACAATGGAAGTTGAAAAAGATGGTGCACTACCATTTCTAGACGTCTTGGTAACTAGAAAGCCTAATGGGAAACTAGGACACAGGGTTTATAGAAAACCAACCCACACTGACAGATATCTACATAAGGAGTCTAATCATCACCCCAAACAGAAACGAGGAGTTATCAAAACACTCGTAGAAAGAGCCCGACGATTATGCGAGCCGGAATTTCTGGAGGATGAACTTGAACATTTACAGAATGCATTCATCGCCAATGGCTATAATACCAAAGAAATTCAGAGGGCAATAAGAACAAAAACTTCCACCCGTGATGATAACACATCACAAATCACACCTAACGGGAGAGCCATCTTACCATACATCCCCAAGGTCACAGATAGAATTGGAAAAATACTGAAAAGGCACAACATCGAGACCATTTATAAGCCGACACAAAAACTTGGGCAAATGATCAAAACAACCAAAGACAAAGTTGACCCACTTTCACAAGCTGGAATTTACAGAATACCTTGTGACTGCGGCAAAGTCTATATTGGCACAACAAAGCGAAGTATTAACACTAGAATTAAGGAACACGAACGGTGCTGTCGACTGAATCAGACAGAAAAATCAGCACTAGCAGAACATGCGCTAATAGATGGACACAACATAGATTTCTCAAAAGCGGAGATTATTTCCAATATTAGAAGTTACTATCCCAGGCTGAACATGGAAGCCATTGAGATTTATAAACACAAAAATAACATCAACAGAAAAGAAGAGACCCCTTTCTTGCATAGCGCCTGGTTACCGACCTTAGAAAAAACAAAGATCAAGCCGACACGAAGCGGGAGCGATGGGCCAATCAGCATCGCGCACGTAGACGCGCCACTTTTTCCCGCCATAAACCGGCGCGCAGATGACGTTTCCGGTTCGAACGCGCCAGTGTCAGAAATTCAGCGTTCGAGGTACAACCTTAGACCGAGAATCCTCTGAAGATGCCTACCGAAGTTGTAGGCGAAACGTTAGGTGAAATTATTCCTAATAGACCACGGCCAATAAGCCCGGAAGACTCTTTTCATACCAGTATATCCGGTCGTGAAAGCCTTAAACTTATCATATTTCTCGTAGTTTCCGGCAATAATGACTTCAAATTCAAGTAATTTACCATTATTCTGAACAGAGATCGAACCACGGAGAATTTAATCAAGTATTGAATGGCAAAATAATAATGACACCATGCGTAGTGACATATTATTCTGTGATTCAGCCTACTTAATACTCACTAATTCAAATTTCACATACAAACTATATCTTTCATGATATCTGGATGAATCTGAGGGCAATGTATGATGTATGATATATTTCTGAAACGGGAAAAAAATGGCGATTCTTCCTAAGCCATTTGAAACTATTGTTTCCATAAGAAAAAACACAACTTTACGTTATAGCTCAGCAAGGAAACTTCTTGGGAAAAAACAAAGTACGCTACTGGATTGCTATGAAAAAAGTGCCTCTATAATGTTTTCACTTCAACATCCTAACACAAATAGAAACGGAGATAACGACCAAAGTTGAAATCGCCCAAATTTCAATTTTGGCCTATAACTCGAAAACAAAAGAAGATAGAGGAATGAAGTTGATGGCATTATCAGTTTCTCTAAAAAAGACCACCGTAACGTGCCATTCATGTTTCTCTATCTCGTTGGGTTAAAAAGTTGTAGTTCATGTATCACCAATTTTGCCCACCCTGTACAATGAAAACGAATTTTTTGATTTGAGGCAATTGTACTTTCAGTCCCTCAGTTTATATCAATTTAAATGTAAAAACAATTGGCTCAACATCGAACACATTCACAGCACAAGATATAAGAATAACAATATAATGGTACCAAAGATGAACAAAACCATAGGTCATCGTTGCTTTATTTTCTTAGGTCCCCATGTGATGAATACATTACCTATATTGATTAAAAATGCAGAAAATGAAAGAAAGGTCAAAATTCTATTAAAAAAATGTTTGAGGGAAACGGATCGTAAAATTATAAAGAACTTAATAGACATAAAAAAAGAATAAGGATAGGAGGTAACATAGTTAATAGAAATTATGAAATTGTTTGATATATTATGTTGTTTATGGTGGATAGCTAGTTTATAATATAGATTAATTTAAGTCCACACGCGGAAATTATTCCTTTGTGAAATTTCAGGTTTATGTCTATTTATCTAAAATGGAATTGTAAATTATTCTATTTGATTGTGGTGGTACTAATAAACAAATTTGATTTGATTGATTTATTGATTGATTTGTGGTATTTGGTTGGGCTAGTAGTTGTAGATATTCTGAAGCCTAAGATCGCGCATCTCTTCAAAACGGCTCATTTGCGGACCCATGTTCATAGACCTTTTTCACTTATTTTGAGGTCTAGATGATGTTGAAACGTTGAGGAACTGTACACTGATATTTATCTCGACGATCTCTATAGAACAGGTTATGACAGTCTGTGGCCATTCTTCTTCCTAAAAGGAAATGTATACGAATTAATCTGCCTCTGTTACATCAGCATGACCTCCAACGAATCACAGATAACATGGAAACATAACAAGACACAAGACCCACATCGCAAATTTTCCTAGCTGTGTACTCTAGGCTTACAACATATGAATATATATATACGTTAAGTTGGCGTAAAATTGGGAGATATGTTGCAGTAAATTTTCTGAGGCGTCGCCTTTGTTCGGGCTACTTTATTGGGTCGTTAATCGGGGATGTGGGAAGTTCAACGAAGTTCACGCCGACGGCAGCACCAGGAGGCACAATTTTGGGGCCCAACGCTCTTCTGGAACTCATTAAACACGATGTGTTGCCCCGATATGAAGAGGAGATGAATAATTGGAGGATCTGGTTGGTTGAGGGCGGAAGTGGTCAATAAGATCTGATTGGAGGCAGCTTTGTTGTCTGGTGGCTGGAGGATGCTTGAGGACGGGAAACTGAAAGAAAATTGTCTCCTAAAGGTATTTTTCATGGTTTCAACGAAGTGTCTTCAGAATTCGTCAGATTTATTTATCTTCATTATGGTTCATTTCTGTTTTTCCACTTATGCCATGGGCAGAAATTATGTGGGTTGAACAAACTCAGCTATTCTGGTAGATTTCATTTTGAATAATATTCAACAATATTTGGATGGAATCTAATATGAAAATATCCAAGGTTGTTTGGTAATCCATCGCCCTACCAAAAATATTGGAAGAAGTTCGAATAATTTTTTCGAAAATTGTCTATTGAAGTACCTCCAGCACTTCAAAAGTAGGACCCTTCAGATGCTACTAAATCAATCTTAGTTTCGCCCGAACTAACACAACAAAACTCTCAAAGCCACCAAATTGCCAGTTGAAGAAGGTCCTGATTCTCCCATGAGATTCTAGAGTTGAATGTATCAACAAATTTCATTATTTTATCCTCCATTAAATATTGAATGACTTTTTGCAGAGTTTAAATTTTTTCAGCGTTATTATTGATTTTACTAACATAAAAAATCTTGGAATACACAGGGTGAGTCTTCGACTCATACATAAAGAGTGTCTCCTAATTGAATGTCAATATTAATGGGGGTGATTTTTTAGCCCATTATAAGAAAAAACTTCATATGGACGTATGTCCTGAACGATTTACTCTTTGAGATACAGGGTGATGAAGTTTTCAAAAATAAAACATTTATCAATGATATGTACAATACCACCACAGATATTTCTACGAAATTCGTCATACATGTACAGTGTATCCCAAATTGCTTGATTTTGACTGTTTTGGGTACTTCTGGACTAGATAGGTAAAAACTTCGTAAGGTGTCCTAGGCTTGATTTTTGTATAAAAACACCATTAGTGAAAACCGTTTCACGATATCTTTATTTTTTTTTTAATTTCGATTTCGAAAATGTGCCTATATTAAATTTTTTTTCTCGTAAAAAAACACTTTTTTCATATTTAATACGAACGCATTTTTTTTTCATTTTATTTCATGAAAAAAAATTTAGAGATGAAAACAATTTGAAATAATGTCTTATTCCCAGTGAAAAAGTGCAGGTTGAAAGTTTTTATCGGTTTCAGATATTTTCGAAAATAAAAAAGTTATGGCACATCTTCTGAATCGAAAAATTTTCAAAATGTTATTATATCTTCAAAACAAATGAAGATATCGTGAAACGGTTTTCATTAGTGGTGTTTTCACGCAAATCGAGCCCAGTACCTAGAACAGTCAAAATCAAGCAATTTGGGATACCCTGTTCTATGAATCACGAGGCATTTTATATTAGTAAGCCTGTATCTCAACAGGTGAGACGTTTAGGACAAATTATGTTCATTATAAGTTTTTTCTTTAAATAGGCCGAAAAATCACCCTCATAAATATTGACATTCAATTAGGAAACACATTGTATATTCTAACAATATTTTTTGAGGTCAGAAAAAACTTACCTTTTTTCCGATTCAGCCTGGAGAAAAAAGTGTAGCCCTTTCAAAATTTCATATTATGCTTTGCTATCCCTGGAAGCATACCACCAAAGTTCTTCTGAGCATAAAATCTACCACTTGAAAATTTAAAATTGAATTTTGTGAAAAATTGACATTCAGAATAACCAATTTTTATAATTTTGCTAAGAGTCGTGTTCCTCGAATTTTTGGTATACTTATGACTTATGGAATGTGATGAAATGTAATGGTCATGATGGAAAAAATAATGAACTTAAGTAGGTAGCATTTTGATTTCGTAGTCAATCTACTACAACAATGAAAATCTATATTCCGAAAATCACCTCATTCGATGAAATTATTCACGATATATCGAGAGATATATATTCGAAAATTACATTTTTTATGAATTTTCAATAGTCCGCATCTTTTAAACCATGCTGAAGCGGGAAACAATAAAAACGAGAAAAGTGTTATGTTGAAATATACGATTGTAACCGATTGCTTAATTTCTGACAGTAACACGACTTACAATATCAGATCAAGAATACTCTTAACATGCCTACCGCATATGTAGGCGAAACGTTAGGTGAAATGATTCCTAATACCACGGCTAATGAGTCTAGACGACTCTCTAAATTTTGATATATCCGGTCGTGAAAACCTCAAACTATTTATTTGTATATGATTGAAGTTTGGCAACACGTCTCGATTGAATGAAATTATGTCAAAGTCTCTTTATATTTTGTTTTTTTCTATGATTTTCCTTTTTGGATAAAGTACAGTTATGTCTATGATTATGATCAGATTTTGATTTAATGTTCATTTTCTGTTTTTTGATTTGGCGGCTACATCAGAATGTAATTTATTCCAATTTGATTTTATAGATTATTACATTTTTTCCTTTCTCAGCATTTTTCCTTCTATTAATATTTCTTATTATCATGAACAAATTATGCTTGATGCTTGATCCCGCTTATATTTTTTCCAATTACGATAATGTATGGTCTCCCGAGACATGAAGGCATCATATAAAAGTTCCCCTCCTTGCAAAACTTTCCTTTTCTGAGAAACGAGGAGAAAGAGCAGCCATTGAAATGACGAAACCCTTTCGCCAAGTCCCAGAAAAGCCATATTTTTCAATTTCGTCCTGTTGAAAGTCGCATTCCCTCCCTATTCATACCCAAGGCACAACATATACCGTCTGACATTCACAAAACGTTTTTTAGGGGTGAGCAACACATGAATATGTTCAAACTTCTCGAGAAATTATGAATAACGTTCTGTTGGATTTCCCAGACAGAGAACGTTCCCCTTTTCGGGTTTTACCCAGCTAGTCCTGTCCAGGAAGTTTCCAGATCCTCATATTTCAATTCGGAGTTGAGTTGGGGGGAGTTCATTGGATTTTCCTTCTAGTGAAAGCTGTTAATAATTGATTGGAGTCCCTTCAAGTGAACCGACAATTCATAAATATAAAGCAAGGGAGCATCTCTCTCCCTTTCAACGTTCATTTTGAAGCTTTCTGTGAGAGTGACTCTGGAATATTTACTCAACGTTCATTTGGTGTGGACAAAAGTCCAAGTTTTTCGTGTATTTTTTGTGTTTGCTTCAAGACGCTCTATCATTTTGAAGCTTTCTGTAAGAGTGACTCTAGAATATTTACTCAACATTCATTTGGTGTTTTTCGTGTATTTTTTGTGTTTGCTTCAAGACGTTCCAAACTTCTTCCCTATTTAATTTTCCTCGTAATTGATGGAATATTTCCATAAATATCGATTAGCTATTTTTTCATTGAAAAATATCGATTGGCAGAACTGTTTTTACTCTCAAAAATTCTACAAATATCGAGTAAATACGAAGCAGGAGATCAACTTTAGATGATTGAATATAACCATGATTTTGTTTTACAAGATGTGACACAATGAACGGATTTTACACAGAATTGGAGAAATAACTATTCCACTCTTGAATCTCCTATGTTCAACGAAGAGCTCGGAAGAAATTATGTCATCATTTAATTATGTCATTATTTCAATTATTATTTACTTAATTATGTCATTATTTCAAATATAAATTTTCTGATCGTATACCAGATATGATATATTGAGGTTGGTTGCTTGCAAACTCTCTATATCTTTCAGGTGTCCTTGCAGGTTTTTCAAGCACATCAGGTTCATGTTTCCAATCAAAAAACAGATGGTGTAATGTTCCAATATGAGAGATCAAAAATGAAGTATTCTGATAATATTTCACTAGATGGAACTCGAGTTGAAATAAAAAACTGCTAAAGTTTCTTGGCTTTGGGTCGATACTTATCTGAAATGGAGAAGTCATGTGGACTATTTGAATACAAGATTTAATTCCACCATCCTTGTTATCAATGAATTGAATAAGTCAGTGTAACCATCTTCGAAATGGTTTATTTCTCAAATTTTCAATCAACCCTATTATATGATATTGTATGCTAGGGAGGCACGCTCATTTGTAAAACAAAAAAAGGATTTAAGATTTATACTAAATATGAAATAAAGGCAGACGTGTAGGAGTGTTTTCTGCACTGATGATATTCTTACTTTCACAGGATTTCATGTAAATAATTGCTTTCAATTTATCATACACACCAAGGAGTTTTTTGATAGATTCAAAAATAAAAACAACAAAACTAGGTGGGTGAATCAATATCTGCATTCCACGCACAATCTGACACTCACAGAGAATAATGCAATATATACAGGTTCGTCATAGCATACAATATAGATATTCACTTGGTTAATCAATTGAATATCTTTTTAACGAAAACGACAATATTTATGAAATTTTGCAGGTAGAAGCACTGACGCAAAATGTATCTTATGTACAATTTTTTGTTGATAATATACATCCGGTTGAGCAAGAAATAGCTTCAACCTTCCAATTCATATGGTACTTCCTGTACACTGAGAGAAGTATTCACTTAATATTATCGATCATGCGTTTAAGTTAATAAATCATTTATTGGCCAAATGGACAAATAAATATTTCTTTCATGGAAATAAAGAATTTATTTAAGTTTTCGCAAATCACCTTCACTCAATATTATATCACATTTATTTATGAATAATAACATTCAATAATACCGAATAAAGACGCATTACACTGAAATAAATATATTTAGTAATAATTAACAAACTGCATGAATTATGAATGAATGTTAACGTCTGATAGCAAAATTGAAAATTAATGGCTTTGCAGACGGAATTGAATTCGGGAATAATGACCAGTCCGTGCAGGATTTGAACCTGCGACCCTCGAAATACTAGTCCAATGCGCTAACCAACTGTGCCATTGGGAAGGTTGAAGGTTCCATCTGATCTTCGGTTGGCGACTCTCCCAGATTTCGATGTCAGTTTGTTAGTTTTAATTCTTCATGAACTATGACGCTCGTGAAGAATTCTTTGGGGAGTTAGGGTTGGAAGGGGAACTCATTCGCTATCGGTGGTCATCGATGATTCGATTTTTACCTTTCATCCGATTGCGTCATTCGCGATTTATCGGCAGGAGTCGGGTAGTTGAATCTACCGATCACCGAACAATGTTAACTAGCCAAGATGACTGAAACATGTCAAATGCGGTTTGTTCATTGTTAATAAATCCTGTATTTTGAGTAAACATATCGTGGAGTGGTGGAAGTTTAGAATCATTGAGTAATAGAAACCAAACGTTCGTTTATTACCAAATGAACATATGTTTTCAATTAATATATCTTACATTTGAAGAGAACTGCATGATTCCCAAATATATTAAATATTAACAAATACCGTGTAAATAAATATTTCGTTATATATAAATGAATTCTTTCAGAGGCAAGATCTGTTAGTTAATAAATAAATTAAAGATTAATAAGTGGATTTGTCTGTTAATTTCCCTACCAAAACTTGAAAAAAAAATTTTTTTTAATTAAAAAAAAATTTGATAAAAAAATCAAAAATCGATCCGCATTCAGGTTAGGTTAAGTTAGGTTCTTGCATACTATATGGGTAAACCATATAGTATGCAATAAAATATCTTGAATATTGCAGAGGCTGTAAGGTAAATGTTTGTATGTACGAGTATACTATGAAATTAATAAAGCTCTATCTATTATTATTATTATTCGTTTCAGCTAGGTTCAAACTTCCGGGAACTTCGACCGCAAGGATCTTTTGTTCTTTAACCAACTTCTACATTTAAATCCCAAGAAGGCCCTCGATGGCATTGATAAAATATATATCTAACGGTATTTTAAATATAATTTTGCTGACAGTATAAAAGTATATATATGGTTGGTTTCGAAGCCTTCAAACTCACTATTTCCCAAAATGGTTTCCTTCAACTATCAACATCAAACGGAAATAAGCGTATGGGCTGATTTCTTCAAATGTGCAGGTACATCAAAAATAATCCCTGTTCTCTTTCTACTTCACATTCAATATGTGAATATTAAAATGCATGTTCGACAAAGGGAACAGTGCGAGACTGTTTCTAATTAAAATCGAAATAATAACGAATAGTTCGAACATTGGAGGCGCTCTAGTATTTTATTAACGTATTCCACTCCAAAAAGGTTTGAAACACGGATGCGATGTACACTCTACCGACCTTTGATGAATTGATAAAATTTTATTGAATCCAACGCAATATGTACTCCCATCAGTAACAATTTATTTTTATCTGTCAATATCGCTGACAAGTGGTGGTATGTCTAGTGCCTATTACGTTGGAAAGGCCCGTTTCCATGGAAAAATATGATGAGTGGGGCTCGTATATGCGTATCTTGTGTCAGTCGCTATGCTTGAACTGAAATATTCGAACTTTGAAGGGTATAGCCCTTGATATGATCCATTGGCGGCTCGTGATCAGATGTCATTCTGCATTATCATTTTGTCTGAATGAACAACACTTAGTATGGCAGCGCTAGCCTTGGTTTTTTTTGCACCTGAATATACACTGCGCAAAAAAATTAACGCAAATTATGGAAATCTCAAATTTATTCTACAACTGAAGGTGTTCTCAATGATAATTATTTTATCAGAATTATGCATGCATAGGTTATCCACTTTCAACGTTTTTCCACAATAGGGATGTTTTTCCCCAGCAGGAATAAAAATAGATGATATTATCAGATTTTGAAAGTATTGGCTCCATTCTAAAATCAGTTGTTCTCGATCAATTTAGTGATCAATAGTTTTTCTTTCGTTTGATTTTCTACACTCGATCGCTATGCAACGCGAAACGCGCAATTTGACTCAAGAGGAATGTGCCCAAGCGGTAGTTTTACACAAAAATTGCAGAAAGGTTTGGAGTTTCCCATACAAGTGTGGCCAGAATGTTGCAGTGATTTAGGGAGACAGGTATGAGTGTCTGAAGGCCAGGACAAGGTAGACCACGGGTAACAACTGCCGTTCTAGAACGTTACTTGAGAGTTTCTTCGTTGAGACAACGGTTTGTAACTGCTCGCGTCCTACAAAATGAGCTTGAGCAAACTCATGGGGTGCAAATTAGCACACAGACAATAAGAAATCGCCTCAGAGACTATGATTTAAGGCCTCGTGTCGCGGCAAGAGGCCCAGCTCTTACCCCAGCCCATCGAAGGGCGCATTTGGATTTTGCGAGAGAGCATAACCATTGGGAAGAGGCCGATTGGGAAAGAGTTCTCTTCACAGACGAGTCTAGATTGTGCCTCTACCATTGTGAAAATTCCATCTATTGTTGCCGAATTACTCAAACTGCCAGAACCAAAGCAATATACAGGACACTGTTTTCGAAGATCCTCCGCTTCATTGCTAACAGAAACAGGTGCAAATATAACGGATATAAATAAACATGGTGGATGGAAGTCTACGACGGTAGCCAAGGGCTATGTTGATCATTCCATTGCATATAGAAATGTCATTGCTCAAAAAATTCTCCAACCTCAACAGATTTTGGATCATCATCATCCAATATTGTACTTTCGGTTTCTACAAGTACTGATGGTGCTGAGGATTCTGATAATGTGTTGCGAAGCTCTCTAACGTCACAGGGCATTAATGTTAGTAATTGTTCTAGTTATACGTTTAATATAATATATGTTAGCAATTGTTAAATTTGACCCCCTTGTTCATTTGATGCTAATGTGCGAATGTAAATGTAAGAAGAACAACTCTATGCTTTAAATGTCTGCCACACTTCTGTGTTCCCGAGACTGCGCCAAGGGATTGCTCTCTGTCCAGCCCTCTCTTAGCCTGACCCTCTGAAGAGAAGGTCGTGCAGTTATCTCCGTCTGTATACGAGACCACGTGTTGTATCAAAATAAACTACGTTTTGCCCACCGAGTTAACCTTATCTTTGATTATTCCTTCCTAAGATTACATATATAATATAAAATATTTCTTATGAAAAAGAGCGCTAAAATAATACATCAAATGTTGAAACAAAAAGTACCTAAGCTGGGGTAAAAAAGAACGGGGTATCATAACATTCTTCGTAGGATACTATAGAATCATAGGATACTATAATTACTAGTATCATAGGATACTATACAGCCAGGGAAAAAAACCTCAGCCGAAAAAACCTGTCTCCCCGTAAACAAAATAACATAAAATATCAAATATCAGGAAAATCTTGAAAAACATCAGTGTTATCCGTCGATGGGCTCGGATAAAACAGATTCTTCCCAAAACGACTTGCAATTCTTAATCAAAGAAGACAAAAACAGAAAAGAAACCGATTATTCAGAATAAATCAAATGCATTTTGGAAATGCATTTGCTACTTGAAAAACATCAACATTAAGATTTCTTGGCCAAATAATGTTCGGAGGTTTATAAATATTTATGACAGAAATGTCACAAAATTGAAGGAAATGAAAAAAAAAACTCCATCAATTTCCCCTTTCCGAATCTGTTGAAAGTTACGAAACTGATCATTTTTCAACATAACAAGCTAAACTTGTGAAAAAATCAATTAATACATAACCTTTCAACTGTACTTTTTCACGAGGATTTTTTTCTGTAGCCGTGTGGGTTTCTTGCAGAAGAATAACTTCGATACCATGTTCATCAGCTAATTTAGAGACGTAATCACACTTGCCTTTCGAAATTCCTTCGATATTCAAATTCAAAATCCACAAATTCTTGCTCTCTGGTCGTGAGGGTTTTATCAAACCGGAAACGACCTTTCAGGTGATGATTTTTCGGCACTTCAGATGTTTGAAGACCGCTACGGGACCCCAATGAAAGGCAATCATCTCCCATAGATAAACCAAACATGTTATAACACAAGAAAACAGAATATTTTTCAGGACCAAGAACTATGACATATTACGAGAATTAATATTCATAAGTGATGATTGTAAAATATTGATAATGAAAATTTGAAATTGCTGAATTTTTCTCACCTGATTTCATCATGAGAAAATGGAGTGCTAAAAATATTTTCAACACTACTGTTAAAAATATTTTTGAGACGCTTCCACGTAAACAATCAATTTAAACATTGTTTGCTGCTGTCATTAAAATTGTCACTTTTAATGGCAGTTGTACAAAAAATTTTTTGAATAATTTTTTTCAGGATAACCCACAGCTATTATCAACAAAAACACAAAATCTTCTATCCGACAGCACATTTTTTAATAACGAATCTCGAGAGTTACTCAACCTGTCATCTTGCCACCGCATTCTTCTCAGCGAGGAAGCAGCCCCATTAGCGTATTTATGATCGCGACAAGTCGAGGAATAAGTAATTCGGTGAAAAGCCAGGCACATCCTGTTTTCCACGGCTTTGCGGAGAATTTCCGGAAGCACCTAGAGAGACCGCGTCGCGACGGCCAGCGCCGTCGGTCGAAAATAAAGCTGAATCAAAGTTGCGGGTGTTTGTTGCGGGCAGAGGTTGAAACTTCTATCGCTCTTTTCTCCGCTTGGCCGGCTACCAAAAGATTACTCCCGCTCTTGCTCCAATCGATCATTTGCTCGGCGTAAATAGTGTGTGTACCTTGAATTACGTGTCCTATTTATCGGATTTGTGGAGGAATTCGGCTGAGAGATTCCAAGTCTGACAAAATCTTGAAGTGTTCAGAGTTACATTAGAAGCGTAACATCCAGAAGAAGGAGTTACTTTCTTTCTGATAACATAATGAGAATAATATTGAAGAATGAGAGATATTTTATGCTACTAATACTCCTATTATAAATGCGAAAGTATTTGGGAATGTACTTTTTTACTGTTTCACGTAAAAACTACCGAACGGATTCAGATGAAACTTCACATAAATATACTTCATCTGTCAGAATAACAAATAGCTACAATAATTATGCAGATTTTGTGTAATATGATTATAATGCAACGACAGGTGTCGACAGAGATCGACAGTGATCTGAGGCAAGATTTGAATTACGAAGCTGACGGTGAAAGAATCATATTGCCAGCAACTTTGGTCAATCAAAAAATCAAAATATTGTCACAATTCTACGAAGTTGAATGAAAACTGGTGATTGTCTGACGAAGGAGTCTGATTTAGACTCCGAGACGTTAGGCTTCAGAGTTCGAAGTGTTTTCTTATTGTTCATTGTTAGGCAACAATTTCTTCTTGTAAAGTTTTGGCCCCTGACAAATTAGTGCTCGAATTTTTAAGCAGGGGCCTTTCTTCTATTATTTAAAAAATTTTTATAATTGCTTTTTGTTTCAGAGACTGGGAGAGAAAACCCAAATTATGTTTTCAGGAAAAAAAATTCTATTGTGATACTTCGTAAACTCATTTTCTTGAAAAATGTCAAATGTCTAGTTTTTGCATTTATACGCTTCAAATACAAGCGAATGAAACCAACATTAGATATCATTGAAATATGGTCTGGGAGGTCTTTGCATATTCCTGAAAACGTAGGGTTTTCTCTCCCAGTCTCTGAAACAAGAAACAATTAGAAAAATTTTTCAATCACATCAATAATGAAGAACCTACAAAAAATTCACAATGGAGTTGGAACAAAATAATGTACTTTCCCTCTTAGATGTTTCGATGAGAAAATTTCCAAATTATTTTGAAACAACTGTGTTCAAAAAAATGACACACACAAATCGATATCCAAATTTTTATTCTTATCATCAAATAAGTATTAAAAGAGGTATTATAAAATTACTTTATGATAGAGCTCAATTAAATTCTGAAAATGAAATACGAGATAACGAAATTAATTTCATTGAAGATATTCTTGAGGATAATCAATATCCAACGAATTTCATAAAAAAAACTATTTCAAATTTAGAGAGAACAATTTTGCGTCAAAACGATAATAACAATCAGGAACCAACAACAAACCGTCAAGAACAACCAGTTTTAATAAAATTGATTCCTTATGTTCATGGACTTTCAGAAAAAAACTAAAAGAATTGGTTCTATTATTATTATTATTATTATTATTATTATTATTATCATGAACAGGGGTCGTTGTGGCTTCGTTCAGCCTTTCGGGAACTTCGACCGCAAGGATCTTTTGTGCTTTACCCAACTCGTTCATTTAAATCCCAAAAGGAGGCCATCAATGGTGTTGATGAACCCAACGACATCCTTAGGAGCCTTGGCGGTTATTTCATGTGGATCCAGAACCGACTTCCCCATGTGAATGGTTCTTAGTTCCGCCAGCTCTTGCATACCATGTGTTCAGCCGTTTATTTCTCTGATCCGCATAGCCTGCAGGTTTCATCTGCTGACTTTCCCATGCGATACAAATGTTATTTATATCGACAGTGTCCCGTCAGCAAACCCACCATTACTCGAAGATCAGCTTGTGGCAGCTTTATGAGCTTCCTGGTGTAGGTCGACGAGAATTCCACAAATCTCTTGGCTTGCTCAAGTCTAGGAGTATTTCTCCAAAGCGTTATTTTATAGAATTGGTTCTAAGAAACTGTTTTGTTTGCAAAACAGATCTTATGTTGAATATAGAATTGGTTCTAAATTCAACATAAGAACTGTTTTGCAAACAAAAAATGATTTACGATCTTTACTAACAAAAACTAAACCTTTGAATGAGAACAAAAAATCAAGAAATTGTATTTACAATATTCCCTGTATTTGTGGAAAATCTTATACAGGAGTAACATCAAGACCATTAGAAATTAGAAAACGCGAACATAAGAATAACGTAAAAATAGAGATATTGGTAGATCGCAGATAGCAGATCATGTTGGTTCCAATACCGGCAATCACATGATGAATTGGAATGGCACAAAAATTCTAATGACGGAACCTGCTGACTATAAAAGAAAAATCAAAGAGTCAGTTTATTTTTTGTTGGATGAGGCTAATAATCTCAGCGATTGTTCAGTAGGAATAGATCGAATTTGGATGGATTTATTTGAAAAAGAACTAACTAGTTCAGGGAATTTCGTCATAAAATAACGATATCATCATTAAGTAATCAATATTTATCTATGTTCATCATATATTGACAAATGTCAATTAAAAAAAATCAAAATATTCTCACGATTCTACGAAGTCAAATGAAAAATAGCAATTGTCTGACGAAGGAGTCTAATTTAGACTCCGAAACGTTACACTTCAGAGTTCAAAGTGTTTTCTTTTTGTTCATTGTCAGGCAACAATTTTTTCTTGAAAAGATTTGGTCCCTGACAACTTAGTGCTCAAATTTTTACGCAGGGACCTTTCTTCTATTATTTAAACAAATTTTCTTATCGTTTCTTGTTTCAGAGACTGGGAGAGAAAACCCAAATTAAGTTTTCAAGAAACCAACATTACTTCAGGGAAAACGTACCGTTTCTAAAATAATTAGAATTTTATGAATGCACCTAATATTGCCAATTCTCGTTCAATTTTTTCAATTGCACAGCCACTTTGTGATTGAGGATAACGATTTCTGCCCATTTCTTTAAGTTTTAGAAACTTCCTTATTTTCTGAAGATTCGAAATTGGTGAATAACACAAACCATAATTCTTCAACTTATTAGCTGTCTGGGATACAAGAGAGATTTATGTAGCTATCCTTCCGACACTACGATTCGTTACTTCATTACACGATGTCAAAAAAATTGAGATTTTCGGTAATTTTTGATATCATGATGCGTCAGAATCGCACATGTGTTGGGTAATCCTGGGGTTCTAATTTCCATATCTGCTGGACATGGTGAGGGTGTGAGATTCTATGGGTGGTAGATCTCCAATTATTTCCAAGACGATGTCTTTGCCTTACGTGTATGGTCTCCCAGGTTGACGACCATGGTCTATTCCAGGCATTCTTCCAGCTCGGTAAGCCTGGTGGGTGCTTCTAATGAGCGCGATAATGGGGGTTTGGAGAACGCTGAGCGTTATTCCTTGCTGCTTTCCTTGCGTTGTAGGCAAAATCACCTCTTTGTGGCTCAAAACAAGTTTCTCTGTGAATGAGATGTATACCTTCATATTCTTTCGCAGTGTGAATCTCTCGTTTCATTTGCTAATAAACACTAATCTCACACACTATCATTCAGCATTCAAGTTTACGTCAAGTCCTCATCCACAGTTAATAATCCAATCATTAGGTATCGAAAAGTCCGATGGTCACAAAAAAAATTCACGCACAGCGTTATCTAAACCTCCATATGGCGTCTTTATTACAACAGTCCAACGTTACCGAGCTGGTAGAATGTCCGGAGTTGACCATGGTCATCAACCTTGGAGACCACAAACGTTACACGAAATAATTGGAAAAGAGCCTGGCATCTCCACCCGCAACATTAGCAACCTAGAAATTTTCTCATAAGCTACCATACCAAAATCAACAAAAATGCACTGGTCACTCTTAATTTTTGAGTACCGCTAGCGCGCCCTGAAAATGAACGACGTTTGGCATATAGAGAAGAACAGGATAAACTAGCCCTAGGCACTTTCTAATCTTGTTTCCTCCATGAATACATGTTTTCATGTTCTAAGTGGTAACATCGTTGAAAGTTCCTTGGATAAAATATTGGTGAATAAATATATCTATTAAGATGAAATATGTCGACCTGTACCTATCCACCTAATGGTAAAGTGTGCGATATCTATGTAAATTTTTCTAATGTCTGTAAGGATTATATAAATGTTAATGTTAATAAAGTATTGAAAAACCAGAAAAAAAATTATTCCTGAATATTGTTATCTATCATACTAGATATGAGCGTCACTATATTTTCAAACTCTTGATATTCATGAACGAGGTGGAAGGAGATATCCCTTTCCATAAATTATACCATATTTCAACAAATATCCTTGAAATGTGAAAATATTGACCGCATCGAATTGAAATTCTGAAAAAAAAAAATCCAGGGTTTTTAAAAACGATGGAAATATCATAGTGAGCGTCGATGTTTTTTCAGTTTGTCGTTTCATATGCAGACAATTCACATTAGTGAATGAATGGAAACCGCGATATTGATGAAAAAAGTCTTTCTATGTCATGGAGATCATCGAAATACAAAGCTGACTCGGATGTTACAATCATTCATGAAGACCCTGAAATAAGTTCTTGCATTCATTTCGTAGCTTCAGTAGTTTAACTAGATGTCCTGATATCCACCATGAAACCACAACGTGGATTATTCGAAGATTTTCTTAAATCTTTTAAATAGTTGAATACCTGCAAGATATGAAATAAATAAAACAATAGTTTTCCGCAATGTGTAAATTGGATTTAAAAATCCAACCTGTTACATTTTTATTAATTCAAAATGAAGATCTCATCTCTTGTAATTGCGAACATAGTAACTTCTCTGAAAGAACAGTACCTAACATTTCAGAATATTTCAGATCTGAAGAACACAAAGTAGGCACACTTGAAGTACTCACACACAATTCCGCGTTATTTTTGGACGAACAGCGTAACCAACGTCGTCCTCGAATAGAATTGAGACGTATTGTGGAAGAACAAACTTAAAATAGGGCCCGCAACGACATCCACTATTTTGGTTCGACAGGTGAGGCAACCATGTGCCTCTCATTCTCCTAATCTCAATCATTATGGAGCTAACCCCTCATGATAATTCGACGAGAACATTAGACTGCCCAAGTGTTTTCTCTTAACGTTTTGCGTATACTTCAACATGGTTACACTATGATCGAGAGTTTTTCTAGGGAAATATGCGGACCAATCATTTCAGAAAAAAAACAGTTAATTTTTGATATGAATGAGTATCATGCATGTATATTATCATGAAAACGAGAAATAACATTCTACAGAAACTTGCTGGTACGTCATGGGGTGCTGACCCGACTACACTTCGCACAGCAGCCCTTGCCCTGGTTTTTTCCACCGCTGAATATTGTTGCCCTGTTTGGCTCAATAGTGTTCATGTTCAGAAAATCTATGCACAGCTCAATTTTTCAATGAGAATAATTACTGGAACCATCCGATCTACACCTATCCAATGGCTACCAGTGCTATCGAATATAGCATATTCGAAGACAGTCTGCAACTTGAAATTCTTGGAATAAATTCAATTCATTTCCGGATTCTTTTCCGATACTTTCCTACGTTCCAGAAAATAGAATTCCAAGACTGAAATCTCGTAAACCTATTTGGTCGAATAACTTCCTGAATTCGAACTTCAGCTACAACGAAATCTGGAAATCCGAATGGGATGTATGTTCTTTATCTAATAAAGATCTAATATCTGATCCATCGAATAAAGTTCCTGGTTTTTAACCTTCCCAGGAGAATATGGTCCCTTCTTAATCGAATAAGAACAGGTCATGGTCGTACCGACAGCATGCTTTTCAAGTGGAATTCGGTTGATAGTCCTAATTGTGAATGTGGTGAATCAGAGGAAACAGTTGAACACCTAATTAATAATTGTTCGATTTATAAATTCTGAGATGGCATTAGAGCCATACACAATATATCAAACTCATTTTTGCAATGGGTTGAAAATTTCAGATCAATTTGATGAAGTATAAATTGAATTCTCTTGCTGTTCTGGCTTTTTTTATTTTCAGGTTGGAGTTTGTGTTTGGAAATCCTTCCTCCGCTCCCGCTGATCGTGATGTCCTTCTATACAGGGTGTTTCCTAAACATGCGGCAAAAATTCAGGGAGCTGTTACTTGGACTATTCTAAGAATATTTTTGTCCTTTGATGTTTTTGGAAAAACCTCTTTGTTTCGAAAATACAGGGCGAACAACATTTTTCATATTTTTAAAATTGATAATAGTATAAATAAAAATGCGTACCGCACTGTGTTTACTAAGTAGGTACAATTTATTTTTAAATGTGTTTGACAACTATAAAAAACGGCCAGTTTTTTGACTTAAAAATTGATAAGTTCAGATGGTAAAGGAATACAGATTAAACCACGGTTTTCATTTGAATTCGTTTTGTGATGTATTAGCAATTAACATTTTATCTTTCACTGTCAATGAGGAGAAGATTGGATGCTTGTATGCTGGCTGGAGGTGGTCATTTTCAACAGTTTTTGCAGGTTAAGTTAAATTTTCATGTAATTTTTCATAATAAAATGTAATTATCTAAAATTTTGTTTGCCCTGTATCTTCGAAACAAAGAGGTTTTTCAAAAATCATCAAAGGACAAAATATTCTTAGAATAGTCCAAGGAACAGCCCCCTGAATTTTTGCCGCATGTTAAGGAAACACCCTGTATAGAATATTCAGATACAACAATTTTATTTTATTTTTTCAACGAGGAGACAGTTTTTTCGGCTGAGGTTTTTTCCCCTGGCTCTATAGTATCGTATGATACTGGTGATGATAGTATCGTATGATACTATAGTATCATTCGACCGTTAAAACTTGGGAAACCTTCAGTTTTGGACAATACAATATTGTGGAAAAGGTAGAAATACGATTGAGTGTATGAGTTGACCTTCATCTTCACAATATAATTGTTAGATAATAAATAAGGAATATTATTACTATAATTAACGTTTGGCAACTTGCCTGTGTAATCTGAGTCTTGTTTTACTTCTCTCTGATTGAACTCTCCACTTCTTCCAAATAGTTCACTTATTTATAAAAGAGAGGCTCATGGGAGATCGTGAGCGCAGAAAACTTGTTGTAAGTGAGAAAAATATCGTAAATAAAAAAATAATGAACAAATGAAAAAATGAGTGTTCAGAATTCTGCATCATTAATAATGAATTACAATTATAATTTAACCCAAATAAATAATTTTTTTTACTTAAATAACTCCCACTAAAGAAGAGAAATGTCAGTCTTTTTATTCAAACCAGTTCTCAATTAGGAGCAAAGCTCGAAAAGAACATGAAAAAGCATCAAAATTAGATTTCGAACAGGACTGTAAAAAGGGAGAATGAAGGACTGATAATGAACAAAAATATAAAAGTGAAAACGAGAAAACAGAGAAGACGAAACAGACAAGCAAAAAAGCTGACATTAATGAAAAATGTTTTCTGCCTAATTCATGGAGAAAAATATCAAGAAGCATAAACAGAAGCATGTATAGAACGGCCTTTGTGTTTCCAATGGGCTCATGAGCAAGGTGGATGATTGTTTAGAATGTGTGAATGGTAAAACTCAAGCTTATTCTATGTGATGTGTGCCTACATAAACTTTCTATTCTGCCGTCATGATGAGAGCAGAATGTAATATGTCAAGGATTTCATTTCATGAGTTAGGTATGACTTCATTTATAGTTTGTATTTTCATATGGAATTGTTGTTAAACACGATTAACTCCCTGGCGCAAAAACAAGTAGATTACGGATAACAATTGAAGGACGTCTTATTGAGACTTCACATCTTGGACCAGCCAGCCTGAAAAATCATCATATTCAATATTATGGGAGAGTTAATTCAAATAATAAGCCGGATGAATATCAGAAATGATTGATCGGAACATAGGCAAATTATCGAGAATTATCTTCCTTCCTGTCTTTCCACTGAAAATTATTTAACCATAATAATCATGACAAAGGCACTGAAAAACTACAGATATTTTAAAGAAAGTTTTTCTCAAGCAATTCATTGGTATATTACTAGGTTTCGTTTGCTCGGTTCGCTCTATGAAAACAAGTTGATTGTCACTTATAATCCATTTCAGAATTATTGGCATCTCGGGGGTTTATGGAAACTCAGAATTATGTTGATAGTACCCCATCAGTACCTTTTGAGTTGCCGGATTCTAATTGACTAAAATGACTTTTTCAAGTTGGAGTTCATCTACAGAATATATCTCGAATTATGTCTTGTCGAATTGAAAATGGCTGGAATTCATGAAGGTACATAACTCTTGCAACTACAACGGAACGTGAAGGTTACTGCGAGTTTTTCAGGGATTCAGCAGATGTTTTGCAAGTATTGAATTAATCACGTTTCGATAGTTTTTCAGGTAAATAATCATTTCAATGTGTGTTTTGATTGAAAAATGAGTCTCATAAATTCAGATTTGTCCTAGAACTGTCAGAAGAATCTTAGATGAAGAAGAAGGCAAGTCAGTACAGCCAGGAGAAGTGGAAGGAATCCTATTCCACAAGATCATACCTTCGAAAGAGACGTTGAAGGTTATTTTTTCCAAAATCAGAAATACTGGATATATGGGGTATATTACTTTGTACAGGTTGGGCATATTTGAACCGGAGGAGATAGACAAAATCTGTTACCCCATTCTCGATCTCTTTTTCGGAGAAACTAACAAGAGTTGTATTCATTTCTGGCCACCTTCTTTTGTTTTCGAGTTATAATCGAAAATTGGAAAAATGGCGATATCGGAAAAAATTTGTATCTCCGCTAATACTGATGATAGAGCTCTGAAATGAAAACATTATATAGGCTTTTTTTACGTAGAATAAAGGGGCATGCTCGTCGATTTTGCAGAATTTTTAATTACGAAGCTATGACCCAAAGTAATGTTTTTTAAAATAGAAACAATATATTTCTGTGCCATTTTCTGAAAGCTTAATTTTTTCTGATTTCAAAAATATATAACATCGTAAGGTTTGTATCAATATGAGTATAGAAATTGGTCAAAAACCTATTTTCATGTGAGTCTCAATACTTTCTATGGTTTCAACTGTTGATGAGCACAGAAAAATGGGGCTTCCTATAACAAGAGCAGTCTCCTTCCGTCAATCTCATTATTTCTAGTCTATTATTCTTCGATCTTGGAGACATTGAGTGAAGAGCATAGAAATAAAAAGACTACTAGAAAGTGATACATAGAAAGTATTGAGACTCAGATGAATATAGGTTCTTGACCAATTTCTTCACTCATATTGATACGAAATATGCGATGTTATATATTTTTGAAATCAGAAAAAAATAAGCTTTCAGAAAATGGCACAGAAATGTATTGTTCCTATTCAAGAAAACACAACTTTCGGTCATAGCTTCTTAATTAAAAATAGTGCAAAAATGACGAGCATGCCACTGGATTCTACGTGAAAAAGTGCCTGTATATTGTTCTAATTTCAGAGCTCTATCATCAGTATTAGCGGAGATATAAATTATTTCCGATATCGCCATTTTTCCAATTTTAGCTTATGACTCGAAAACAAAAAAAGGTAGCCAAAAATGAATACTACTCTTGTTAGTTTCTCCGGAAAAGAGATCGAGAATGGGGTATCAGATTTTGTCTATCTCCTCTGGTTCGAAAGTTGTAGTGCTAAAACATCGAAATATGCCCACCCTGTACATCTTTTTTGAACTGCCCGAAGAGTAACTGCATTTCAATCAAAATCAACTAGGGTTCATTATTTTTGAGGAGTCAGGAAATGGACAGTATTCATAAATAAAAAGTAAACCAATAATTATCATAGTATTTCAACCATTAGAGATATGATTGTCATAAAAAAGTTCTTCATGTATTAAATGGTTAGTGTTCCCATTATTTATATTATGTATAGGATTCTATAGAGGGTGCTTGATATTAATTTTATTCTATTTTGCATTGTTGATCCAGTAATTGATCGTCCATATAATTTAAACTCCAACCAACCAACATTCAAATTGGGAAAGTACGACATATTTTGTTGTTTCTTGGAAGTCCTGTGTATAAGAAAATGTTTTACTGTTGTTCAATATGTGTTTATCATATTTTGACATGTGAGGGCGGGTTTCACAAAGCTTTAATTGAACGATTAAAAAACCTTACGTAAATTCGAACCAATCGAATCACTCGTTTTGAAATTTCAACGACTTGCAGTGGCTCTAATAAATTTAACGGTACAATCGAAGTTTTGTGAAACCGACCCTAAGACATAGATATCGTTGGTACTGTTATTTTCACGATGTTTGCATTTCGTCATTCAATTCCTAACACCTTTGCTGAAATTTGTACCCTCTGTAAGTTTCAAAAAGATCTCAAAATTTTTATTCTTTGAAGCTTTTGTTTTTAGAATGCCTGATGACGTTAAGTTAGCTTGCCGAAATGCATAGCATGACCTTTTAAAGATAGGATTGAATAATTTGCAAGTGAAGAATTTTTTGTTTTCAAGATAGAGGATGGCAAATGAAATCTTTGTGAATTTTTTGAAGAAAAAATAAAAAATGTGCTATTCGTCTATCAATTTTAAGAAGTTTTACTTCAGGGATCTCCAATTTTGCCCATCAGATAATTTGAATAATACTTTTCAAAATAGATGGATAGAAAGCAGAGGACTAATTGAACGATTTATACTGTTTGACAAATCATTGACGTGTCACGTATACGATAAAGTAATGACTTTTGCCTGAAGCCAACTGTCAGTTTCAACTGTTCATATTCCTCAGTTAAACTGTACAGTTGACAAAATCGAGTTAAACTGAGACGGAAATACCTCACGTTCAATGTGACATGTTCTTTCGAGCATTTAGGCCGTCGTCGTAGATTAGTTCTCGACGTTTCGCCAGTTCGAGTGTCTGGCATCTTCAGGAGTTATATTTCAGGAGATATATCCTGAAATATAACTCCTGAAGATGCCAGACACTCGAACTGGCGAAACGTCGAGAACTAATCTACGACGACGGCCTGAATGCTCGAAAGAACATGTCACATTGAACGATGGCCGCGAAAGCCTCAACCAATTCACCTCACGTTCAGTTTCAACTGATAGTTTTAATTGTTCAGTTGAAACTGACAGTTAAAACTGTACGTGAGTGGCGAGGCTAAAAGTCAAAAATTGGTTGAGATGCAGAAATATCTTTTGAAAATTTTCAACAAAAATTTGATTTTTGGGAGAACATGTAGGTAAACAGTTCATTTTCACTATACTGTATGAAAAATATCTCATCGATATATCTCATGAAAACATCGCATTGCTCGCGATAAACCCGCACGCGATAAATTCTGTGAGAACAATATTCTCGCTACCTTTCAGTACAAATATGACCTCAAGTGGAAAAGAAGTGGTGGTGGCTTATTGGTTTTCGCCAAGAATGACAAGAAGGGAATGTTGTGTATATCCCTTCAATTTCGTAAACGTGCAATTTGGCTCGGATGAAGTTCCCCGATATCTCCCACAAAATTAACTGAGTTTTTCAGAAAGAATGCCGATAGATTGCAGGTCTGGGAAGGACTAAGATGAGAAACTCTCGTATTTCAGGACGATAAAATTTCTGTTGAAAGTTAGTTAAGGAAACATAGTATTAATGAATTTTTCCAGGAGCCGCATGGATAAGGATAGCATTATTATCAAAATTGGGCAGAATTTTTTCATACAGTTATTTTTTTTTTCAACTTCGACATTTAATCATGTTTTAATATTACTCTATAAACCGGCACTGTCGAATCTACCCTCAAAGATAAACATAATTGTTTCGAAAGCGTTATGTTCGTTCACTGAACTAAAAATTCTGTGAATGGGTCCAGACCCGTTAGCTTTTTGAGTGTTACTTTCGAAATTTCAGTAGGATTGAATCTGAATTCGTAAAGAAGATCGATCGTTTTAAAGAAATTAAGATATTATCGATAATATAACATATTAATTACGATATGAACCTACTCCATTGAATAAGGATTTAATGATACATTCCAAAAATGGTAAGAGTATTCGTAGAATTGGTTGTGGCATATTATTGACACATTAAGGAGAGGTGACTTGATTTTCAAACTATACCGGCTGTCTCAATAAACCTGTTCCAATGGATTATCACAGCCATGTCGGAAGATTAGAATTTGAAAATTTCACATTCTGGAATTCGTTCAAAGAACCTTTATTTGAGAAAAATTAAAATTGAAAATCACTTCTTGTTTTACCGGAAGTGCCACTGACTATTTCATTTCGAATAGCACCCTGTATATTTTTTGCAATTTTCATTTCTACTCAAAATTATCTTTTCAACGATGTATCACACTTTTTATTTTTAATTTGATTTGGTGGAGAAAACGACAATTGAAACTTCAAATTGAAAGAATTGCAGTGGGCTACGATATTTTGTGTACTCGCGATTTTGGCTTCAATAATAATTGATAATTTATCAACCCAATAAGATGCCTAAGAGATCTCCAGATTCAACACTGATGGATTTCTTCCTTTGGGAATATCTGAAAGATTGTGTATACCAAATTTTTCCTAATGATTTGGAAGATATAAAAAATCGGATTTTCAACCAAGATTCACAATGAAATGGATTCCTTATCTGTATATATAAAAATTAATTGCTGTGCGTTAGGTACGCTAAAACTTGAAAACGAGTGGACCAATTTGGCTAATTTTAGTGTTGACTTATTCGTGGAATTCCAAGAAAGGTTCAAAAGGTGAGAAAATATAAAAATGCAAGGTATTTAATATGGTTTTTCCTTAGAAATAGAGGTGATCGATTATCATTGATTTTCGATGATCATCGATGTTTGACAATTAAACATCGTAGTTTTAAAATTAATTTTCCATTATTTATAAAATCGTTACATATATTTCTCGATTTCAATAATTTCTTCAAGGGAGGATGCCTAAAGTTTGCACAAAGCACGAATGTTATTAATTAATAATAAATAATTCGATAAACATCGAGTATCATGTTCGGTTATCTATGTCATTACTGGCTTCGGTGATCATTTGTGTCCTCCTCTTGTAGTTGATCTCTCTTGTGATAGATACAACTTACCTCAAAGTGTGCGAGAACTTTTTTGTCAACTTGGTTAATTTAAATTTGCGATGCTGAGAAGAAGAAGACCTGACATACGAAACTGCGTTACGGGAGGGCCCATGGATTGAGGGGGTTGACTGATTATTTGAACATAGTTTCAGTTAGTTAGGTATAGGATGAATTTATACGAAAAGTTATAGGGAAATATAATTCGATATTCCCTTACGAACTCGGCTATAACGTTTCAATTGTCGTTTTCTTCATCGAATCGAATATAAAATACAAAGATGATGAAGAGTGATGATCGTTGAAATGTGATTGAGAAGAAATCAAAATTGCTAAAATTATGAGGGGTGCTATTTGAAATATAAAAGTCAGAGTCACTTCCGCTCAAACAGGAAGTGAGTTTCAATTCCTATTTCTTTCAAATGAAGGTTTTTTGAATGAATTGAAGAACATGAAATTTTAAAATTTCATCTCCCGAGATAATCCATTGAAACTGGTACACTGGGTATACTCTTAATTGTGAAAAATGTTTCGATTATTAGAAAATACTCTGTCGGATAAAATGTTCTGTGAATTTTTTGTGATTTCAGAATTTTATATCTGGTCTTCCACAAGGATCAGTTTCAGTTCTTCTTTTTCGATAAAGCGGCTACTTTCTATAATAGACTCATTATCACCAATAATACTGCTCTGACTTTGCGCCATACGATATTCATTGAACGGAAGGTTACCTTTCTAAAAATTGAACAACTCTAAGAAAAAGTTGTTTTTTTTTTTGTTTTTGGGGTCCAAAACCAGATTAATTCGATATTCCGTGCTTCCATTTGAATCATTATCAAACTGAATGTACGTATGATCAAATCTTCGGATTCTCTTTCATACATCAAATTATTCATAATTTTTTTCAACAATATCACTGAGAGATCATAAAATTCACGTGATTTACTACTTTTGAGTTCAACATCCCATTCTTCTACAGAGTTAACTTCAGCGAATGAAAATTCCAGAACTTCCAAAACATTAATCTCAAAGAGGGTTGATATACACTGCGAAAAAAATTAACGCACATTATGGAAATCTCAAATTTATTCTGCAACTCCAAAAGTGTTGTCGATGATAATTATTTTTATCAGAATAATGAATGCATATGTTATCCACTTTCAACGTTTTTCTTCAACACAGAAGTTTTTTCCAGCAGGAATAAAAAAAGATGATATTATCAGATTTTGAATGTATTGGCTAGATGCTTAAATCAGTTCTAGAACAATTCTAGAGATCAATAGTTTTTCTTTCGTTTGATTTTCTACACCCGATCGCTACGCAACGCGAAACACGCAATTTGACCCAAGAGGAATGTGCCCAAGCGGTAGTTTTGCGAGAAGAAGGGTGGGCATACACAAGAATTGCAGAAAGGTTTGGAATTTTTCATACAAGTGAGTCCAGAATGTTGCAGCGATTCAGGGAAACAGGTATAAACGTCCGAAGGACCAGCACAGGGTAGACCCAGGGTAACAACTGCCATTCAAGAACGGTACTTGAGAGTTTCTTCGTTGAGACCACGGTTTGCAACCGCTTGCCTACTTCAAATTCAGCTTGAGGTGACTCATGGCGTGCAAATTAGCACTCAGATAGGAAATCGCCTCAGAGAATATGATTTAAGGCCCAGCTTTTACCCCAGCACATCGAAGGGCGCGTTTGGATTTTGTTTGCGAGAGAGCATATCCATTGGGAAGAGGCCGATTGGGAAAGAGTTCTCTTCACAGATGAGTCTAGATTCTGCCTCTACCATTGTGATCGACGTTCCCTTGTATACAAACGTCCACATGAAAGATATGCTCAGTGCAATTTCCTGAATACTACTGGTTTCGGGGGAGGATCGATTATGGTATAGGGTGGAATATTTTTGACTGCTGGCACAGTAGTAGTACCTTGAAGAGGTTGAAGTCTCTCGAATAATGACTAGCAAGAAGTCCAGATCTCAATCCGATTGAGCTGGTTTTGGGACATCCTCAATAGAAGGCTGAGAAGTTCAGAAAATCATCCAGCTACTCTTAATGACTCTGGAATCCAACTCGGAGAAATCTGGAAAGGATTAAATCAGAACATTTTGAGATCACTCATTTTGAGTCGTCGTTTGCCGAGCTGTAATTAACGCAAGGGGTGAAAATACCAAGTATTAAATCACGTATCAGCATTTCAGTATTTTGAAAATTGTTCATTTCTCTTTTTCTACATAAGATTCGGTGAAATACTGAATTTTTCTTCCATTCAATGTGTCTTGTTTCGTTCAAAACCTTCCCGAGAGAACATGGAAAATATGTTTTTAAAGTCAATGTAGAGTTACTTTCATTAAAATTGAGATTTTCAGAATGTGCGTTGATTTTTTTTTGCGCAGTGTATTTAGCTTCGGTGTAGAATTCAGAATATTATGAGGAATACTAGTGAAATGGTCATTGAATTGATCTAATCCAATTAACATTCAGGACTTATATAATTTTCCCATTTATGCAATTCTCAGAAATGAACCAAATTCAAATGGAAGCACAATGCAAGAATCATTAAAATAGGTCCACCCAGTACAAAGTTCTGAAGCAAAAAACATTAATAAAAAAAAAAACAGTCGAACTATTTTTTTTTTGTCGGTTGGAATGTATTCTCGAAGGATTTCGTGGTTGTTTTTACAATGTTGTCAGAGGCGTCAACGAAGATTCAGTTGCAATTTAAAGTTTTTCTTTTTCGAATCTTAAACCAGTGAGTAAGCCCGGCCAAAACAACAGAGCGGAATTACCCAATCGGTACAGGACCCAGGAATATCTCTTGCGGTTTCCCCCCGTAACATCCTGCAGAATTCGAGGGCTCGTTAAGCCCGTCTAGAGCCGCAGTTGATATCCGCGCGGCAAAGTTTGTAGGTCGTTATTTTACCTGAAATGATGCAACGGAGAAGTTCTGGCAGCTGTGTGCGATATGTTGATCCCAAGTCGCCGGTCGGGTTCTCAACTTTTTCGAAATTAATTAACACTGTTGGGATTTCACGGGGTTTTCTTGGGAACTACGTAATATCGCCAGAGGGGTCTGAGGAGAGAAGCAATCGATCTTTCCGTCGATCATACATAGGCCTAATTGAAAAAGGGATTGTTGGTAACGAGAGTTGTTCACGGGGATGCAAAATACACTGCGCTAAAAAATTAACGCACATTCTAAAAATCTCAATTTTAATGAAAGTTAACTCTATATTGACTTTATAACTTATTTCTTATATTCTCTCGGGAAGGTTTTGAACGAAACAAGACACATTAAACGGAAGAAAAATTCAGGATTTCACAGAATCTTATGTGAAAGAAGAGAAATGAACAATTTTCAAAATACTGAAATGCTGATAAGTGATTTAATACTTGGTATTTCCACCCCTTGCGTTAATTACAGCTCAGCAACGACGGTTCTTACTCGAAATGAGTGATCTTAATATGTTCTGATCTAATCCTTCCCAGATTTCTCCGAGTTGGATTCATAAGTCATTAAGAGTAGCTGGATGATTTTCTGAACTTCTCAGCCTTCTATTGAGGTTCTATTGAGATCTGGACTTCTTGCTGGCCATTCCATTCGAGAGACTTCAACCTTTTCAAGGTACTCCTGAACGATGCGCGCACCAATGTATGGGGTAATTGACACTACATGCTCTTCAAGAATGTTCCTTATATACTCATCAGCATTCATAGCTCCATTTTCAACGACCACTAGGTCTGTGCGAGCAGTCAAAGATATTCCACCCCATACCATAATCGATCCTCCCCGAAACCAGTAGTATTCAGGAAATTGCACTGAACATATCTTTCATATGAACGTCTGTATACAAGCGAACGTCGATCACAATGGTAGAGTCAGAATCTAGACTCATCTGTGAAGAGAACTCTTTCCCAATCGTCTTCTTCCCAATGAATATGCTCTCTCGTAAAATCCAAACTCGCCCTTCGATGGGCTGGGGTAAGAGCTGGGTCTCTTGCACCTTATGAGTTTGCTCGTGCTGATTTTGAAGGAGGCGAGCGGTTGCAAACCGTTGTCTCAATGAAGAAACTCTCAAGTAACGTTCTTGAATGGCAGTTGTTACCCGTGGTCAACCCTGTCCTGGTCTTCGGACATTCATACCTGTCTCCTGAATCGCTGCAACATTCTGGACATACTTGTATGGGAAACTCCAAACCTTTCTGCAATTCTTGTGTATGTCCACCTTTCTTCTCGCAAAACTACCGCTTGGACACTTCCTCTTGGGTCAAATTGAGTGTTTCACATTTCATAGCGATCGAATGTAGAAAATCAAACGAAAGAAAAAATATTTATCAGTAGAATTGATCGAGAACAACTGATTTTAGAATGGAGTCAATACATTCAAAATCTGATAATATCATCTTTTTTTATTCCTGCTGGGAAAAAGCATCTGTATTGAAGGAAAACGTTGAAAGTGGATAACAGAAGCATGCATAATTCCGATAGAAATAATTATCATTGAGAATACCTTCAGTTGTAGAATACATTTGAGATTTCCATAATGTGTGTTAATTTTGTTGCGCAGTGTAGATTGAAACTTTATCACAGTATAACCTATATGTATATCAAATTACTAGTATTCGTATCAGTCGAATTATTGAGCAATGGTGCTTGTCAGTGGAGCTAAACCATGATACAAGGTATTCCTTATGATCTTGCGCATCTTACTGTGACGTCAACTGGATAGTGAACAAATCCGGACAAATTCGAACATCTGTCATCTGCAAAATTTGTTATGGCTTTTCTTAGAAAAAATGTTATAAATAAGTTATCATCGCAAAATTTTGGAAGATATGGAAGTATTTTTACAGTTCTTTCTAATTTTTTGTTCTGAAACGGCCACGACTACAATTTGTTTCAGCAAATTTCAAATATGAGATGTGAAGTAGCTTTGTGTTCCAGCGATAATCAGCGCAAAATGTTTGATAAAAATACCATATTCTTTCGATTTCCAAGACACCCAAAATCATCAAAATCTGGGATAATGACTGCAAACAAAATGACGAAGCTATTTCTTCAATCAGCAGAATATGTTCAAAACATTTTTCAGGAAACAGTTATGTTATAGACTTGCAGTTTGAGCCCACAAGATCGTCATCAAAAGAGTGTCATTTTTTTAAAGTACTTGCATTAAATCTGTTTTTTCCAAAATAATCATTGAGTAACGAATAGTAAAATCATGTTGACAGAAGCCTCGATAGAATCATACGTTAAAAAATTGGTTCATATCAAATTCTTTGGTTACTAGGTGAGCAATTAGAAAATAAGGGGATTGAATCATTAATAAACTATAACAAAATTCATTTGTATTGATTACTTAAATGCTGATGATTGATATAGTCCAGAATTCATCATCACGAATACCTATCTATGAAATTGAGGTGTCATCATCATCATCCCCACAAATCAAGGAAGTTGGGTACGAATGCTCAGAATAGGAAAAGGTTAATGCAAATTTCAGCTTTATCGAATATGCTGTTTTCAGGAGGATACGTAAAAAAAATCTTTTATGATGTCAGATCAGATTCATTGTTAACTGGGTGAACGATGAAACTGTACCGATCGAATCTTTAAGAAATTATAACCATTTCTACTTGCTGTTGCTGAAGATCAGATCTGATAAAAAAGAGAAATCATTCAAATGGTTATGTTTGATGAAAATGCAGGCTTTTCTATTAGCAATGGTGTCAGAGCTGGGCGAAGTAAATTGTGCACTTCATAGAGAATTGACTATCAACTTGTCGAATACATATTTCATTCATATGACGATACCATTAGCGGGTGGGAATAAATTGAATATATCTCACAAAATATCTTGTCGTTCGAAATCAAACAAATGAGTCAAAAAATATGAATAAATACTTGCCTTATTCCTGGCTAAATCAATTCTATCACAAAGTTGCCTCACAAGCACGCTTATCTAATAAGAACCCATGAAGAACAAAATAATAACAGTTTTTATTAGCCATCGAACTCAGGTCCTTCAGCGTCATGAAAAATATAATTCAAATAAAACCAGAATTTTGTGTGTGTTTGATATATGGAATGATTCCCAAAATATTAATCAATTATTGCTATATTCTTAGCTTAATTATTCAATTAGAAAAGTTGCCTCAAAAGAACGTATATCTGATAAAAAATCTCTATGAAGATACAATTCGCAATAGGTTAAAACACGAAGTTGTTTGAAATTCAATCTACCAATCGCCAGAGAATACTCTCCAGATGATGCGGTGCGCTAACTGATCTCATTTTCGTTCGCCGGAAGATCATATCTTGTATTCCTTGTATCATGGGGCTGAACATTAACCCATCCAAGATCACAGTAATTCCTTTCACTTGGAAAAGAAACCTTCCAGTCATGATTTCGTTATCATTAAACGGGAACATTTTGGGATGGAAGTCAGAAGTTTAAAAATCTGAAAATAACCCTGGATAGAAAGCTTCTGTGATATAAGCATGTGAATACTGCTACTGGCAGAGCTATAAGCGCTCTAAAAGGCATGCAGGCGTCTATGCGGCAGGAATTGGGGTTGTTACCCAAAAATATTGTAATGTATGTACAGGGTGATTAACTTATCTTGGTAACTCAATTTACTCGAAAATATACACAAATATACAAATATATATCAATGTTGTCTCAAGATGTGCTGGAAAATCTGCGTATGAAATAAAGTTGCCAGGCGTCGCAGCGCTAACAATTTTTTTTCAGGAATATACTTTTTTTATCGTGACATTCAAAAGATAAGTTCTTTTGAATATTTTTCTGAATACATTTTTTTTTCTATTCCTAACCGTCAGCGATTTGCAGAGTATTTCATGTTAATTCTATTCCATTTCCGAAACATTCAAAATTGGGTGAAAAGTGGAAAAAATCTATAATTGATTCTTGAAAGAAGAGGTCAACTTTAAGGAACTAAAACTTTGTCCCTTAATTTTTTCAAAATTTCAATCAAGCGGACTAGTAAAACGCTGAATCGATCGATCTACCGATTTTTAAGGGGTCTTTCGGATACATTAGGCTGTAAAATTGTCTTATAACCTTAGTTTTCCCCCCAATATTAACGAAGATACAGTCTGTTAACCAACAAATGGCAAAATGGCCTTTTCTTGCTCTTTTCAAATTACCGTTACAGGTGAAAAAAAATTTTTTTTATCAAACATGAAAGATTTTTGAGGGAAATTTTCTGCAGAAGAATAAACCACCTCTCGGTTTGCTAGGGCTGCTTTAGTAGTTCGGAGATATAGGCAGTTGAGTGAAAAAGGGTACTTTTGCATTCAAAAATTGGATAACTCGAGACACAAAAAGTCATTTCCGAGGGTATTGAAAAACAAATCAGAACTGAATAAACAGGCTAGGAAGGCTTTGCATCGCTCTAGCTCAAAAAAAAATTTCCATGCGCGTAGGGCAAAAAAAAATTTTGAAAAATCAAAAAAAATTTTCTTCGTGCTTCATCCGAGGATTCTATGGCTACCCGTACTCTGAAAAATTGTTAACCAATAAATTCAAAAATAAAGTCTTCCAGCTTCGAAAGTTGATTCTTCTATTTCACATTTGACCATTTTTCAGTGAGAAAATTTTTCTATTTCTATAATTGTTGCGAGAAGTATGTATTATGAACAAGTATAATTTCTTTTGACTCTTCACCGTTTATGTCATCTCCTTCATTTGAGAATCAATTGACTTGCGTCCCAAGCCACCCAAAAACTGGTGGGTGACTTGCGCCAAGTTTATTAATTTTTTTTTTCATATCATGAATTCTGAACCACATATATCCTTATCAAAAGTCTAAACTATTCAACATGTTCGAACCCTTTTTGCAGATGAAAATAGGTCCTTCTTTTCAAAATATGACGAGTTTAAATTTCAAAATCGTCCCAACTCACCGGAATCTACTCTACCTATTCATTTTTTTTTAGGGTAGATCCATAAATTATTTGTTCCCTGTCACATCAGATTTAACATTGAGCTGACTTATAGGTTTTTTTTATTTTGTAATGTATTCTATTTAAAATCACTCACAAGCACGAGAGGCTGAGGGATCACCAATTCAAGGCTGAAAAGATTCTCAGGAACTGTGACAAAAATTTTGCCAATAATAAGAAATTGTGGTGCAGAATTAATTTCAATTCCGATTTGAACCATTCAACATCAAAATATTCCACTATTCAGCAAGGAATGTTGGCATGTTAACAGTTACAGATGTATCTCATCGGTAGATTACGCAGCATTTCGTGATGCTTATTTTAGACAGTGTTAAGGAACTCGAACTCATTTCAAGAATTCGTTCGAGCATCAATTTAACGAAGATGGGCATTAAGTCGATAATTCGTAATTGGCAGCTTCTTTATTAGAGAGCGATGTGTCACCCAATTGTGGGAATCTAAATTAGTGAATCATTCAGATTCATTTAGAGTTCATATCGGTCAATAGTATCGATACAGATGTCGTGGAAGCACATATAATATCCAAGAATAGCCCATTGTCAACTACAAACATGGAATAATTTTGCAAAACTTTTGCCTTATATCTTCTCTTCTAGTTCCTTGAAAACTGACTTGATTTTTCAATATTAGTATATAAACATTACTAGCAAGGTAAGAGGGTTTTAACTGGCGAAGGGAGGATATAACTGACGAGCCGCAGGCGATTTAGTTACACTTTTTGAGCCAGTAAAACCCGTTACCTTGCGTGTATTGTTTTATATTTTTTTGTTTCTCATTTGTAAATGAACATGAACATGTCTGTTTATTTTTCTTTACATTTGTTTTGGCGAAAGCGAAAATGAATGTACCAAAGAAATTGTTAAGGCAGCCAGCAGTGTAGCATCAAGTTTATTACCTGCAAAATCAGCTTCAAGGTACGAGCGAGAATACGACAACTTCAAAAAGTGGCAAACAAACAATAGTAGTGTGATTGGGATAACTGAAGATGTTTCGTTGGTCTACTTGAATCAATATTATCAGCTAGATTCAGCCCTAATACTTTATGGGCAAAATGGTCTATGCTGAAAAGCTGCTTGGAAATGAAAGAAAATGCCTCTGTTCGCAGGTTTGTTTTCCTTGAAAAATTTATTGAAAAATATGACGTTTAGTTGTTCATTTGCAGAATTCAACAGGTAATAGCGTTTCTGAAACGAAAAAATGAGCGTTATACGCCAAAAAAGGCCAAGGTATTATGTATTAAAGAGGATCCGAACAATTTCTTTCACATGCTCCTGATGACCAGTGGTTGCTAGCAAAAATTGTAACAATATCTGGGATTTTTGGATGTTGTCGATGTGACGAAATTCTCTCCTTAAACATGAATGATGTAGAAGACATGGAAAAAAAATACGTTATTGTGACATTGCGGCAAACAAAAAATTTAACAACAAGAAGATTCACCATAAAAGATGATGGCTTCAGCTTCAAGCCCTGCATGTCATACAGAAAAATATGTAAATCTTCGGCCTCCTGGAACAGAAAGCCTAGATTTTTTTTGACATACCGATATGGAAAGTGCATTTCCGTTAATGCTGGCCAGCACACTATTGGTGGTGTCCCAAAGCAAATAGCGAAATATTTAGGTTTGAAAGACCAGAGTTATACAACCAGCCACTCTTTTCGCAGAACTGGAGCCACTATGGTTGTGGATTCGGGTGGATATATTTTAGCACTGAAAGCGTGCAAGAGGGTGGAAGAGCACCGAAATTGCGATGAGTTATGTCGATGATTCGGTCAACAAAAAAATCGAAATGTCTAGCAAATTATTTGGTAGTAAGGAGAGTACAAATGTTTGCAGCAGTCCTCGAGTTCAGCAGTTTCTGAGTCAACAGATGCTTCATCAGTATCAACTCTTTCATCATCAAAATCTGTGTTACTGGAAATAACAATTGTACATGATTTTCAACATATGTGACGATAAAACGAAATTTTCTAATGTAAATAATATTACTAACTTGTAAAAATTTTGCAAAGTCAACTGTCAGTTTTACAAGTTAGTGACTTGATAAAATAAACTATCTCGATTAATATTGTGTTCTTGGAAACTGACGTTTACAAATGAAAAACAAATAAAATCATTTGTTTTATTTTTTTCGCTTCGAGCAAAACTCACACAATGCTTACTATACGAAATATTCAGAATGAGGAGAACCACCCCATGCTGTAATCATTTACCGTGTACACAAGCTGGCGAGTGAAAATTGAACCGAATGCAACTGTTTCGCAGTAATCCAATGTACAATCTAAGTGGACCTAATTTGTTCACATCAAAGCTGCACTTGACTCCCCAGACTCCGAGAAATCTAGGGATATTCTACAGATTGCTCTCGTGTTAAAACCACACAGGAATTCTGTATCTTGAAGCCATTTTTAACGCTGAAATAAACTTCCTTCCTCAACCAATTTCAATTAAAAGCGAATGTCGTATCTTCTAATACGAGGTACTGAAATTTAATTTTGTCTTCAAGACGTTTTATAAACCTATCATGTCTCTCCCAACGCAAATTGTCTCCGTGGATGTGCATTATCCTCGGTTGGTTATCATCATAATCATAAGATTGCATTTGAACAGAAAATTGAATCTGTTTCATCAATTTTTTCCAATATACACACAACATTTGAAGTCAGAGGAATAAACTGAATAATCGGATAGTCTGCTTACATAAAGGTGTCCCAAGATAAAGTTTATATATGTTTGACATATTCGGAATAGAGCTGGAAATATGTCGACGGGAATTTTACAATTTAGTCGCTATGGTAGGTTTCTCGGGATAGTACTGAATTCATTAGAAATGCGATAAAGCACGATAAATTTGCATTTTTGTCCGCCATTGATCGACAAAAATCAGATTTGGTGGTTGTGAGGGAAGCCGTAAGACTATATAGGGTCGAATGTGGAGGAAATTGACCACTTGAACCATTCTCTTGCTGTATCGTGTCAGCTGAATGATAAATTATGCTTACTGGGCGTAGAATGATCTTCTAAAACATGTTATTGATAAAAATGAAGTTTAGATTTTTGCGATAATATGAAAAAAACAGAAAAAAGGAACATGAACTGTTCTGAGGATATGTCGAAGAAAAAAGGAGGATGTACGCAGTTTTTTTTAGCCTGTGCAGCTTCTCTTTTGACGCTACTAGATATCACCAATTGCATTTTTTACTTAGTAGGCTTAGACAATACTGTACCGCAAAATTAACAGGACTCAAAAAAATTTGCATTTATGAACATCCTGTAGAAAAATTCAGAAACTGAATGATAGTCCTGAGCACCAAGAGTAAAAAAAAACTTAAACAATAATCCTTTATTAGCTACAAAAAAATTAAAACTTACATAAGCAATGATAGATGTTCATGGTTCTTTAATTTCGCCTAATACCCTACAGAAAAGGTTGAAAGGACAAACATTAACACCTCGTGTACTGCTACATTGAAGACAGCGCCTAGAATTTATCCGAGCTCATGCAGATTGGGACATGAAGGACGGAGAACTGTTTTTTTACAGATAAATCTCATTTTACACCATATTTCATTATTCATTTGACGGACGTAAAAGAGGTTTACAGAAGGCCGGAAGAAGTATACGCTCAATGCTGTTTATCACTCAGAGTGCAAATTGGGACGGGCCGTATATCTTCAGAAGCCTTCAATGAGGTGTTAACGCTGATATATTATTCATAAAGCTTGGAAAAACATGTTTGGCACCTTATATGTCCCTTTATAGGGCATATTTCTGCATATTACAGACACACAAAAGCACAAATAACCAAACAATATTTGAAGGAATACAATGTTCATGTATTGGACTGGCCCCAAGTAGTCCGGATCTCAACCCTATCGAAAAAAGAGTGAGGATGAGCAATGGCGAATTTCAAAATTCAATTCCTTCAGCTCAAACACTGAAAAATCAGATGCTTCAGAAAGCCAAGAACAAAGTTGCTGCTTTGAGTCTATACTCGAAAAGACGCAACAGCTATCGCCTAAGTTATTTTTTTAATTATTTGTTGCTAAAGAAGGATTGAAGCATTACTTTTTCTGAACCTGTGTCTTTTTTTTCAGGAATAGAGATATCGTTTCGAATGAAATGGCCAGACCCAGAAATATCATTCGTTTCCTGAATTTTCCTACAGGATGTTCAGAAGTTAAGCATAAATTCAATTTTGTGTTGCCATGTATCCATTCGAAAAATCGATATCAGAACATGATGAAGATGAAAGAATCAGCATCTTGCCAAAAAAAAAAAATCGAAATCGGACGAAAAAACCGAAATTTGTTCTAGATTGGATTCAAGCCATTTTTTATCCTCCGGTATGTTTTTGCTTCATGAGTAGACATTTATTATATAAATATGTCTCTGAGGGATATGAAATACTGATGATACCAAGGAGGTTGAAGCCGGTACATCTCTTGTCACATTGACAAATCTGATTTAATTTTTCTAGCCTCATTATGATATTTCTGATATCGTTCAATGGTCAATTGTAATACACATGAAACAGGTTGACAGTCAGTTTCACACTGGACGGTCTCCTCCGATAATGGTGAACTCAATCAATCGGTATAATCTACTCTGTATGAGCCTGAATTCTCAAGTTTATTCATCTTATTTCACTTCCAAGTAATATCTCGAGACTTCTTCTACAAGGAGTGGTTTCGTTGACCCATAGTACTTCTTTTTTGTATCTCTCATAATATTTATCAATTATATCTCCCATTTTTCTGATGAACTTTCAAATCCTGCTTCCTCGTAAGCAGTTTGTTTCTGTGAATGTTGTATCGTTTGATCAATTTTGCACTCTCTTTCAGACCAACGTTATTAATATTAATTATAATATTATTGCTCTTTTCATTCTTCATTGTATTGATATCATTCATGAACAGACTCAAACTATAAAGCATCTTTCAACGCTTGTCTTTATCTCTTGGCGCATCATTATTACAACTCGGTCATGCAAACCTTTTTTTCTGACTGAATAAAGACGCTCTCGCAATTAACTTCATTAATTGCTCTGCCATTGTAAAGGTTGTACTCAACATTGAGTTGTTGAATTGTCTCAACGTCTAAGTCTGACTTCATGTGACATCTCATTTGAAATCCTCCAGATTACCTGTGCTTCAAATTGGATGTCACTCTGAGTTTATAGATGTTATTGATACTTGTATGTTTTACTCTATAAAACTTTATCAGGGGTGACTAATTCAGTTCTTGATTATGAATTACGTACAGTCCACAACAGTAATTTTTCAAAATTTTACCCGAATTTGAACAAAGTGTATCATGTGGTTCGGATGTGAACGAAAAAGTACAATGACTTCATCCTAGCATAAAATTACTCCATCGCGAAACAAGGCTCAAGATTGATATTTTTCGGAGATGTGTCGTTCCCTTGCCAAAATGACGCATTTATTGCTGTTCGTAATTCAGAGGAAAGGAGCTACGATGAGGTGCGCTCCACAGATTACTATAATAAACAGTGCGAAAACACTTGGCGCCATTCGCCATTCGATTAGCGCCGAATACAAAAATACACGACACAATATCCACACAATATCGTTGCAGTGTGGAGCTCGTTAAAGTGCGCCAAAAAATTGCTGGGTAAAATTCGCGGAATTGGAATTCTGAAAATTGCAGATGGATGAGTTGGTTTTTATTTCGTTTTGAGGGTGTTTATTTCATCAGCACTGGAATTGGAACAGTGCTCTGGAACTGTTATGCAAACATAGCACCTAATATGAAGAGGTGCTTGTTGAAATTTAACCGGTGCAATCCACACAAGAAACATAATTTTGGAAAATTGATGTATGTAGTGTGATGATAGTTCGGAGAACGAAAATCCTATCTTTCTTATATTATATTATATTATATTATATGCAGATGCGAAAGTATGGAAGGATGCGACTATGGATGTTTCTTACTTTCTCACGTAAAAAACTACCGAACGGATTCGGATGAAACTTCACATCAATATAGTTTATCTATCAGAATAACGCATAGTCTACAATTTTGAAAGATATTGTGTGATTTGACCATAATTCAATGAAAACTGTCAAGCGAGACTTTCCTACCCTCTGAAAGCTATTTAGACGTAAGCTGCCTGAACTGTTGAAATTGAAAATAATGTAGTATAGGTTCGTTTGTGTCAAAAAAATACCAAAGGAATTTCCGTAACAGCATATATTTATCTTTTGTATTGTATTGTATATTTATTGAAATGTCGCTCTCAGCCTTTAATGTAGATAAACTTTTTCGTTTACTTAATTTGAACGAATAATTTGAAAGTCACGATGTAATGTTGATCTGAGATGAGAACAATTCAGAGTCAATTAATTCAACGGTGATCCCGTCTCAAGGATAGATAGAAAATAAAAAATAATTAGGGTTTCGTTAAAGCCATTAGTATTCACGACAAAGAGCGTTGAATGAAAAAAATTAAGTTTTACGATGTTTCCGAAACTACTGGCAACATTGTAATGAAATTTTCTACGAATATATTTTGGAAGATGATACATCCAATGATTTCGTTTTCATGCCTGGAACTCGTAGATGGCGCTAGTTACGCGGTTTGTACCAAGTAGTACTTAACATTACTTTTTGAATATTAGATTCATTAAGCACAATTACGAATGAAATTGAACATCATTTAATTCTACAGTCAAAACGTACCCTTGATGAAACTCGATACTGTGTACCGTTTTCGGCATATTTCGAATTGAACATTATGAAGTGATATCGAATCCTGATATGTAGTAATGATAAATGAATTAATTAAACAAAAAATAACAGGATGAAAACTAAAAAGAAGCTAAAAACATAAAATAGAATTCAATCAGAGGAGGTATTCGAAATGTCTTCCGTTTACACGAATTCACAAGTCTATTTATTTTCAAAACGGTTCTGAGTCAGCTATAAATGCACTAAAGTGGCGTTAAATTCCGTCTTTCAATTCTTGAGGTGAATTCACCTCTATAGCATCGAGTATAGCATATACTTTTTTTTAAGATACGACGAAACTGTATAATCCCAGGGATTAAAATCGCATGACCGAGGAGACCAATGAATCGGAGCTCCTGTACTCTTTACCAATCAATCGATTTAGAAAATGGTTACTCAACCAAATACGACACCTTCTGTCAAAGTGCGGAAGAGCTCCATCATGCTTAGTAGATGATGATAATTAATAACTTCATCAATATTTTGAATCAGCATCGGTTTATTACTTCATAATTTTCAAATTGAAATATTCCGAAAACGGTACACAGTATCGAGTTTCATCAAGAGTATCTTTTAAGTGTAAAATCAAATAATGTTAAATTCACTTGAAATTCTGCTCAATAAATCTCATATTAAAAAAGTTATGTTCAATACTACTTCGTACGAACCCTGTAACTAGCGCCCTCTATGAGGGTCAAACATAAAAACAAATTCATTGAATTTATCAGCTTCCAAAACATATATGTATTGAATTTCATTACAATGTTGCCAGTAGTTCTGGCAAAATCGTAATAGTACAGTCTAAAACAAGTTGCAGAATGAGCTCCTATTCCAACACTTCTGAGAAATTCGCATGAGATTAGTGACTTTTGAATTGTATCTCGGCAGTTGGTGTGACTTACGAAAATTTGACAGATTACGGTGTTTGAATTGAGTTGATTTGAAAATTGAGAGGATCTGAGGTCAGTACTGACAACTACAAAACGAAAAATAGAACTGAAAACAATGCTTTAATAAGTTCCATTACAGCACACTTCTAGTACCGTAACGAACTCAATACGATACTCAAAAAGAGAAAAATGTTCATATTTTTTTTTATTTAACGCCCTTTATCTTGAATATGGATGGCGTTACGAAAATTTCTTACTGAACAAATACCAATTATTTTTCAGTTTTCGATATATCATAGAGACCGGATCATCTTTTTTTTCAAAAACCATGTATATTTGACTGATACTCCGAATTCTGCAGTGATGAAAAACAGAAACGTGAAAGTCCCTTTTTCCCTTTTACAATAACCGGAATTCCTCCCAACCTAGGAAATTGGATGTTGAGAATGAAGAGAGCCAGGAATCACTGGTATGGACAATGCGAGATGAAAATTCATATGCAAAATGCGGCATATTTTATCGGCGGCAGGATCAGATCGGCGAACTGAGAAGGAAACTCTGGGGAAATTCAATTAACTTCAACAAACGGCTTGTTATTGAGGCTGATAAAACCCAGATGTTCCTTAATAAGTAACTCTGCTGTATAAAAAGATATCTGAGCTCTCGTATCGTGGAATTCGGGTCATATTTTTCGCTCATATTCCGCTACTTTGAACGGAAATTGCGAAATGTCAGATTGCATCTGGCTGTCTCCTTTCAGCTTTCACTAAAGAACACTGAACTGAATAAATTCGTCTTTTGCGTTTCTTAATTAACAAAAAACCTTCTGATTCTCGAACTGAGACTAGTTGGACTGATCCTACAGAGTTTCCAAAAAGGGTGTGGGGTATTTGTATATTTAATAACAACGAAACAACAAATCAGAGTAAAAGTTTGTCTTCATTAAAATTTAGACAAGGTTTTGTAAAATTGAGTGGCAAAGATTATGTTGTCTCAATGTTAACACTCAAGCTGCTGGCACTCTTCTTATCAAACACGGAAATTAACCAAGTGCACCATGTGGCACTTTTGTGGATTACTAAGCACTAAGTCGAGTGATTAACCTCTCACGTTCGTGTGTGACGTTAGTGTGCAGTTACAAAGATCTGGTAAGTTTATTGAATGTGCTATTTTGTGAAGATCTGTCCTCAATTATACATACAGGGTGGTTCAATATGAAGTACCGTAGTTGCAAAGCTCATAACTTTTGACAGGAGAGTAATATAATGGTCAAACCTTTCGCATGATATTCTTTCATTCTCAAGTCTTTACTGTGATTAGAGTTGAGGCTCAGCTTTCGAGAAATCGATAGGAAAAGTCAAATTTTCGACCTTATAGTATTTTTTCATATGTGGAAGAAAAGTTAACAACTAAATAACAATTTCTACTAGAGAATAAACCATCAAAATAAATGGTCTCAGATATTTGATATGATCGCTTCTGTGAGGCGATAATCGACCTTTAAAGTTACCATCAACTTCACATGGAAAAATTTACGCAATTGGGAGCTGTTGTTTCAGAATCGATACATTCAACTGTTTTGATCTCCCCTGCAAGATCAACCTTTCATATTTATTTTGCAATCATTTTTACCCTAATTTACATGTTTATACAGTTGTTCAGTTGATGTCATCAATCGTACTGGAAATAATTCGAGAAATAATATGAGATTTTTTCCATGTCTATGGAAAATTCAAAGTTGATCGATCATCTCCTCTTAGGAAAAATAAAATCAAGTACGTATCTGAGACTACTTGTTGAACTGTTGTCTGCTCAAGAATCCGAAAAAAACTTTATCTACCTGTTGCTTTTTTTCAAACATATAGAAAAACCACTTTTTTGTCATGAATTTATCGAAAGGTAAAGCTTATCTCTTAGAAAAATTTTGAGGATATATGGAATATCAAAAGTTATGAGCACGGAAACACCCTATACATTCATTCTGACCTGCCAATAATCATACATATTAGAGCTTAGCTAGATAGTCAGAATTTTCATTCCGATTGAAATAACTGCACGTACAACAGACAACAACCTAGAAATGTGCTTAGGGCTTAGTGCCCAAAATATCGAATTACTTTTACAGAGTGCTTAGTAATTGCAAGCATTTTGTGGACACCGGTGCTCAGTGTTCGCGACTTGGAAGCCCTTTTTCGCATTGCTTAGTGCTTAGTGATCGAAGCACTTATATTCAGTGCTAGGCACAGCTCTGCATAGGGGCTATTTAGGTGCGGATATTATGCTTAATTTCCTCTAATATTTGTTGTTTGTTTGCATCCACTTTCTGTTTAAGGTATCCTCATAAAAAATAATCAAGAGGTGTTAGTTTGGGGACTTCTCGGGAGGCAGTGGATAGTGACATAATGAGAGATCACTTTTTCTGGGAAAATATTATTGACAAGCTCAAGTGATTGTATGGAGAAGTTGCAGATGGCACAATCTTGTTGAAACAATGTTTCCATATTGAAACCAAAATCGCAATACCGTTCACTGTGAGTGCTCGCCTTCATCGATCTTCAAAAAAATATCGGCCAAACATGACAGCACAAACAATAACCTTGGGGCTATGTAGTGGTTGTTCATGTTTCTGCCTTATATTTTCGTTAGCCCAGAAGCGGCAGTTTAAGTTCTGCGCAATATAAACTTACAGCCGTTTCTATCGAATAACCATTGCGATAATAGGAGCTAATGCGAAAAGAGGATGGTTCTCCAGGTACACTTTCATCGTTAAAAAAATCTTCAAAGAGTAGAGTAACAACCTATGCATACGCTACCCCTCCAAACCTCTTCATTGCTTAGTCAGCGCAGATACAAATACCCCCACCCTTTCTGGACATCCTGTACAAGACTCCCATTTTCTTCAATAAATTTCAGAGAGTCTTCTGCTCCTTTCTGCAAGACAGTCACTGCAATTTTTGGGCAAGTTTTTTTGCAAGAATACTACTTTTGCGAGAGAATCACGTGAGAATTATTCATATTCCTTTCCACTTAGCAAAAGTTTATTCCTTTTTGGCAGGATATACAATGCATTTGGACATGGTAACTTGCCATCATCAGATATTCAAACACAAAACGTTAACAATAGCGATAAAATCCGAGATTTGTTTTAAAAACCTGATGATGGCAAGTTAGCTTGCCGAAATGCATACCTCCCGTCAAAAAAAAATAAACAATTGTAAGTTGAGAAGACTTTCAATTCATATTTCTTAAACATTTCATTGCTGCGAAAATGCGAAAATTATCTGAAGTGGACATGACCTCATTCATTTCTTTTTTGTACCAAACAATTTGAGTCGCCATTTTTGAGTACTTCAACTTCAAGGAAGGTGTTCGGTAGAAAATCAAATTTCTATAGTGTCAACCTGTTATGTGTAGACAAAATGAACAATAAATATATTTTGTCGTTTTTGAATCTGCATCAACTTTTTGTTAAATTTAGTGTCTTTCCATCAAATTCCTGGACAAATGAAATAACACATTTCTGCAATCTGCAGAAATACACGCGATAGGTACATGGACAATGAGAAATGGCTGAGAAATATTGACCTCCGATGGATATAAGCCCCTGAATGTCAAACACTTTTCTGCAGAGTGCAGGTACTGCTCAGAAAATGCGTGGAAATAACTTGTTATCCTATATCTTTTGAACATGAACGAAGGAACTGAAAAATTTGAATATGTGGACCTACGATGGACAGACGAAACGAATTTTTGGATTTGCAATTCGCCTTTGGGAGGGATAAAATTTACAATACGCCGAAAATGTTTACGAGTGATTCTGTGGGAGGCGAATAAAATAATTGGTTGGACGAAAGTGGACTACCGTTGGACAAATAACCAATTCCATTTCAAACATTAATCTGTATTGATTGGTTCTGTTCAGGAAATAAGCAGAAATAGGTTTTTGTCCTATATCTCTTGGAATTTGCATTTGGGGATGCTAATTTCATAGTGCTCAAAAATGGGGTAGCTTTGAACGATTTTTTATTTCAAACCTATATATCTCGGTAAGTCAGCGAATGAAATTTCCCAAAAGAATATATTTACCCTGGGCATCAGTTAAAGCTTTCTGCTCACAAAAATTTGATTTCAAATGACCAATACCAATTTTTTTTTAAATCAAATTATTGGTGTTCAAAGTTACCCATCGATCGAGGTTACTTTGAACGACTATGATGAAACGACGCGATTTCACGTCAGCCACCCTGACAAAGTTTCTATGAACACCTCAATACTGAAAAATCGTTGTTTTTTAACAAAAAGTATGCAAAAGAAATACATAATATACCAAAAATATTTTTTTTTCAATACAGTATCAGGCATGTGATGTGAATGTGAATATGAATGAATTACATTCATTATCCCCAAAAAAATTCATGAAAAAACAGAAGTTTTCCTGAAAAATAAAGTAGGTATAAACCTCGGTATAAACTGAACTAAAATAATATTTTGTAATGAACAGAAAACAATTTTCTGATACCGAGAGCTTAAAATTTCTGAACCTGAACTATAATTGGCGTATTTTCCTGCAGAATGTTTTCTTTTGTAAGAGCGGAATATTTTTTATAAGAAAAAACCGAGTTAGTTTTAAATCTTGGGCTTCATTGAACATGTTCAAAGTGATCCCAAAAACGATGACTAAGAACTTTGTTTCTTAAAAAGAATGAAAAGAAAAAAATGTGTCGGAGATATTTGAATTTCTCTGCTATACTATTCCTAGAAGAATGTATTGTTGTAGTAAATATATTTTGCCAGCATATGGTGCAAATACTTATGGTCACAGCAACAAAATACCGAACGACGATTTTTTTCTTATTTTATCGACGTCAAAAATATCGAAACTCGAGGACTGGGAATAATCCTCGATGTTTTCTTTCGGCCTTTAAGATAACAATATGCTGAAGAATCTACAGAAGGGACAAGGGACATACAAATCGGACTATCTGGGGAAGCAAATATAAATTTAATGAGCGGAATTCAACAAGATGTATGCGGAAAAGTCAATATAAGTCGATTAGAGCAAAGGGATCGGAATCATTAGAGGGAAATGAATAATAACTTGACAAAGGACAAAAAGTTCAATCCAAACCAAGTATAAACGGTATTAGTTCATCAATAATAGTTAATTATAGGAACCGATTGTTGACTTTTCTCTCATTCATTTATTGAGAAAAGATTTGTTTTCATTTTATGGAATGTTGACATTCTTTAGGATTTGAAGTTATGTCTGGTAATCGCTGTTGATTGAAATTAGGGGAACAACTTGGAGAACTGCATCTTACTGACATAAAGTTTCGACAAGGCGAAGAAAAAACACATCAACACAAAATTCGTGGATCTGGCATTGCACGTCTTCCAATAACTCTTGTTTATTTCTGGGGAGAATATCAAATTTTTTTGATCAGTAGGATCTCAACCAATGTGTTCTCTGTTCATCATCTGAACGAAAAATCAAAATATAAAACTCAAGATAAAGTTTGCTGATTCGCTACAATTCTAACTCTTACTATATCAACTTTCCTCAAACCTCTTGTCGAAACCGCCGAATGTGATTCATTTCATGAATCGGTTGGAGAAAAAATCTTCCATGTGATATTACGATGGACCTTCACTAAGGATCTCTGAAGATCTGGAAAGTTAGACATCTATTCTAAAGTCCAAGACTATAGCTACTACATTTGCGCTCAGGAGTGTATATAAAAGGAACCTCAAACAGTCGCGCATATATACATCACCACGTACAGACAGTGTGAGCTGAGGTCCCTGGAAGCATAGATCCAGGGATTTCTGCTGACAAGAAAGTGCCTAAATATCATGAAGCAACTGGCCAAGTTTATTCATACAAGAAGAAATTATAGCCAAATAACCCTCACAAATGTTGAAATTGCGAATGAGACGAGTTATATGTGAATAAGGTATCTCAAATTAGACAAGAATACCTCGTCGGCAAATGTTCAAAGCCTGTATTTTCAAAACGCGCTCCGGAACCCACCCCAGTTCAATATTCTAATGATCTTGGGTTCTCTAAGCTTGAAAAAATTTGTTCTTAAACGAACAGACAAACTGTTTATAATGTACTTCAAATTTTCTGATTGAATGAAAATATATTATCACGGTAGTTTTCAATTATTTGGTATAACTATTTACTATATACCCTCAAATTCGTAATTTGATTCAAAAAAGTATTACGCGACCTTCCCCGTCACCCGCTCACCGTCAACAATTAATACGCAGTCTAAATTTGTAGCCTCGTCATCGCTTCAACTTAAACTCTAACGTCTAACGACGTTATCTTCCTTTTGCATTGGCTCATTTGTGGGCGACACAATGACACACTATGAGGTAGAACAAATTTTGTCCCGACACCCTATCGCTTCATGAAGGCCCGGACGCCTCGCCTCATTCGAAGTGGTACAGTGTACCGCTTGATGATAAAAGTAAGGCGCTTCTTACAAACTCAATTTCAAAACGTGTATTACTACTCTCATAGCTCTATTCTCGGAGAAGCCAGGAGCATTGGCTTTCTACCTGTAACTTGTATTAGGGAAAGTAGAGAATCTTCCAAGACCTCCCTGAGGATCTAGTTCTAGTTCCGTAACTAGAACCGATATACTGAAGAATACCATAAGACTGCGAAATGGATTGAATGCCTTAATCAAGAAATTTGTAGTAGTGAGTAATTTCCTCGTTGAAGCCTTCCCAGATATTGAATTCCATTTGATATCTGGAACTCGAAGGCTATCTGTAAAGGTGAGGACAGCTCTGTCATCGGACAAAATTAAGCTTAAAGTCTTAGAGTACAAAACTTTCGGTACAAAGTTGTAAAAAATGAAACAATTTGCAATTTCAAAAGAAGGTGGTGAGCATGTCGACAGCTCTAAACTAAAATCCGTATTCTATCATTTTAATTAGGAGCACACACCTATTTTTTCAACGATTCGTTTTGGTACAAGACAACCACAATACTTTAACGTTAAAACAAGTGAAAAATTCGAAGTATTGGTGCTGGAGGCATGGACATGGCGGCAGAATAAGAGATATTCACCATACTTTTGTAGAATAACTCACATTATCATTTTTTGATAAAACTGAGTCTTTGATTCGACGAAATATTCTGATTTTCAATAAATTAATCAATATACGAATAAATTTATGGGAAGATTGAAGGATTGCAAATTGAATCAACAAACGGGGTTTGACGGAAACCGCAATGCACCGTTATAACCGAGGTTATGACGGTATTATACTGGGAGCACTGTGGGGAAACATTGATGAGGATATTGTATGGATTCGAAATTAAAATATTGAGTGTTTGCTTCCAAGAAGATTACTCAGTATTTCTGATATCTTCCACTTTATTGTTGGAGTCGAAGCATTTGTGATATATTTCAATCGTTACAATTGAAAATCAGTATTTCAAGAAAGAGAACAGGTGGAAAGACAAAAAATTCTTTGCCTTTACGGAGACTCACATTTTTTTTTTATTTGCTTTCACCATCCACAACTTCTGAGACAGACTTCAGATTTTCATGTTGAAAACTCTAAATTCTGAATCAAACTTCTTCCATATGCTTCATAATTACTGCAGAAGTTAGAAAATATCATCTTCAGCTCGATCGATATCAAATACGAGAAAAGAACTGGCGGCAAATCTTTTGTTTATTGTCAATTCGATCAGAAATTTATAGTGATGTTGATGTGTCTATTGCCGAAGTGTTTTGAAAGCAAAGAACAAAAATTAGATGCAGAAGAATGTTGCTATTAGCTTCGGCATATGTGTCAAATTCTCTTGACCAATAACTTTAGAGATGCCATAGGTTGGAGAAGCGATGATTTGTTTCGAATAATGAAGTTATTAGGACACGATTCGGTCTCTAGGGACGTTGAAAACATAGATCATGATGAATTGCTTAGTTTTCCTACAACGAGAGTTTCAATCTAACTTGCGTGTTGCTAGTGGCTCCACTATCTAGGCTAATCTAAAGGTGAAAGCTCCAAGTTAGAGTAAGCTGTATACAGAGCTGTGTCAGAGCACTGTGCTTTGTGCTTGTTAGAAAAGACCTTTTGTGCTCCCAAGCACTTTATAGAAGCAGTGCTTAGTGTTCATTAATTGGAGCACTTCACCAAAAGGCTTAGTTATCCCGAAAAGGGTTCCAAGCTTTTCTGGTTTGATGTTCAGTCGAGTGATAAACATCTCACTTTAATGTGTGACGTTTGTGTGTAGTTGCATAAATCTTAGTAAGTTCATTGAAAGTTTCTTGGAATTTTGTGGAGATCTATGTTTTAAACTCAATCTTTCACACAAGAAGGTTCACAATGAATTCCTATATTTGCGAAGCTTTGCACCATATTCCTTTCATTCTCGACTTTTTTAATGAGAGGATTTTGAGCCTCAAGTTTTGAGTTTTGTTGAAAAAATTCAAATTCTCTACAAAATCGTTAATTTTAATGTATTCAAAAAACGAAAACAACTAGATAGGTAACATTTTTTTCGGATTATAGAGGAAAAAAACTTTGGAATGAATGGTAGTTGATATTTGATTCGATCAATTCCTTGTGGGAGGAGATAATCGACTTCAAAGTACCCATCAACCTTACATGGAAAATCACTTTTTCGAAGTTTCAACGTAATTGGAAGCTGTTGTTTCATAATCCATACATATTTCTACTTTTCATATTTAGTCACAATTATTCTCCCTATTTCACATGATCAATTTGTTTGAACTGATCACCAAAGATTGTCAATTTATTTCAATTGTACTTCTGGGAAACTAGACGTCAGTCAGTCAAAATACCGAGATTGTCTGTAAATGAGTAGTGGATTATTATTGTAGATAAATATAAAAGTTCATTTTTATCTTGCAGGAGATTTTCCCATGTAAAGTCTATGGAAAGTTTTAATTGTGTTATCTCCTTTTACGAGCAATGAAATCATGTATCTGAGACCGAGTCTGGGACTATTTACCAAAACTGTTGGCTCCTCTACAATCCGAAAACTTTGTTATACAGCTGTTACCTTTTTTTGGACACTTGGAAAATTTTATTCTTCTCATGCATTTCTCAAAAACTAAAGCTCATCTTTCAGAAAAATCTTGAGGATATAAGAAATATCATTCGAAAAATGTGGGCACTCTATGGATCTCCTGTCAAAAGTTATAAGAAACGGAAACACAGGAACTCATTGTGAACCCTGTACGATGATATTATTGGATACATCTGAGGCTAAAAAACTGTTTAAAAAAATGGTGTAATCTAAAAAGAATACCAAATCACCTTCAGAGTTTTCAATGAGAACTGATTTATCTGATCAGACAAGAGTACCTACTCACTCATCAGAATTACCGAAAATACCAATATATTCATGAATACATGTTATTTCAACTCAGGACATCCGAAGTTCTTGAAAAATTGTTTTTCCAACACTCATAGTTCTCGAGATGCTCAAAACTCAAAGTGGGAATCGAATTCGGTTCACCCTATACATCTTTTCTCAGCTGTCAATTATCCCACATATGACAGCTTAGCTGAAAAGGTACAATTTTCATTCCGATTGGAATGACTTCACATTCAACAGAAAGTGTTCATGGGTAAGTGCTCGACATATCGAATAACTTTCACGAAGTGCTCAGTAATAGCGAGCATTTTATGAAATTAGTGCTTAGTGCTCGCCACTTCTTTCCAAGTGCTTGATGCTAGTGATTGAACACTAATATTCAATATTCGGTACAGCTGCACATGAGTTAGGGATATTGACTTAAATTTGCTAAAAACATAGTTTAAATGGGATTTTGTGATGAAAAATTCATATTATTATGATTTCAGGTTGAAGGAAATAAAATTAATTTTAGCCTGTAGGTCTGAAGCGTATAAGGTGGTTAAGAAAAATTGAGTAAAATAAAGAAATTTTTATTCCCAGGGAATTCTAGCATTTTAAGACTATCAATACAATGTATGGCCTCCACGGGCATCAATAACAGCTTGACATACTACACACGGAGTTGTTGAACATTTCTTGAAGAATTTGGTTCCATAAACGGGCAGAAGCTCTCTCAGATCATTTAAGGATTCTGGGGTAGGTTGATGATTATCTTATCTTCTTTGGAGCATATCCCATGCATGTTCTTTGCAATTCAAATCTGGTGAGTGCGGAGGTATTGGTAAATGTGAAATACCAAGCTTCTCGAGCGCATTCTCAACTATGGCTGCACTGTGCGGTCTAGCGTAACGTTATCGTCTAGAAATTGAAAAGTTTTCACCAATAGCAGCGTGAAAAATTTGGTAAACACAATCAGGGCCGTCTTTAACCTCTTGGAGGCCCTGGGCACATTAGGAAATGGGGCCCCTACCACAATACCACATACAAAATACAAATAAAGGGGAATTCCCTACCGCCGAGTAGGTTATTCACGATACACATAGACACGGTATTCTAATGCCGTGATGTAATTACTAACGAGTCATCAATGTGGTAAAAACTTGAAAAATTATTCAACAAAAATGCATTAATTTTTTTGTGCAAACATATCTATCAACTTGTCGATGTCCAAGCTTTTGGACATCTTCTTGGACTTCTTGTCCAAAGCTGAGTAAGCTCAAAAGTCAGAGGAACGTGTTTGCGACACGTTTAAGGAGAGTCCCGAAAAGCTTGACGGTTTATTAAAAAACCCTTGAAAACAGGGTAGCACATGGAGTAATTGAGTGATAATTCAAATTTCGAATGGAATAACTGGAAAACTCATGTTTTTTTTTTATAATTTAGAAGTATATCTCATTTTTTCAGAATGATCATTGTAGCTTCTATGTAAAAGTTTTGTTCGTTATATAAAGGGAAAGATCTCGCGAATCGGCAAGTTCAATAGAATGATATTATTGGGGCACCATTTGATGCTGTTAGCTTGGCTTGGGGCCCCTTTGGGCGAGTTCTGCGGGGCCCTCTGATAGGCCACTGATTTCTTGTCTTGTAGCGCTGTCTGAAATTATGTAGTTGAATGGGGTTTTCCTTGAAAGATTCCCAATGAAAACAATAATGTGATCAACAACACGATTCGAACAGATGTTTTATGGCGAACCACCCTAACAAATAACACAAGCTAATAATGGCTCTTATCTAGTGTATGCCGGTATGGGCACGAGTCATAAAACTTGCAGCCTTCGAAAATTGTTGACGAAAAGTAGGAATTCCAATTCATTTGGAGTTATTTTAATGAAAACTACCGCCATTTTACCTGAAGGGAATTTTAGTACGCGAAAGGGAATTTTGAAAGAAAGAAGGTCTTTTCGAAAAAATCTGTTCAATAATAAAATATTGAGGAATTGAGGAAATTTTACATCCTTTCGGTTCAGAACAATTGATCTGAGCGGGGCTCCTATCGATCGCGGGGCCTGGGCACTTGCCCATAGTGCCCTAGGGGAAAGAGGGGCCTGAACACAATGTCAATGATATGCTCGTTATAGTGTAAGGCGGTCATATTCGCAGGACAAATGTGTAGATCTGTGCGCCCGTTGAAACATATCACGGCCCATACCATAACCTACCACCCCCTCGGAATGGATGGACTTTTTGGACATAGCATATGCAAAGAACCAATCTTCAGAAGAAAGGCGATCAGATTGACGAAATTTCTCATACTGATTTTTATTGGATCGATTCAAGTTGTTATTGAGTTTTGAATGATTTTACAGCGATTTTCTCGAAGATTACATATTTTTCGAAACGATTGAATACAATATCCCTAACTCTTGTGGAGCAGTATATTTCTGATTCGTTCAAGTATGCATAGGGATGAATAGGATTTTCATATATGTCTTTTTTTCTTTGTTTTTCGATAAACTAAACGTTTATATAGAATACTTCCTGTTTTTTATTTTAATGTTACATAAATATGTATCATTTATTGTAGAGCTTTCTAAATCGAAACGTCGGCATTTTGATTAATCCAGACGAAAAGAAACCCTCTCATTGTAAGTCGCAGTCCCACAAATATCTTGAAATTATCAAAATTCATACTTATATCCGCTCCACCAAAGGCGGTAGTGTGACTAAACGAAACCGCTGATTATCTTAACAGCGACTTCATGCCGTAACCTTAAAGAGATTATTGACACCACACTGTCGGAAGCAACCTCATCTGATGGAACGTCTCATAACGACAATCCCATACGGATCATGAATCACCCAGGACATCCGCGCTATCAATCACCCGTCGCGATAACGCTACATCACAGGACATCAAGAGACACGAGACGGCACAGTCAAAGACGCTGGAAACTTTGGATCTTACCGAAAACTTTGGCACACTGGGCAGGAGGCCTCCAGTCCGGATAGTGCTTCGGGAAGGTGGTCCTGGACCAGAAGGTGTGCAGGACCATCTTGTACACCGCCAGCTTGCCGGGGGGGCACGTCTCCAGGGGCGCCGGAAGCGTCCTGTTGTCGGCGGGCGCCCCTAGGGCCGTAGCCAAACATAAAAACACGACACTAAGATCCACATCTCGAGCTGGAGCGTCCCGGGACCAAGGAACCAGACGCGGCGACGTCGGTAGCACGAATAAGCGACGGGGATCGCGCGTGTGTGTGTGACGCGGCGCTGAAACTGAGAACTACCGACGCTGCCCTGCCGGTGCCGGAGTTTGGCACGGTTGTTATGGACGTCTCGTTTCTGTGACTGCTCGGTGGTTTACTCGCGCCGAGTTAAAATGGGAACGGCGTCACCTGGATCGGGAACCGCGGTTTGAAGGAGAAGAACGGTTTTTATCGAAGATAGTCGTGTCTTGAAGGCATAAAAGCATGTTTCAATCCAATAATGCAGTGTTTTTCAACCTTTTTCATGACACGACCCCATAGTATCAAAAAAAAAAAAATTCCATATATGTGAAAAATATTTATATGTATAAGATTGCAAATTCCATTTTCGATTAGAGGAAGAGCGTTGCAGACTCGACTGTTTCAAATCATTTCCATTTGTGAAGTTACATGTTTCTCCATTGAAATTTGCTTTACCATACAGAGGTAAGGTAGTTTTCAATAGGCAAAGTATTGACCACACAAAAACAAACAAAATACTTTATTTCTATAGCAAGCCAAGTCAGTTAACTTGAAATTCATTTTTCTTTCATTTCCTTTCTGACTTATTTCAGCATTTAAATAACTTAAATAACGTCTTCAAGATCGAAATGAAAATGTCATCATAGCAAAAGACAAACTTAATGGATTTACAAGAAAAATTGAATTGTGGCCGTCGTCTTTCATTGAAGAATTGGGAAACCAGATAACATCAATTCAAATATCGGGTATTTCAAAAGTCTGGAAATGGTGAATTTATTTCGCGCACAGATAGAAAATTGCAATTCTGATACTGGCGTCTTTAGAAATTTCGTCTGAGGAATCGAATGGGCCCATCAGATTTTGGGCCAAAGGCCATACGAGATATGAGACCCAACTTTGAAATTTCAAAGGCAGACCCATCTCTTTTATTGCAGATTCGGATTTAGCTTCTCAGTGAACGAAGCTTCACATTAAAATAAACTAGTAATCGAAGAATGGTAATTGGTAACTATTTCTTGGTAAATCTATCTTTTTGGAATTTTTAATGAAGTAGGACCTAGTTCTTCCGACCTCTCGCGACCCCCCCCACAAAGGCTTCGCGATCCCCCAGGGGGTCGCGACCTATAGGTTGAAAAGCACTGCAATAATGGATGACCTGGTCCAGTGGTCCTTTTAATATTTCGATTTTAAAATACCGAAGGCATCAATTTACGAAATGTTCAAGTTTTTGAAGAGTCACTCGAGTTTTCGTTTTTTGGCTCTTTTCAGGTTTTTACTCTCAGTCTCTGGAACAAAATCAATCAGGAACGAATTAATTTTGCCGAACAATACACAAAAAAGAAAGTTCAAAACATTAAGGGAGAGCTGGCAAAGCTCTCTAAGCTGAACTAATTAGTTAATTTTCGTTCTCCATTCAATACGCAGCCACACTTACGCTCAGATATCTAGGCTAAATAGCTGATAATAGATTGAATCCTCTTTTATAAAAAATTTTCACATGTGAAATAATAGGTTGCCCAAATAATTCTGGGCAGAATATTTTTAATAATTTTTTCAAGAATGATGTTTCATGACATTTTGCAATATGACATGATAATAAGAATATTTCTCTCCTGTCAAAAACTTCATGCAAATAGAATGCAATTATCGAAAATTACAGCGAATATTTCCTGTCAAAAACTTCATGTCGAAAATTACAGCGAATATTTCCCTCCTGTCAAAAACTTCATGTTGATAGAATGCAATTATCGAAAATTACAGCGATAATTGCATTGTAGAGAGCGAAAGATCCCTGCGATAATTGCACTGCTCGTATTCATAGCAATTTCGGGAAATATTCACCCGAATTACACTCGTGCATCAAAATGACCTGATAATTCTGCATTCCAGCGTGTTGTCTTTGAAAAAACTGCATTCGGTCATTTTCATTTTTGGAGAAAGAGCCCTCCACCTTCGGTGTCGGGCTCTTTCTCCAAAAATGAAAATGACCGAATGCAGTTTTTAGACAACACACTGTCATGCAAAATTATCGGTAATTTTGATGCACTTGTCCAATTACTTCCGATAATTGCATTGTAGAAAGCGAAAGATTCCTCCGATAATTGCACTGCTCGTATCCATAGCAATTTCGGGAAATATTCACCCGAATTACACTCGTGCATCAAAATATATATATATTCATTTCCGGATTCTTTTCCGATACTTTCCTACGTTCCAGAAAATAGAATTCCAAGACTGAAATCTCGTAAACCTATTTGGTCGAATAATTTTCTGAATTCGAACTTCAGCTACAACGAAATCTGGAAATCCGAATGGGATGTATGTTCTTTATCTAATAAAGATCTAATATCTGATCCATCGAATAAAGTTCCTGGTTTTAACCTTCCCAGGAGAATGTGGTCCCTTCTTAATCGAATAAGAACAGGTCATGGTCGTACCAATAGCATGCTTTTCAAGTGGAATTCGGTTGAAAGTCCTAATTGTGAATGTGGTGAATCAAAGGAAACAGTTGAACACCTAATTAATAATTGTTCGATTCATAAATTCCAAGATGGCATTAGAGCCATACGCAATATATCAAACTCATTTTTGCAATGGGTTGAAAATATCAAATCAATTTGATGAAGTATAATTGAATTCTCTTGCTGTTCTGTCTTTTTTATTTTCAGGTTGAATTTGTGTTTGGAAATCCTTCCTCCGAAGAGCCGTCCCGCTGTCCTTGTATATAGAATATTCAGATACAACAATTTTATTTTATTTTTTTAACGGGGAGACAGTTTTTTTCGTCTGAGGTTTTTTCCCCTGGCTCTATTGTATCGTATGATACTGGTGATGATAGTATGATACTATAGTATCATACGAAGAATGATGTGGTACCCCGTATCTTTTTTTACCTCAGCTTAGGTTTTTTTTGTTTCAAAATTTATTGTATTATTTTAGCTCTCTTATTCAAAAGAATATATATATTATATATATATATACGCATTAGACTATCTTTACCAAGCCCGCCATAAGACACAGGTGAAGTGAAGCCAGGGTGTGCGGTGATACAAGGGGGGTGTGTATAATTTATACATTTGGGAGTACGTATCACAACCCATTAGAAGCCTGTCATATGGTAATGCCATACCAAGCCTATTTGTGTAAAAAATAGATGATTCACGGTCTATGGCAAGCCCGAGCAGTGTTGCCAAAATATTCCAGTTGAATATTGCGTCTGAATTATTCCGCTGTATTATTTTCGATTTGTTTCATATTCAGATATATACATGCGACACAAGGTGCAGCCAACCGAAGCCACGAATTGAGTCATTGGTTGTACAATGAGGGTGTTACCATTTCATCATCGATTTGATATCCTCGGATACCACGAGAGCTGTTTTTCGGAGAATGAAAGCTAAGGAAAACGCTAATTATATTCTGTGAAATATTGTTTCAAATCTTCATGTAGTAAAAAGAATTCAAAATTTCCTTTATTCTCCAATTTTAATTCAATGTCATTTCAAGTCAATTACTTGAAAAAAGCTTTCACGTCCGTTGCGTACGTCATAAGTTTCATGCGAATACTTGATGAGACCTTCTATTCAAAACTATTCGTGGATAAAAAAGTAGATACTCGAACGACACTAGAATCTCGGAGAGATTTTCTTTCGAAAATTTCAAAGGGTACGCAATTATTAATTGTTTTCAAATGCAGGTATCCCACCAATTCCGTTCGTTGTATTATCTTTGGAAAGGAATCGAAATTCACATTTGAAATTTCGAGATCCAGTTGGACTGAAAGTAACACTTTCCACTCTTCAAATCGAAATGAAGCTCTATTTGATCACGGATAACCTCAATTTGACAAGATGTTTTTGTGTAAATGCTTGAAATTACAAGTCATGATACAGTGGATACCGTGAGTCTCAAAATTGAATATATTGCATTGAAAGATATTGTAGGTGTGCAGATATCACAATTAAAATAAAATCCGTATTTTTTGAGAAATGCTTGAAATCAATTTTCTCGGTCATATTTCGAATTTTGGTTTTCTTAAAGTCTTAAACATACGAACAGAAGTGGCGATTAAATGATACGAAATGTCTTTCTTTTGTTAAAAACATTTTTAGTCGCAACTGTTCTCTGTAACATTCGAGTTAACTCTCTTCCTGCTTATAACCTATAAATAGACAGTGAGTAGGGTGAGATTAGGAAAAAGGGGGTCAAAGTAATGAAACGCTTTTCCTCCACCAAGGGTCTTTAAATAATGCCGTGAATTTTCTTGGAATTCTTTTTTCAAAAAATTTTATGTTGAATCTAAATTTCGTTAAATAGTTTTGATGAGTAAACCCTGTTTGTATTTCGTGTACAATAAGCGGGAATAACACCACTAACATAAAATGTATATCTTCTGAAATATTCAAGAGGAACATATTTGTTGGTAACATTTCGAATTCAACTCTTCTCAAAAATACAAACAAGGTCGAATTCAGAATTCACGTTCGAAATGTCTTCATTCAGTTCGAGACATATCGATCTCGACCAGACTGCATTGTCTAAACAATTTCATTAGGATCTGAACTATGAAAACTTAACATATTTTGATTCGCAACTGTTCTATATTTCGTTCGCGTAAATTTCTTCCTTAATTATACCCCATAAATAGTAATCTAGTGGGGAAGATCTGGAGATCGAAGCGGTCGAAGAAATCGACCCCTATTTCACCAGCAACATTCCTCAAATATTCTTGACAAATTTTCTCTGGTGTTAGCAAATTTTCCCTGTACCAATTATTGAATGCGAGGTGCAATTCACGCAAGAAATTTTCGACTAGGTTTTCAAATGAAATATCTGAGTTGGTCATCTGTGACAAGGCAGAATTCAGTTAGTGGAAATTGAAATACAGTTTGAACTTCCTTGACTTTGTTTCGTTCGTTATTCCTTGTTGGGTAAATTTAGCTTGGTCAGACCAAATAATATGTTTCAAGAAGTTTTTGTGTTCTTGATTTTTCAGTAAAAATCCTGAGAAACTTTACTATCGTTATCCAGGTAACTCGGTATATCTGATATCGAAATTGCAACATGTTATGTAAACAATTCTTGCGCTTTCTCCATATATAACAGCTGTTTTGCAAAATAAAATTCTGAACATTTTATTTAGAGAAATGTAATAACAAAGAAATGCAGTATGCTCGCAGGAATGAACATTTTCTGACATATTATCAATTTATTATTGTTTCAATATTATAAGATTTTTTCAACAATTGATGACGAGAACATTATGGTCGAAATGGAATAAAAATTTTGATATAAAATTGATTTAACCCGGAGCCGATGAGGTGGAGTCTGGCAGACTCCTTCATATTTTTCATCCGCTAACACTTCTTTGCAGATCAAATGGCAATATTGTGGCTCCCAGCAACTTTCAATTTATGCACGGTAAGTTGCTAGAATCCATCGAAAATTCACAGGAAAACATATTTTCAGTGCGAGGGAATGTGTACAAAGCCAGTGTGCTAATTTTGTAGTCAAAAATTCTGAATTCAATGTATTGCGAGAATGAAATAAGTAGGAATGAAAATGTGATATTTTGACATGTTGTCAGTTTTTTCAGTTTCGATAGATTGTTTTCTTCTGCGTTCAATGTTTCATCCACACATTCAATAACTAAAAAAATTTTGATTCTCCTAAAAATTCGTATTCAGTTTTTGGCAGTTGATACGGAATGGAAGTTTGTAACAATTCCGCACATTTTCTACTCTTCGTTTTTAAAATTAAAAATTTTCACTAATATATTCATAAAATTTCATTGAAAATACAAGGTAAGTCATCTGGTTTAATCTATTTTTCATAGTGCGTTATGGAAATAATAATTTGTTTTAGACAATTGAAGTGTCACATTCTTATATGTCAATAGTTGCAATTCAATTGGCCATGGAGATATTTCCGATGAATCAACGAATTTATGTAGTAAAACAATTCATATTAAATAAATCAGTTGTGCAAGTGCAAAGAAATTTTCGTCGTGAATTTAATGTGAAAAGACACGGACGAATTCCAAAATGCCAAAACATATTTAGGTGGGTAAGAGATTATGATGTTAGAGAATGTGGCATCAAATTTTTGTATAGGTGTCTGCGTATAGTCATAACACTCGAAAATATTGAACGGGTAAGACAAGCTCTGATAAGAAGTCCGAATAGATTTGCATCAAGGAAGTCACTTGTGTTGCACATTTCCAACAAGACAATGCGAAGAATTTTTAAAACGTAAATTGCACATATTAATATCGTTATTTTTCAAATTTTGTTTCAATAAAATGTTTTTGCTTTTATAACATATTTTTTTTAAAATGAGTGACACCAAATGCCTAACCCGTTAGTTGAATACATTCATGACATAGTAATTCTATTGTGAGAAGCCAAAAAGAAGAGCTATGGACAGAGAAAAATCATATAAAATTGCAGGTGTCTGAGAGACACCATCTCACGCTCTGTGGCAGTGAAATACCACATCACCGGTTAATATAACCAGTTGAATTAATTGATAATTGCCAATAATTGTATTTCTCGGGGAAGTAAAATTCAAAATACAATGTCCAAAGAAATTGATTTCCCACAATTGAAAAAAACTTTGCAATTCGAAGCAATTCCCATTTTTTCACACATACATTATTTTCTTACGTTAATTTCCTCATGGCTTCAGAAAAGAAGTTCTCGTTTGAAACAATTTAGTACTCACTTTTTCAAGTTCGCAGTTTGCCAACATTGATAAACATTTTCGAACTGTATAATAATTTGTTATCTCGATGTTTATCTTTCATGAAAACCTAAAATCGAAAATCATCAAATAAAAAAATTTGTTTTTTGTTTCAGCGAAGCTCTATTTCCAGATAAATATTCATAATTTCATTTGAAAAACAAAAGCCTGGCCTAATCTTTTATTTTTCTGTTATTCATATTGATCCAGTTCGCAATCATAATAATAATAATAATAATAAGTTTATTACATCCTTTGAGACAAATCATACATTTGTATAGGACAGGTCAAAATAAACAAAAAGAAAGAAATACAGAATAAAATCAACACAAATAGATATTCAAAGCCAAATGTAAGTAGAACTCAAATATTTTCAATAGTTTAAAAGATTACCAATCACAAAATCAATCGATGTTCCTAAATCAAATTAAGTTATAACTCAAAAATTTTCAAGAATTCAAAAAATACCAATCTCGAAATCAAAAAATGTCCTTAATCAAATTAAGATATAACTTAAATATTCCTTTATATTTTAGAAATGACAATTACAAGATATGTGAGATCAAGTCAGTCTGGAACTCAAATATTCATTAACACTATAGTAACAGTTTTCTTGTAACAACAATTTTGTTCTTTTCCTGAATTCATAATAATCTAACAATTTCAATCTATCAGGCAAGTGATTGTACAGTTTGATACCAGTAAAAAGAGGAGATCGTGAGGTAGGTGACTTCACAAGATAAATTACTCTTCGTATGATCTATTTAATGAACTCTACATGTTATATCTCAAAGATTTTAAGAGATAGTAGATTTAATTTGTTGAATACATCTAATACATCTGATCGAGAGGATGTGTCAATACTGTACAGACTTATTTAGTTGTTTTTCCTCTTTGTCTCTTTTAAGTTGGTCGGCTTGCGGTACATTATTGAGACCGTTTTAATTATTGACTGTTCGTGAGAGAATATTTTGTTCTGTGGTTCATGATCAGTTGACTCAGTGTTTCAGTGATAGATAACCTTATTTGAATATTTTATATCTGTCAGATGGTCAGCGTTCTCTTCTAAGCTTTATTTTATTTGGACAGATTTTTATAGTTCACTTCCTCCTGGATATCGTTTTTGAGTCCGATGACATGAATTTTGGCAATTTAATGTTGCGAATTCTTGTAGAAGATTGAGATGTAAGTGTTTTTTCCAAATTGTGCGGGAGTTTGATTTCGTTACGTCTACCTTTGACATTCTGCCTTTCAAATTCGGTTTTACCGATGTGTCGGATGATTTTTTAGTTTATTTTATGCATCATTTCACCTTTTTAATATGATATTTTTGTATTGCTGAGTGATTTGAATTTTTCAGCTTCACTTGTATGAATCTAACTCCTGAAGATGAGCTTGTAAAGCTCGAAACATGTAGAGTTCATTAAATAGATCATACGAAGAGTAATTTATCTTGTGAAGTCACCTACCTCACGATATGGATTTTCAAGATATTAGGACATTTACTAATGATTTACTAATGAAAAAGAGGAGAGTTCTGGAATTTGCTAGTTCTGTGCATAGGAATAGAAATGATTTCCCTATGTCTGGTATTATATTCATGATATTGGGAGCACTTCATCAGACTATGCACGTTCTTTCTCATAAAAAGCAGTATGTTCAATATATAAATGCATGGAAAAGGTAATATTTTGAATTTGATGAACACCGGCCTACAGGACTCCCGGGGGGACAAACCAAACATCAACCGCACCAATCTTTTCTGAGCGACAAAAACATCACTAGCACCCGACGATCCTCCCCATAGAATGGTGTTATGATTCATATGAGTGAAAGCGAGAGAATAATAAACACTCATCAATGATTCCGCTGGAAGAACATCCTTGAGTCTTTTTAGACTCAATGCACTGCTCAATCGCTTGGAACTGAGATGCAATGAGCTTGCCAGTTGAGCGTTTTGTCAATATGTAAGCCCAAAAATTTCACAATATTTGAAGACTTCAAATTGCCGTAGGGAAGGCATAAAGTGAGCTCATTTCCAGTGTTTCGGGTCTGAAAGTATATCAGATCAGTCTTATCAACATTTAACATAAGAGAGTTTCTGCAACACCAATCCGAGAAACAGCGATACATCAAATCAGTGAAAAATTGATCGAAGAATTCCAAAATGTTTGAATATGCAGGGTTTACTTTGGCAATGATGAAGTTCCGGTAAAAACGGAACTATACTTCGCTCGAAAATATTTTATGATTTGAGTTCATCTACTCTTAAACAGAATAACAAAATCTTGAATTCGTATAACTATTCCTTCATCGAATAGGTCCAATGAAACATTTGAAAAAAACACCCTGTAGATGATCTTGAAAAGCGCAGCTTGAAATACCAATAGATTAAAGTATCATCTAATGAAGACGATTAAATCCAATATTCGTTGATTCTTCCGATGAGAAATTTTTCCTATTATTCCTAGCGGTATTTCTCCATCCATGAGTCTTTCAGGAGAATCATTTTACCCTGAGAAAGTTCTAACGAATTCCGATAGAATGCGACATTGCCAAACTTACGGGCTTCGAATAACAGCGAGTCATAGCGGGATTCCTATAATCGGGGTTATATCGCCAAAATGTATATATTTATATACGGAACTACTGGAGCAGCACCTACAGGTGGATCCCGTGAACTAAGCGCGTATATATTGCGATATTATATGGGCGATATTCGGCCCAGGCGAAAATTCGTCTATAGGCTCACTGACCTATTAGGAAGCCTCTGTGAAAGATATACACGCAAATTTTTAGGAAGCCCGATTCGGGCTTCGTAAAAATGATTTTGGCTCAGTAGGGTAGTCGCGTGTAGCATCGTCGTAAGGTCGCGAATATATGTCGTAGTCGTGATAGCGTATTTAGTATATATATATATAGTAGGTCGGTAGAATATAATGTACATATATATCCATACCAGGGTGATGCTGGGTAGGTAGTGACTATTAGGTATGACTATATTGACTATGGAATTATTAGATTGATTTCTTCTTGGATAGTACTTATCCAATCTACTGATAATTTCCATTATGAAAATCCATCAAATTATTGACGGATATTATTGAAACTTGAGAGATTATTGGCACATGCTGTGGTCGAGTCAGAAAGATATCAATTATTTCATTATTGCAGGGCCGGACTCATTAATCTTCATTTAAAGTGTTCAGGGTGAAACAAACACTTTGTATTTCGAATTACAAATAACTGATTCTCGTTTTAGAAAGAAGCTTATTTATGCTTCAATTTGTGATATCGCTCAAAGTTGTCACATGAACAATTATTTTTTTATGAATTTTTGAATTTGGATAAATTTCGAAAAATTGAATTTTTCACCATGAAGAGAACTGAAAATCTCATGTTTGAATATAAATTGCGAAAAATATTAGTAGAAAACTTTCGAAAAGTACAGAGCTTTAATGAGCACATTTCATGACGAAACAATAACAAATGAAAGAAACTAAAAAAAACGTAAAGAGCACCTAATAAAAATGAAAATAGGAACGAATGAATTGCTGTGTCAACGTCATTTCAGAAGTGGTTTGAAATGAAAAAAAATTAGCTTGTATACATTTCTCTTGACGAATGTTCAAATTGGATACAGCCTAGCGAATCATATCGCCATTATTTCTTAAAATATGGCAACAGTTGATAATTCATCAGCTGTTCTTTTGACTGGATTTCTTCAGAATATACCATATCCTTCAATTTTTTCCATAAAATATAATCTAGAGGATTGAAATCTGCAAATACTCCTCGATTTACTAATTCAGGTTTTCACATTGGAAGAAGTGTCACTTTGGTCTATATCTTCGTTGTCGAACACCCGGTATACATTCGAATAATTTTGAAATATGCTTATGTATACCCTATACGCTTCACCAATTTTTTTCGAAATATACCTTCATTTACTCCATCGCAATGAGATCCGCGTCTGGGTGGCCACCAAGTATATCAACAAATTATAATAGTCTTCCTCACCTTCAGTAACTTTTTTTAAGAAAATTTTTTATTTATTTTCGACCACCACAAGATGACTAAGTCCTGTTCAGCTAAATAAATTCAATTTTTCGAAGTTTATCCAAATTCAAAAATTCATAAAAAAATAATTGTTGATGTAACAACTTTGAGCGATATCACAAATTGAAGCATAAATAAGCTTCTTTCTAAAAAGCGAATCAGTTATTTGTGATTCGTGTTTGTTTTACCCTGAACACTTTAAATGAAGATTAATGAGTCCGGCCCTGCAATAATGAAATAATTGATATCTTTCTGACTCGACCTCAGCATGTGCCAATAATCTCCCAAGTTTCAATAATATCCGTCAATAAGTTTGGATTTTATGATGGTCAAGTATTTTCATGAAGTTGGAAACTCACCCTGTAGCTTTCTAGGGAAATCCAGAAATTAATTTTCTATAGTCAATCAGTAATCACCTAGTCCAACTGTATCTCTGGTAAGAGTATGTACAGTTATTCCCCGGACACCCTGTATATATATATATATATTAGACTGATTCAAAAAAATCGACTTTTTTTGTTTTCACGAAACCCCCCCTAATTAGCTTCAGGGTATCGAAAAAAGACCTCTGTGAAAATATCAGCTCCAAATGATAACATTTAGAGGTCGCTCATCAATTATTTCTATTTTGCCTACTAATAGCAGGGAAAAATTTCTTTTTTCAATAAAAAATTCCTAGAACACAAACCAATTGACGGATTTCTTTGTGTGATACATTTTCGTGTAGGCAATCAGATACACTACAAATATGTCCCTTACGATATTTCGATAAAACGGCCTCTTCAAAAGTTATTCGATTCGATGCTAATTTTGAGGTATTTTTGAAGAAAAAAAATATTCAAAAAAATCGACTTTACTTGTTTTCACGTAACTCGCCTTCTAATCATCTTCAGGGCATCGACAAAAGGCGTCTGTGAAAATTTTAGCTTTGAATATTAATATTTAGAGGTCGCTCATCGATGGTTTCGATTTTCGCTGCTGAGATGGCAGGAAAAAAAATTCCTTTTTCAATAAAAAATTTTTTTTCACGAACCATTAGACGGATTCCACTGTATGATACATTTTGGTGTAGAGAACTAGATACTCTACGTAAATGTTCCATACGATATCTCGATAAAACCACTCGTTCAAAGGTTATTTGAACTTTTTTTTCCAAAATAGCTCAATATAAGGTATTGATATAGAGGTATTTTTGAAGAAAAAGTTCGGATAACTTTTGAACGAGCGGTTTTATCGAAATATCTTATGAGACATTTTCGTAGAGCATCTAGTTCCCTTCAGGAAAATGTATTACACAGTGGAATCCGTCAATTGGTTCGTGAATGGAAAATTTTTTATTGAAAAAAGAAAATTTTTTCCTGCTATCAACAGCGGAAATAGAAATCATCGCTGAGCGACCTCTAAATATTAATATTCAAAGCTAATATCTTGACAGACGCTTTTTTTCGATACCCTGAAGATAATTAGAAATAGAGTTTCGTGAAAACAAACGGAATCGATTTTTTTGAATAATTTTTTTCTTCAAAAATACCTCAATATTAGCATCGAAATGAATAACTTTCGAAGCGGCCGTTTTATTGAAATATCGTAAGGGACATATTTTTAGAGTATCTGATTGTCTACACGAAAATGTATCACACAATGAAATCCGTCTATTGGTTTCTGCTCTAGGAATTTTTTATTGAAAAAAGAAATTTTTTTCCTGCTATTAGTAGGGAAAATAGAAATAATTGATGAGCGACCTCTAAATATTATTATTTGAAGCTGATATTTTCATAGAGGTCTCTTTTCGATACCCTGAAGATAATTAGGGGGGGGGTTTCGTGAAAACAAAAAATGTCGATTTTTTTGAAACAGTCTAATATATATATATATACATATATATATATATATATATAATGTATGGCAAAGTGTCACTTCGGGGACATTTTGTTTCTCTAAGTGTAACTTCGGGGACAAAATGGAACATCGGGGACTGTCCTCAAAGTGCAACTATATGTCTAAGTATCAGATTGGGGACATTTGCATTTTGGGGACAGTAATGCTACTTTCAGGGACAGTTAACGTACTTTCGGGGACAGTGAAAGGAAGTTCAGGGACATGAAAAAAATTGGGGACAGTATACAGGGTGTACCAAGTTCGATGGCCCATTAGGCGTTTCTGGCGAACTGGACCTATTTGAAATCTGAAAATTGGGATTATATTATTGTATGACATGATCTACCGATCTAAAATATTTTTGGAGCCTGACCATTTTCAGTTATACAGGGAGTGAAAAAAAAAATTTCCAAAAAATTTTTTTGTTTTCGAATTTTATAGAGTATGCAATCCTGAATACATTCGTACTCAAATCGTTGCATTCGTCGAGATGAGTGTATTCGGTATTATGTTTGTTATTCCTAACCTAGATATCGTAAGCACAAACTGTTTTCACGTTTCTGAAGGCGAAGAATGTGGAAATATTGTACATTTTCAGAATTTTGAAAAACCCGTCACAGGGTTCAAAAATTGGGATCAAGATTGACCCATAACTTTCGTTTTTCAAATTAGAACCCTATTTTTTTTATGATTGCGTTGGATTGTGCGAAGAAAAATGATGATGATGTTCCAACATGTTAATGCTCCTAAAATTAATAATTCTTGAGTTATTCAGGATTTCCTGATTTTATGTCGTACGTACCGTCAAATTCATAGAATCTCTTTCATATCAACAATGACCTTGGTCATAGAAGATAAATTACTCAAATAACTCACTAGTGACTTCCTCTTTTCTGAATTCATTTATCATTGTTGATCTCAAACAGATTTCATGAATAGAGTTAGAAAATCCTGGATAACTCAAGAATTAGTGATTTTAAGAGCATCAACATATTAGAACATTATCATCATTTTTCTTACCAGCATCCAACGCAATCATAAAAAAATAGGGTTCTAATTTGAAAAACGAAAGTTATGAGCCAATTTTGACCTCAATTTTTGAACCAACATTTGGAACACGGGTTATTCAAAATTCTGACATTGTACAATATTTCCACAGTCTTCGCCTTCAAAAATGTGAAAACAGTTTGTGCTTACGATATCTAGGTTAGGAATAACAAACATAATACCGAATACACTTATCCCCCTTTTTTCTTCAGTTTGTTCTCGATATTTTGACGAATGCAACGATTTGAATACGAATGTATTTAGAATTGCATACTCTATCAAATTCGAAAACAAAAAACAGAAAAAAAATTTTTTGCTAATTTTTTGTTCACTCCCTGTATATCTAAAAGTGGTCGGGCTCCAAGAATTTTTAGAGCGGTAGATAATGTCAAACAATAATATAATCCCAATTTTTAGATTTCAAATATGTCCAGTTCTCTAGAAACGCCTAATAGGCCGTCGAACTTGGTACACCCTGTATACATTGTGACACAGACTCATGGTACACCTCCATTTTCCTTTGTTTCTGTAGTTATATTTTTGAAATTTGGAACATTGAATATACTCACTATAGGGCACTTTTTGAAATATTCAGAAGAAAAATCCATTTTCTGCTTTTTCCGGAAATGACATCAACTTTCGATTTTCAAATGGGACACCCGGTATATTTTTACATTTTTGAGATCTCTATAATTTTCTCAATCTAATGATACCTCATAATTGATATTTGATTCGTCAGAACGCCCATTTTATTTTCGATCTGGAGAGCCATGAACTAAAATTATTCCAAAAAATCAAAATAATGCTACACTTCGATTTAAAAAGTATCGTGGTACGAAATACGTGCCAAAAAAGTAAACCAAAACCTTTTTTCACTCGAAACACCGTTTTGCCAAATGGTAGCATAATGGTACTCTGACGTCATTCGAAAGTACCATCGTTGGGGTATTCATCCATATCAACTATTTTTCTGTATAACCAATACGAACACGATAATGGAGTTTAGACATGTTTAAGTATCTTCTCGGTTCAATCCAAAGTTGATGTCATTTCCGGAAAAACCGGTAATTGGATTTTTTTCTAAATATGTCAAAAAGTGCCCTATAGTTAGTATATTCAATGTTCCAAATTTCAGAAATGTAGCTACAGAAACAAGGGAGAATATGGGGGTGTACCATGAGTCTGTGTCACCCTGTATAGAGCCAGTTCTCAATTTCGAATGAATCAATTCTATTTAATTTAATATATTCATTGAGATAGTAACTTCGAATGAATATATTCATTATCACGATATGGAAAAGTTTGAGGCTGTGCAAGTTGATATAATGAATATGTGATATTGTTCACGAAATGCGTTTGTTATGAGGTACACCAATTAATTAAAGATGATCGATGAATGTCTTCACATAATTTGCATTCTCATCCTGGAAAAAAATGAACACAGAACACGGTATCAATTGAACAAACTAAAATGACGCCCTGTATGAAATTTCTTCATAAGTTATACCAGCAGCAGCATCATCATACTTCATTTTATTTTACTGTTGTGAAAAAAAAACAGTTTACAATGAGAGATTTTGAAGATATAAACTTCATGACAAAAAATTTGAAAAATTTTGTGGTTGCGCATATTATACATCAAATTATTGTTGAATGAAACGAAGAATAAGAATTGCAATATGTCAAAATATTCAGGATGTTACATTTAAAATAACGAAGTTCACAGTGGTTTCCGGTAACGCCGGACGTAGATTTCGCTTGAAAATATATTACAATTCGAATTCATGTAGTCTGAAACAAAAATGCAAAATCTTGAATTTGTATTACAATTTCTTCTCCGAAAATATTCAAATGAAATACTTGGAAAAATAACCCTGTATAGATGAAGATACCATTATTTGTATCCCTAATGTTTAAATATATCACTCATGTTCGAATTGGATATCGTGCTCCAATGATAAACTCAGAAAAATAGAATCAGGAACTTCATATTTAAACAGATATGGTCGGTCTTTGTATTTCATTCTCAACAAGACTGCATTCTTCCGTTAAGCCACTTAACATCTGCTAGGCAGAAATGGTTAAGCTGGTTATCACAACCTTCTCCGGTCATTAGATGCCGATTGACCCTAGGTTTTAACTAGAAATAATTTCGACTTATACAAATTTTGTGTTCTCATCTTGTAGAAATTCTGGATACTTTCATATGGGCTCCAAAGATTGAATGAATTTATATTTTCTATTGGTCATGATGACTTGAATACTCAAATTCATAAAAAACGAATGATTCCTAAACAAAATGTTTTAATAACTAAATACGGTCTACATGTTCCATGTTGTATTGGTACACCTGTCAAACAAAATTAATTTAAAATAAGTTTGTTTGTGAATCTGTGAATTTGGAAATCTTCATAGATGTTATAGATCAAACCGCGTTTATCAAGCGATGATTTTGAATTGAAGAAAAGTGAAAGTACGGGAGAAGTACTTTTCATTTGAAATTGGCCGTGCATTGAATTCAGAACCAGATTGATGCGTTGGTAACTGAAATCTTGAATAATTTTTGCTACGAATAATTGCATATAGAATGGAGACTCTAGCATTTCACAATGTACGCCAGATTTTTACTAAACCTTCAGGTAAAAATACTTTTATTTCATAGAATGAATAAGCTGTTTCGGCAATGTGGTTTTTTTTATTTTGTTTTTAGAGCAGGTTTACGTCATGTAACATGTCATTTCAATAATTTCTTCTGAAAACATATAATCAAATTATTGAATATAATTCAACGAATTATATTTCTAATATGAATATAACGTACCTACTAAGCCTTATTTATAGCTAGTGAGGAATATTCTAATCAAAAGTAATCATTCAAATAATCAGTGATTCATCTCTATACAAGGCATTATCAGTACACAATAACCTAATGGCACACAACCGGAGCAATAAAAAATATTGAAATTAAGTAATGATTAAATGTATAACATAACCATTATGAAAATTGCAATAATATGCTCTCGATATTTTCTACTGATATTGATGCAACGAATTATTTATTGTAATTCATCAATCATCAATCATGATGATTTAATGAATTATTTCAATTATAATACTTTACATTCTTGCAAATAATCTATATTGGGAATTATATTCGGAAGACCTTCAGCAGAATGTTGTGCAGAAACTCTAATCGACAAAACCCTCGCTTGAAGACAAAGAAAAAAAAATTATTCTAAACTGAAAGTTCATTAATGTAGGAATTAATTTCTCCGAAATATTTTTTCTACACCACGACTCGAACCACTTTCACTTCATCATCAACAATGCAAGATATTTTTCTATTCATTGGAAAGAACTAGGAACGTGTTCAGTAGAATACCCGGGATCAGGTAAAGTTTGACAATAATTACTTCTTCCGTTACTTTCGAACCGAATATCAATATAAACATCGTAAAACCTTCGGTAAAATCATAAGGTCTCTTATCGCGTCTTCGGTCATCCAAACGTGATGGAACAATTATTGAAATATTTTATTGGAAGTTTGTACATATTTCTGACAGTTTTTTTAGGGCTGTTCGTTTGGGACAGATCTCCTTGAATAGTCCAATAAACGAAGGTCTGGAATCACTTTTTTCCGGAAAGAGCTACATTTTTGATATGATGATTGTCACTAGAGTACTCATGGTCAAAAATGCAGCTTCCTAAATTTTCAGGAACCTTGGAGAATTCGTGAAAATGTCGAAAAATTCACGTTTTCTCTCGAAATCCAGAAGATTTATCATTGTTTTTGGTTCTTACACATTCAGAGGCACTGAGTTATATAAAACCCTGGAGTGCGCTGTCACCACTTAAAACCGTGTCGTTGACTCCCCACTACTGTACGGCAAAAACGTGGTTATAGACATGGTGGAAGCAGTGGCGTAACGTTTCTCAGCTAGGCCCGCCCCATAATTATTTCCGGGCCCCATCCCTATAAAAATTTTTTTTTTATTTTTTCTTCGTTTTTTCGGAAGAACTTTAGCAAAGTTGAAGAACTAATAATTTTCCACTCGAGAAAATTGACTGGCTAGATTGATTTGGCTCTTTGCAAGGTTTCTATGAACTATTAAACTGTAGAAAGCACACTTTACATTATTGGTTTTCTCAATATGTTCGATCCAGCGCTTGATTTTCCAAAAGTACACAAGAAGCCCTCTTTTCGTTTCATTTTCAAATTCATTAGAAAAAGATAAAAAAATATATTCTCGAAGAGCAATAAAAAGACGAATTCATCTTGGTTCTTGAAACCAACCGACAACTTTCTGTGTGATCATTGATGGTTGCTGCGACGTCGATAATCAAAAACAAAGGACGTATGAAGATCTAAAAAATGGAAATTAAAGCTAAAAGTATATTATAGCGGTTAGCCAAACAAATTTTGTTGTTGTTGGTTTTTCTAATTTCTTTCAAAAACTATTGACGCTACAAAAAAATTTAGATTTCATTTTGATCCTTTAATCCTTCAGTCCCGTAGTGCATTATTATATCCCAAAAACGAATTGCATTAATTTGAACCGATATATACTTTATAGATCTAGTTATGAATCACATTTATAAGATCATCTATTTTATCATTTTAACTGTTATTTGAATTTAATTTTTACACTCAACGATATTCTATATGAGCAATCATATCAAACATTTATAATTTCTTGCTGTCTTATAAGCCTAATACCTCAACAATTTCACAAATAATTTCAAATCTATATACAAATGAATAACATTAGCAGAAAATAAGTTTTTACTGTTATTTGAATTTAATTTTAAGGCTCAACTAGACTCAATATGGGCAATCATATCAAACATTTATAATATTTTTGTTGTCTTATAAGCCTAATAATAATAATAATAATGATATTTATTCACCAAGTCAAACAAACCTACATTTCATTAAGTCATAGATTCATAAGTTGTTAAATGAAGGAAGTGAACAAATAAATGGAAACACAGAAGCTTTAGCTAGAAGCTATCGCTTGTACAACAATTTCACAAATAATTTCAAATCTATATAAAAATAAATAACATTAGCAGAAAATAAGTTTTAACTGTCTTAAAAAGATAAAGCAAAAATTAAATAAAAGGTTCAACAACCGGACCCCCAGACCTCGCGCCCCCCCCCCAACGGGGTGGCTGTATGTTACGCCACTGGTGGAAGAATACAAGGTTCTTCGGTCGGCGTTTTCAAATTGCCCGACAGTGGTGGGGATAGCGTAAATGTAAGCGCCACGCATTCTGTCACTGGTGTTGAAGGCGAGTCA